>JAPTHN010000210.1:0-390036 GCA_026936325.1 Platynereis dumerilii
AAATTTTAACAAAGAAAAAATGTTAAAAAACACAATAAACTCATTTTATTTGGACTTTTTTAAGCGCAAAAGTCCGCGAAATTATGCAAATCTGTACGCGTGGCCGTGTATTACTCAAGCTATTTTGTAACAAAAAACCAAGCATAAGGGACCGTTCAGAATTTATGACTGGGTATATGTATGTGTGTATTGTTTTGTATGGGAGGGGGGGGTACTGAAAATGCGTGTGAAACCTGAGGGTGGGGGTACTAAAAATCGCAAGAAACTCAAGGGGGGGTATCAATTTTTGACGGGAAGTTCCAGCAAAACTCCCCCCACCCAGTCATAAATTCTGAACGGTCCCTATTCCTAATGCTTGGTTTTTTGTTACAATTAAAATAGCTTGAGTGCTCCCAGAGACTCCGAAGCATCATGCAGCTGCATGCAAGTATTGAATCATTAGAGCCAGAAAATGAAATAGGATTTGGTTGGTGCATTTTTGTGTTTCTATTTTGAAGCCGGCAGCGTAGGGTGACTCCTCGCTACTTTCTTTGTTTAAATAATTAAAAAAGCTATGGTTCTCCGGAGCTGAGCTGTGGCGTTACAGAAGAAAAAGGGATAGAAAATTTTAAAATGCGATTTTCGGTAAATTCCAAAATGACTATAAGTTACAAGTACAAATATGATTTATATATAATATTTATAATTATAAAAGGGCCCCCCTTTTTATTTTATTAAATAATGTCTTAGCACGGACTAGACAATATAAATAATTATCACAACACATGACAAAATAAAAATTCTTGACAAAAATTCTGTGTATTGGTAATACTGTTTCAGTACTACATGATTCATTGATTTCAGAAACGTTTTCTGGCTTCTTTCTGTAAATCCACTGCCGTTTTATTTTATTTCTCTGGATCTAATCAACCTAGATGTATTAATTTAGCATATTTATGCCGCACATATAGTACAGATTACAAATCCAAAATTTGAAGACGATATCTCAAAAACTCTTGCCATAGAAAAATATTACTGAAAGAAGAATTTTCAGTTCATGCGTTAAATCACAGATTTTAATCAACATAGTTTAGAGTTCCATGGCCGTTTAATTTCATATCTCAGGACATAATAATGCAAATCTATGAAATTCCCTGTTTCCCTGGTATTATAAAACACATTCCAAAGGTTATTGCCAACTTATTTGTTCAAAATTTCAATGTCTCAACATAATATCTCCAGCTACAAAAAAAATATTGCTGAAACATTCAGTTCAAGTGCAGCTAAGTGTAGATTTCGAGTGCTTCGGACGATTTTTTCACATAGAAAGAATTGGCGTACAGACCGAGACCTAGCAGAAAAATGTAGCTAATTAAATTTCCTAAACATTGCAACAAGTTAGAAGTTTCTGTGTCCATTATCAAGGCCCCCACAGCGTCATTGACGCAGCAATTGCACATTGATGATACGGCAAAGAAATCCCATCTGGGGCCCCTACTACACATACCGCTAGACGTCGCCACTATCTTTATTTGTGGTCCCGAGATGTTGGCTGAACGGGGGTCTGTAAATGACGGAACGGAACGGAATCTGTATTTGGCGGAACGGAATTGTAAAATGCGGAATCTGTAAAATGCGGAACGGAATCTGTAAAATGCGGAATCGGCGGAAACGGAATCTGTAAAATGCGGAATCTGTTTATTTACCTACATTGAACTACCCTACCCTGGAGCCTAGGCTCTTTGATTGCCATTGGATTGCAAGGTCCCACTTCAAAGCCTTAATTGTCATTTGCAGGACAACTATTTGTATCAATAGGGATGGGCCATTGTTGATTACAATTAGCAATTCCTTTGTGGGCTGTCTATTGACTCTATTCATCCTAACTTCAATTGTCAATATTTTCTAAATAATTTTCCTATTAATCCTGTAAAAAAGGAGAGTTATCAATATGCCAATGCCATGGATGATACTTCACCACTGAATTTCCTTTATTTAAATGTATTAATAAAGTTTTAACTTGGAATTTTAACTTAGTATAATCACCAGATGCTCAAATTTCTCATAAGCATGTGAAATTTTAAATAAAATCCATCTATATACTTTTACCTTTGGGGGACTGTTTGTTGTTGAGCTATTAACCATTTGCCCAATATCTTAAATTTAGATATTATGGAGCAAATTCAGATTATTTCCTAAAATGGCACTGACCAACTTAAAGCTCTCAATGTTGTGTATATCCATCTAATGAAAGCAAATGAGTGACCAGGTTGCCAGGACAGGACAGTCCTGTTATTTTCCTTTTTATTCATGTGTGTGGGTAATCCATTGGATATATTGTAAATGCTCTTATCCAATAAAACTAATTTGAGTGATTTTTGCTCTTCAGAATCTCCTTCACTCACCTTATCACATTTGTTGAGAGTGGCCCTGTCCTAGATCAATCAATAGCAAGTAAGTTGCTGAGTATAGTAATTAGAAAACAGAAGAGGCTGGTCTTTGAGACTCTATGACTGTCCAGTTGTTTCCCCTAAGCCAGTGTGTTCTTTTGTTCAGAGATAACTCCTCCCGTGGGAATGTCTCAAAACTGACTGATTACAGGCCATCCAATCAAAATTTGTTGATTTCAAATTTTCCCGTGGATTAAGAAAATATGGTATTCTTTACAGTCTTGTCTGAGTCTATTTCCCTGAGTGCCCTCACTTGAAGTAGGCCTAGCTAACTCCTAGGTCATCTGCACTCATAGTTCTATGGATATGGGGTAAAATAGTAGATCAATTATGTTACCAATGTAATACGCATCATACTTTGAAGTACCTGTGCTTACTCTCCTGGTAGATAATACCTCCATGGCATTATGCTGAATTCGGCTAGTCAAATGCAGACCTGTGATAATTACAAGTAGACACAAGGCTGAGTATTTTGAAAGTCTATCAACATCCATTGGTATTTTACAGTTGATGAATGACAAGGTCATATCCCCATACCTGCCATGTTATTCTATATGACCTATAAGCAGTTTATGAGGTCATATTCTATACTTGCAACGCTATCAGGAAAAGTCATTTGAGGTGTCACACCACTCATCAATGAGGTCACAAGGTACCCAATGACAAATTGAAAGTTTATTTCAATGTGTGTTATAGGTCCTGTTGAGACGACATTAATGTCCACCAACAGCTGAATGCAGTATTTCATTGCATTGATCATATTAGCTGTCATTTCATAATTTCATAGTAGGCCTATTACAGCAATGAGCTTTTGACGGCCATAATGTAACTACAAAATTTGAAGTTGAAGCCAGTAATTGATGTCTTAACTTGAAAGTTGAAGTCCAAGCCGTATTTTTTTTAGTCAGTTGACTTGTTCAGCATAGTTTTGGTCAAGCAAATTTAATTTCCAAAACCACCTTGCTTATAGCATTGGAATCACGAAGGCTGTTTCAGCCTGGTTTTCAATCATTGTGATGTAAGGCCATGTGATATGTCATGCCTTTCAATAGAGTCCTGATTGCTTTTCTATTGATGTTGATTGCTTTATTCATATTGAAGACAAAAATTGGCCAATAAAGTCAAAAAGCCGTTATTGGCTTAAATTGTTAATGTTGGGAATTTAAATAACTTTCTTGAAAGAGTAACTTTGCAGTTATCATTTAATTTGACACCTGTCATTTGACATCAATATAGTACGGGGAAAAAACCATCCACCAGGGCTTATTTTGTAATGAAACAGGTAAAGATCTAATTAAAGGGTCATTGCTTGATAGGACCCTATGCTCCCAATTTGAGATAAAGGAGTTCCATTGTAGGAGTTCAGTGCAGCTGGATTATCTAAATGTTGTTTTTGTTTGCTGTTGGGACCTTTTTAAAGTTGAATAAGAACCTTTTAGGGCTCCTTATCTATATCAGCTTAGAGAACCCTGAAAGGTTCCATATAAAACCGTTTTGTTAAGAGTGTATAACAACCAACAGAAAGATAAATTGAGTTGGCCAAAAACATCAAGCAAGCATAAGTTTTGTATTTCGTACAGACCTATTTTACATAAATTGAATTATAAGATCAGATATAAAACAACCCAAGTTAAAACAATGTAAGTTCTAGGCCTACATTTCGTAAAGAAAGAACTGATTTATAAGAAATTCTTCAAAGCCGTCCCAATTTAACTTAATTGCACTTCAAGAATGTTCATCAAACTGACACTTCAACCAGATTATTATATCCTGACACTTCAATACCAATTAGACAAGAATGCTTGTATAGTGCACTTGTCTTCAATACCAATTGATACAGATAGGCCTAATTGGTATACACCAGACTGCCCAGCTGCCACATATAGGCCTAATTCCGTGTTTTACAGTTCCGCGGAATACAGTTCCGCATTTTACAGTTCCGTTTTTTACAGTTCCGCACTTTACAATTCCGCATTTTACAGTTCCGCGGAATACAGATATTCCATTCCGTCAATTCCGTTCCGTTCCGTTAAATACAGACGCCCGGCTGAACGCGAAAACTTGGCAAATACAACTTCACGTTTTGTTGGAGCTGGCAGTGCTGTTCTGGATCTTGGCATGAGGAATGAACTCTCAGAAAAAGGTTGGTGGGAAAATCTTGATTTTGTTAGCTACATTAGTTCAAGCATGCATTTACATAGCTGACAATTATGGCAAGGGCTTGATTGCCTTGAACATACAGTGGCGTAGCCCGCAAGGGGGGGGGGGGCAGGGGGGGGGGCATGGGGGGCAAGTTGCCCCCCCCCCCCTGAAAAGATTTTGGGGAAATTTTTGCAGATATATTGCCCAAAAATAGGAAGAAAAATGGGAAATAGTAGAAAATGGAAGTGAAAAAGCAAAATGGGAAATGATAAGCAAATTTTGGAAAATGTTAAGCAAAATTGGGAAATGAAGAGAATTGAGGGAAATGGCAAAAAATAATGGGGAACTAGGCCTAATAAATAAAAATAAATTGAAAGAAAAGGGGATTTTTACGAAGAGTTTTATCAGATTTCCCAATTTTTACCCTTGGTTCCCCCGGGGTAATTTTATCTGAAAAACCAGTCTGAGAGATTTTTGGAAAAAAGTTTTCCCAGCCTTAATACAGGTGTGGATGTGGTCAAGTGGGCCATTTTGTGTTCATATAGAGCTGAACTAAAATGCGTTGTGGAATATGGGATAGTTTGATGCGATTTTTTTTTTTATTATTAAAAAAATTTTTTTTCATTTTTATTTTTTTTTTAAATTGTTTGTTGGTGTCATAGATCATTTGAGTCTTGAGGGGCTGTTTTCAAGCTGACCTTGCATTATAACATCGATTCAATTTGTTAGCATCTTCACGATATTATCCAGACATTTTCATAATATTATTCAGAAATATCACAAAGTTATTAACTAATTATTAATAATTTAGGGACAACTACAGTTATGAGATTCAGAAAATAATTTTTTAACATTTGATACAATACGCGACACGCGCAAAGCTTGAAGTTGGTGTCGATTACAATTTGGGGAAATGTCTTGGTAGTTTGCCCCCCCTGGAAAAAATCCTGGCTACGCCACTGGAAACCTTGTAAACCTCAATTTGACAAGTTGCATGTTTTGCCTTTCGGAAAACTTGTAACCAAATGATAACAGGCTTTCCAGCTGATCAAGCCTCGGGCTATTGGCCTATTGCATCTACAAACTATAATAAAGACTATTATAAGCAGTCTAGGAAATTACCATCACATGATGACAATTGCAATTCCAGCTAAGTCCTGGCCCTGACAGGATGATTGAGTGTGTGGGGTTGATCAGTTGGGTATCAAAAGAAAGTCTCAGATCTCAGTGCAGCCATCCTCATCACACACCAGCATGTCAGTAGTGAGACTTAATTCCATCCAATTTTGCGAAATACTGCAAAGTCATCAGCAGCTGATGACAATTTCCTAATTTCTCTGGAGCCTTCGGGTTCTTTTCCCCATTATGTAATGGATAGGTCTGCCAAACTTTATAGAGTTAGTTGATACTGTGATACAACTTTATACCAAGTTTGGAAGTGATAGTTGCAGTAGTTCTTTTTAAATAGCCTGTTAAAGATGATTTTGAGCACCGCCAACGTCATGGCTGCATGGGCCATGACACTTTGAGAGGGTCATGGGAGGCAGGGCTTTGGAGTCGGGAGTCGGAGTCGTGGAGTCGGAGGTTTTTGGGTGGAGTCGGAGTCGGAGTCGGAGTCGAACTTTGATTTTCAGGTGGAGTCGGAGTCGGAGTCGGAGTCGAAAATTAAAGTGGTGACTCCTGACTCCTAAAAATAATTAATATAATTTTCAAAAACACAGTTTCAAAAATGTGAAATGCACCCTAAAGTTAATATAAAACTTCCTAAGCAAGTATTCATATACAAAATCCTATGAAAACTTTGTAGAATGACTTTTTCTACTCTGTTAATCATATAATATTAATGTGCAAAATGCCGATAAGCGGAGTCGGGAGTCGGAGTCGGAGTCGCAATTCAGGAGACCCAAGGAGTCGGAGTCGGAGTCGGAGTCGCTTTTCAGAAAGTCAGAGGAGTCGGGAGTCGGAGTCGGTTCAATTATCACCCGACTCCAAAGCCCTGAATTGGGAGGGTGATGACAGAGCTTGGCTGAGTGTCATGTGGGGCTGAGGACATCGATTGTCATCAGCTGGTGATAATTTCCCTGACTGATAAGCCCAAGTCAAGTTCTGTCTGGGCTTAGCATTTTATGAATCTTCTGATTCTTCTCTTCAGTAATGTCTGTCACTTTTTCAAGTTGTGTCTGGAGGCAGAGAAATACACTCTGGAGTCTGGTTGTATATTCCACTAGTGGCACTATCCAACTACCCACTGGCAATGAGCCTGTAGGCAAGAGGTTGTGTCCTCCCCCACTGCCTCTAAGTCCGCATGACCGAGCAGCGGCAGTGGCACGCTCAGCAAGAAGTCAGTTCGCACGGACTACCAGTGCCAACTTAGCTCTACTTTACTTTTCCCACAATTAACTTTCAATTTCACGACATTAAACTTAAACATAGAAAATTGCTGTTGTCAATAAGTCGTGTCGTTACTGTCTCCCGAATAACATTGCGGGGTAATATTGTCGTTGACAGCCTGGAGCCATTCTATTCTGTTGCATGTAGCTACAATGTAAAGTGTTTAAAAAGGGTTCAAGTCCGTGGTCCTGTGAACCCGACCGACTTTATGATTTACATCTTTGGCAGACCTGATCAAGCTTGAATCTTTCTCAGTTCCCTGTGGAGACTGGAGTATACACCAGTGTGTAGCGAATTTCACAAGTTCCTTAGTCAAACATTCCACAATTACCACCTCTGCTATCCTCCAACAGGGTACCCTGCAACAATGAGGCACCAGGCAGCCTATTTTAGAATACATCCAACGTTATGTACTATCCCAAAATGGCATACCCATCTTTTGTACAATATACCCATTAAGTTTAAAGACCTGGAATGAAACTCGATTAAATCAGAACAAAACGGCCAACCTTTACATAACTCGAGACTACGAAATTATGCAGATGAACTTAGAATTAGATACAGAAATGATTAACAACCATATCTTCAATCTAAACAAAAGTCTCAACATGTCCACCCCAAATTTGAAATTGTCTGCATATGTTCGAAACCCTGGTTGGGGAACCCAACATTTGCCTTCACAAGCAAAATCAAAGCTGGAGTCGTTCGGATGAGACGTTAAATTGGCGGCCCATTGTATCAGTATCTATGCTGGGCAGTGGGCAAGTAAAAGATCCCTCACATTGTATTTGGGTAAACACGGTAAATGTGTAACATGTTGAGCTCTCCCACTCTCTCTCTCCCATTTCATCAATCAACCATCGTGAGCACCAAGAACTGGGCTTAGAGGGCTGCACTTACCATACCTATGATATCCATCTATTTACTGCTCCAAGATCACATCATATTTAGTTATTTTTATAAAAGGTTCCTGAACTTCACATATATCTGTATATATCTGTATATATATTTATATAGATCATTAAGTTGTCGGACTGATTTACAAAGATCAATATTGTTCATTTCAGAGCACATTTTACTTGAGCTCCGGAGGATATACTCGTAACTTGAAAGGAGACTCGGAAGGAAAGAGCATCCACCATGATGCTCCTGTGTGTTATCTCACTATTGCTGCCTGTAGCCAATACAGATGGGTAAGTCATATACATTTTATTTCATTTGGAAATCATTTTGAAGTCAGTTTATCTATTGAACTATATATCCCTGCCGGGTATCCCTGCCGGGTATAAGATACAAAAATCGTAGGTGACATGCTCACACCTGCAACAGCTAAAAACTCCTCCCCGAGCAATGCCACTCACCTAAACTGTCCACCTATCCTTATTGATCTATCCTGTCCTTCTGATAACAGCAAATAACAGTGAAACAGCTCCCTTATTTACGTTTTCTGCCTCTGCTGTTGTTCCCCACCAGGGGCGCATGAATCTCCATCGTAGTTCCGCTATTGCTCACGTTTAGGACTGGCGCCACCGTCTGCTTTCCCGCCAAAAACATCCACACACTTCACTCTCACCTACTGCTGTTCACTCCTACCTGGCTCAACCACTTCTACTCATCGTATCTTCCTCATCTTACCCTCATTTTAAAGCTCTTCTCAAGCCCATTCCATCTGTCAATGTCTCAATGCCCATACACTTTTACCTGTTTGCCTAATTCTATAAATTTCCATCAATCCACATTTCCTTTAAACATATCTTTTCCTTTCCTTACGGGCATGACATTTCCAGTCTTTCTTCATCAATATGCCATAACTCATAGCATTCTATGTCAAAAGGATAGGAAACTGAGGAAATACAATCAACTTCAATTCCTCTACCACCACTCTTTACTTATATTACAATTACAACTCAAATGTAATTTCAAATGCTCAGCATGCAACACGGGGCCAGATGCCAATGCAGGTAGAGGGGGGGGGTTAATTATCTCTGCTAGGAGGCAGAGATTTTGTTAGTCCTGGCTGTCCACTGTCCTGTCCACCGTCCACTAAACAGGGGACTAGTGCAAAAAATCACCACTAGGGGAGCTGATATTTAATTAGCTCTATCACCACTAGGGGAGCTGATATTTAATTAGCTCTGCTAGACATGGGGACTTACCCCCGCGGACATGGGGACTTACCCCCGCGGACATGGGGACTTACCCCCGCGGACATGGGGACTTACCCCCGCGGACATGGGGACTTACCCCCGCGGACATGGGGACCTACCCCCTCGGACATGGGGACTTACCCCCGCGGACATGGGGACTTCGCAGACATGGGGACTTCGCGGACATGGGGACTTACCCCCGCGGACATAGGGACTTACCCAGCGGACATGGGGACTTACCCCCGCGGACTTACCCCCGGGGGATACCCCAAAGATTAGGGCTCCTCCGGGGGATACCCCATGGGGGATACCCAAAGGGTGGGGGTACCCCTGGATATACCCCAAAGGTGGGGGCACCCCAGGGATATCCAAAGGGTGGGGGCACCCCTTGGGGATACCCCTAGGGTGGGAGCACCCCGGGGATACCCCAAGGGTGGGGGTACACCCTGGGGATACCCCAAGGGTGGCCGCACCCCGGGGGATACCCCAAGGGTGGGGGCATCCCTGGGGATACCCCAAGGGTGGGGGTACCCCCGCGGGATACCCCAAGGGTGGGGGCACCCCTGGGGGATACCCCAAGGGTGAGGCATCCCTGGGGATACCCCAAGCATGGGGGGTACCCCCGGTATACCCCAAAGGCGGGGGCACCCCCAGGGGACAGACACCCCAAGGGTGAGGCACCCCTGGGGGATACCCAAAGGGAGGGGTACGCCCGGGGGATACCCCAAGGGTGGGGGCACCCCGAGGATATCCAAAGGGTCGGGGCACCCCCGGGGGATCCCAAAGGGAGGGGCCACTTCAGGGGACACCCATAGGTATGGGCTAACCCTAGGGGTCAAAGTTTTTATGACTTACAGCAAACACTATCTGTCTTGCAATCACTGCTGACCCCTGCTCGTAATGCTCCCATCTAGTATATTTCATCAAATATTCATTCCTAAATCAAAGCAACACCTCATTGAGAGATCCCTACCAAAAATTATTTAGTTCAAGACGAGTCAAATAGAATCTATTTATTTTGCTAGCAGAGATACTTTTGTGCATCTCATGCACTCCATTCTAGTTATTCCCCATTATAGTCCTGCCTTAAATCATGGGTAAATCTAGTTGGTTATATTGCAGCTTGTATGTTAAGTTTCACAGTCTGACATTGATGGTCTTGAATTTGACAAATTGGATAGATTTCACTGGGTTCAATATGGATTATATTGAGATTGGAGATATTTATATTAAAAACTAATCAATATATCAATCCATGTAATAGCAAAGGCTCTTCAATGCGCTCTCAAGTTGCGATAAAAAAGCTGTTACATGTATGAATTTATAATATAATACGATGGTAATCAGTAATTGGAGTATCAGGCTGTCAGTGGACTGGTGGTATTTAATGTTATTAAATGCATGACTGAATTGCTGCTTGAGTTCAGTACAAGTTTGAATAAATATTTTGTACATTTAAAATAGGCCAGAAAGTGATCTACATGATCTACTTGACTACTTCCACTCTGTGTTGAACTTGGTGACTTAAATATACATGTATTACATGTTAAATGTGACAGAATGATACTGATCTGTGCTGCTATATTAAAGTTGATCATATCGATTTATTCAATTTAGTGCAGGTTCCTTAAACATGTAATGAGAGAGCCCAACCTCCATAAAACATGTAAAACTGCCCTTCCAAAAGAAATAAAATGTGAAGGAGCCACATGACCAATAAACATAATTCACACACATTTCATTTTGCAAAAAGGTCATTATTTAACAATCACCATTTGCTTCATTGTCGTGTCCTCCCCCTGTCCTAAGTAGCCTAATAAGTGCATAAAAACAGGACGTGAAGCCCCATCATCCATCTTCATTGTAATGTACTCCTGTGCTTCCCACATGTATAGGAAAAAAGAGTACTTTCGAAGCTCTCAAATTATTTGAATTATCAAATGGAACCGTTGTATTGTCTTCGTGGTCAAGCGAATTTACCAGTTTACTGAAAAGTTACTCTATTTATGCCGTGCCTGCAGGTGTTTGACTGCACGTTTCGTGCAGGTGCCTGGGTGGGAGATTTACCAGCTCATTTAAGACTGATATACAAGAGACATTGAATCATCTTCAAGCTGTAATTTTGCACGAATGTCCTCAGATATGGCTTTGTTGATAATAATAGGCATTCAATTTAATGTCTTTTTAAAAGCCGTAATCAAAGTTATTCTGCGAATTTAAATGTTGATGTCTCCTCCCTTTTTTCTTGGCAACGAAAATGGAACTGTGACAATTGTCAGCAATTTTTCTGTCTCTCTCTTCGCTATGTGAAGGTCGTTCAACTGTTTAAGTACAGCTTCGTGAGGGAATTCATGCTGTCGTGGCCCTGGTTGCACAACTTACAAGGTGCTTGTCTTTTGACAGCTGTGACATTCTACATTGTTACAGGTCCAAGTCCCAGAGCAGAACCCTGCAGAGCTCAATACTCCATAGTCCCTGTAGCCTTGGTGACAAGTTGGTGTGATGGTATCCATGGCAGTTCTAGCCTGTGGGGTGGATGATTCCTACACCTGCACTGTGTAGACTAAGCTTCACTCCACCCAGGTGTAAATGGATACTTGTAGTTTGCTATTTGTTGCTGTCAGCCTGTTGCATGAGCTGTTGACCATTGAGCTGTCGGGACTAGTCATAAAGCAGTGGTTTGACATTCATCATCTTGACTTGTGAACTTCTGTTCTAGTGATCTATCACACCTGTGAGCTGTTGATCAAGTGAGCTTTCGAACTAGTGAGCTGTTTGACTAGTGGAACACATAGCTGTGGCACTCGGCTATTCGACTAGTGAACTTAGACCGAATGATCAGTCTCTTTCTCTTCGTGCATTTCCGTGAGGGGGCGTAGCATGTGAGCGAGGCACAAAACAGATTAATTAAATGTATAAAATCTGTCCAGGGCAATGCGTGGCTCTTGTTCCACTTGCCATTTTAGAATAATGCGAAAAAATATACAAATATTTATAAAATAGAATTTTGAAGTGATTTTCAATTGTTTGAATATTTCTAATAAGCTGTGGTATGGATATTGGAGTGACAGATTGAAAATAAGGAATAATTTCACCCTTCAGTTTACTTCTTTCTTTTTTTAAACAGCAAGGGTCAAGAAATTCCCTATTCTGATCCTCTGTTAGTGTCTTTATATAAATTTGATTATGAATGAGTTAAATAATCTGATAATCAACTTTCAAGATTTTAAATTTTGGTCTTACCTTTGCAAGCTTGTATGTTTCATGACATGGGTAGAAATGCAATCAACTATACTTCTGTAGTTCTGTAGACACTTAGTTCTTGACACAGTTTGATCTTAGAATGTTCTTTAGTTTGATTTTTTTGCTACTAGTTATGGTATTGAAGCAGTTATTAGCACTAGATTGCCACTAATTGAATTGTTTGTCTTCTTGGCATGTGGCAGCTTGTCTCAATTGCAATTAGCTTGTGACATGACTAACAGCTAGCACACCAGATTCTTGTGGCATGCACAGAATTGCAAGTAACTGTCAAGTGTCAACTTGTCCCAATTGCAATCAGCAGGTCAGGGGTAACTTTACCTACCATCGCTAGTCTCCATGTTATTGCAATTGAAGAACATCAGCATTTAAGATATATAGAGATTCATATAAAACATGAGATTTTTCATTTCCTCACTATGACAAGACTATCTAAACATGCTAAAGCTGTTAAGTGTACAATGACAATTGAACAAATTGGCATGAAAAATATTTTCTAACATGATAATTATTATTTGGAAGCTAAAATCTGATGATTAAAAGAACTAGCAACAATCGATCAACTTGATGTACAGATTCAAGAGTGAAATTAACATAACACTTGATATTATAAGGCTAACTGGGTGTTGAACTACTGAGCTGTCGAAGTATTGAGCTGTCGAAGTATTGAGCTGTCTGACTAGTTTAACTGTGAGCTACTGCACTTTTGGGCTGGCACCTGTCTACAAGTGGACTGCTCTTGCATTGCCACTTCTTTTTCCAGCCTTTGCAGATCAGAACATATGCTGTCTTGTGTTGCCACCTAGTGATTAGTGTGCTATTCCCCGAGCTCCTGCGAGCGTCCACATAATTTCAACCAGAGGAACACACACAATTTTGTCTGGAAGGCACCGGGGCTGTTTCTGAGTGTGCTGATGGCGTTGTCTACTTCCTTAGAGAATGTAATTGCCGAGTCTGACTCCGGTATACATCAATGTTGAATAGAAATTTTGTGAATGTGCAATGAAATTGGAACTATTTCCTGGGACAGCAATGCTGTAGCATATAAAATCAACTTTTGTGCTAGATGGCAGCAGCATGCAGTTCTCATTTTCACCAGACTGGGCTGGCACACAGTGAGGTATTAGGTGGCGAGTTGTCAAATAAGGCCTAGTTAAAAAATAATGAAGTCAAAGTGTGACATGACCATCAAAATTTTAAAATGTTAATATGTATCAAATGACCACTTAATATTGTAACAAACATGTCTAAGTTCTAGAAACTGTATTTACCATTTTGCTGTGGTTTGTGGAAATAACCGATAAAAGCGGAATATTACCAAATCTTATTTATTTTTATTTCCGTGGCAGTAAAAGAAAAGTAGACTAAATGGTAACTTATCTTCAAATTAAATCTAATTTTTTTGTTGGATGACAAAAGTATATATATATACTCCATGGCTGTTTTCATCCAAATTCACCAAATATTTTATGAGGAAAACATTTTTCAAATTTTGTTTAGATATTAAAAAAAAAACTTTCATATTTCCTCCTCATATGTACACATTTTCCTCTAAAATGATTTCACCTGTCCCTGTCCTATATGTTATGTGTCTGTATGTGGTCTTCGAATTGGTACCAAATAAGTGCCACCAAAGTGAATACGAAGAGAGCAAATGATGATAGAAGTGTTTTTTAGCCTATTTTTCCCAGAAAAAAAGCCAATTTTGGCCAATGCTGTAACACAAAAGTGAAAAAAGTGTTCTGGTTTTCACCCAAATCAATTTTATATGCATTATCAATAATAGAGCGGCAAATTACGATCACTTAACAATCCTTCCCACACTAGTCATGTACGTACTGAAAAATCAGGGTTATCTGTCCTTTAAAAAAAACATGTCATTGATTGTAGTAAATGTGGAGCTGCCGTATTTTTCCGAAAAATATTTTTGTAAGTAAACCACAACCACTCAGATTTCTTTCTTATAAGCCCCTTATTCAACACGGAAAATTACAAATTTTAAAAACAGTAATTAAAAAAATAACCCAATTTGATTTTACAACATCCTGTTTATGGTAGTTGAAGTCTTTTCACTCACAGAAAAAAAATTCAGAAAAAAAAATTTTTCCAAAAAAAATAATTTCTAAAAAAAAAATTCTGGAAAAAAAGAATTTCCAAAAAAAAGGAAAATTTTTAAAAAGGAAACATTTTCAGGAATAAAAGAAACATTTTTTTCAATAAAAATTCCAAATATTAAGAAAGTCCAAAATATCCAAAATTATATTTTTGGCCTAGCTGTTTTTAATCTGAAAATTGCGGTGAAGAATATAACAAGATGAGTCGACCTATATTGAATTTCATTGGCCTCAGCAGTATATTGATCTTGGCTTACAGCCTCGACAATATTACTGCCTCGGCCAGCATAATATTATTTGAACTCAATATTGTAATATGTAAATGCCAAAGCATGAAGACGGGACTGCCTTAACGCAAAAAAGAAATTTTAAAAGACAGACTCTAAATTGTAATTACCAAATCTTTTCGAAAGGTAATATTCTAAAAGAAAATGTTTAAAAAATGTAACCTTTTTTTTCGAACATTTTTTGTAATTTTTTTTTATTCGAACATTTTTGGTAATTTTATTTTTTTAACATCTTTTAACGGTATCATTATTATTTTTTTTCGAACATTTTTGGAAATTTTTTTTTTTGAACATTTTACGATAATTTTTAACCGACCTAACGTCGGTTATTAGAGGGGGGTGGGTAGTGAAAGGGGACTCATGTAAACCATGTCCATGTCAACATGTCTTGTCAACATGTGTGTAAAAGTCCATTTGTGACGTTAGTTTTCAACTTAGAGTAATGAAATTTGGTACAGGTATGGTACTATGGGCATGGATCTGGGACATGTTGAGAAATCCAAGATGGCTGCCATATTGGCGGCCATTTTTGCAGCATGTAAACCATGTCCATGTGTCCATGTAAACATTTCTTGTCAACATGTGTGTAAAAGTCCATTTGTGACCTTAGTTTTCAACTTAGAGTAATGAAATTTGGTACAGGTGTGGTACCATGGGAATGAATCTGGGACATGTTGAGAGATCCAAGATGGCTGCCATTTTGCGGCGGCCATTTTGGCAGGCATCTTTTTTCATTCTGGAACTGCCCATTGTGACCTTAATACTTCACTTACAGTTTTATTATGAAATTTGGTACAGGTATGAGACTCTGGGCATGGATTTGGAACATGTTGAGAAATCCAAGATGGCAGCCATTTTGTGGTGGCCATTTTGGCAGCCATCTTTCTTCATTCTTGAACTGCCCATTGTGACCTTAGTTTTTCACTTACAGTTATGAAATTTGGTACAGGTATGGAACTCTGGGTATGGATTGGGAACATGTTGAGAAATCCCAAGATGGCTGCAATTTTGTGGCAGCCATTTTGGCAGCCATCTTTCTTCATTCTTGAACTGCCCATTGTGACCTTAATATTTCACTTACAGTTATGAAATTTGGTACAGGTTATATGTATGGAACTCTGGGTATGGATTGGGAACATGTCAAGATTCCAAGATGGCAGCCATCTTCTTTTATTTATTGAACTGCTAATAGTGACCTCAATATTTCGCTTAGAGTTATGAAATTTGGTACAGGTATGGGCCTGTGGGTATGGATCAGGAACATGTTGAGAAATCCAAGATGGCGGCCATTTTGTGGTGGCCATTTTGGCAGCCATCTTTTTGTATATATTGAACTGTTCATAGTGACCTCTGTATTTCGCTTAGAGAGTTATGAAATTTGGTACAGGTATGGGCCTGTGGGTATGGATCAGGAACATGTTGAGAAATCCAAGATGGCAGCCATTTGGCAGCTATCTTTCTTCATTTCTTGAACTGCCCATTGTGACCTCAATATTTTGCTTAGAGTTATGAAATGGGGCTGTGGGTATCAGTCGGGAACTTGTTGAGAAATCCAAGATTGCAGCCACTTTTTGGCAGCCATCTTTGGCAGCCATCTTTCGTCATTCTTGAGCTGACCATTGTGACCTTAATATTTCACTTACAGATATGAAATTTGGTACAGGTATTGGCCTGTGGGTATGGATGAGGACCATGTCGAGAAATCCAAGATGGCGGTCATTTTGGCAGCCATCTTTCCTTTTTTTTAGAAATCTTTTCAAATGGCATTGATTCTATACTAATAGTCTAGCATCTTCCAATCAACTATTTCTCCCATCTTCCAATATCAGTTGCTCAGTGGTTTAAGCAATGGCACCTTCAACTTCATTGCGCTAGGTCGGTTTTGAATCCGCGGATTCTTGTTTTTTTTTTCGAACATTTTTGGAATTTTTTTTTTTTTCGAACATTTTACGGTGATTTTTTTTTTTCAAACTTCTTTTTTTTTCGAGCATTTTAGGCAATTTTTTTAAAAAACATTTTTGGTAATTTTTATTCTTTCGAACATTTTACGGTAATTATTATTTTTTTCGAACTTTTTTTTTTTTGGAAAATTTTTTTTTTCAAACATTTTTGGTAATTTTTATTTTTCGAACATTTTACGGTAATTTTTTTTTTTCAAACATTTTCGAACATATTCGGTAATTTTTTTTCGAACATTTTTGGTAATTTTTTGTTTTTTTTTCGAAAATTTACGGTATGAGAAAAAAGTGCCAGGATCATATTATGGGATGTCTGAATCACTTTTTTTGATCGAACCATCTGGCTGGTTCACTCCTCGCATGTTTGTCAGAAGGGACGAGACACCTCGCTTCGCTCTGTGAGCCGGTGGCTCTGTCCCGTCTATAAAGTAGGCATTACAATAGATCAGCTGAGTGCAGACTTATAAGTTATATTTAACTTTTATTTGACAAACTAGATATCAAAGGAGATACACGGTGTCATCCAAATTATAAAATAAAAAACAACAACAACAGCAAAAACAAAGTAACAAGCAAAATCAATGTCTACACTAATCTATATATATAAAGTTTAAAATGCAATTATTAAGTATATAATTTTTTTAAATTCTGGTCCCAGTTCACGTGGTTACGTCTATAATATAAAATGAGAAATGTCTGATACTTTAAAAAAGAGTTATAGCAATACAACAGACCATCCAGGCCTATTTACCGCTCTCTCCTGCTTTGGCAGATTACATATTAACTGGATGAAGCGTAAGAGTAATTACAAAATTAAAGTGAAATTTGTGTTAGTTATTGCCTTTTTAGGTGAGTATCTCTCACCTATTGCGATAGCCTTCCTGGAATGCATGAATGCTGGCAGGGTAACAACACTTGATCTTTCGCTTCCAATAACTCAGTTACTATACTAAAGCCATTCACACATTCAAACTACATCAAGAACTGTGTTTATGCATAAACTCCAGAAAGTCAACGTTACATGCCTCTCCTGTCACTTTAAAGGCAGAAATGCCAACTTTTCGTCACAAATGTTTAGCATCTATGCCAAAGATACCTGTGTCAGTGAGAAAAGTTGGCATTTCTTCTATTAAGTGGGTCAAAATAGCATGCCAACTTTACCCCGAATTGCCAACTTTACCCCTTTCTACGGTACCGTAATATGGGGTGAATAGGGACAGAATCACTTTTTCAATTATTTAGGCCCAGAAAACTGCTGTCTCTATTCACCCCTCACTTTGGGGTGAATAGGGACACACTCTTATTTCCACAACCACTACTTCCTATCTTGTTTAGATGGTTGACTCTTGTGAATAAACATCAGAAAACGTGTTTTATATGAAAAAACTTGAACTCTGAAATTCTATTTCCTGCAAAATAGGCATTATTTAAAAAATTGGATAAATTACAGAAAAATAAAAAAAACTGTAGTTTTCGGAAAGTTTTACTGATGATTACTGATTCTGGACTAAATCTACTACAGATGAAACCATTTTAGAAAATGTTAACCTAAAAAACATGAAAATGAGTTTAAATGAAAAATAGGTGGTTTTTTCTTGCTATTTCTGGAACTCTGCAGAGGGCTTGGATCTGAACTCATGACCATGGAGGCAGAATCTCATATCTTGTCCACTGTTCTTGTCATTTCAAACTATTTGAAACCAGTCTGTGTCAAAATTGCTTTTCTTTTTATGTTCGTCTCTGAGAATTCACACGATTTCTGGAAAATGCAGGTTTATTGCAAATTTTAAGGCATTTAACTTATATTTATGAATTTCTGTCAGTTTCAGCAAATGTTCAACCATCTAACTGCCATCTGCAAGATACCCCATCTCTGGTTTGGTTTCTGGTGCAATTATTATATTATTACTGCTGTCCCTTGACACGCCCAAAATTAGCCTAAAATTGCCTTCGGCTTGGTTTTATTTGAATAACATATGTGCTAATTTAACTATATCAGTCAAATTCGGCAGAGACGCCCATAACTATATAATAAAAGTGTCCTCTGAGTTTAGTGTTTGTAGCTCTTATACTTTTTGTGCCAGAACTAAAGTTTTGACCACTTTGCAAAAATCTAAATTCTGCAGGCATAGGTTTAAGGTGCTGCAGCTCCTACCTGCCTGCAGGCTGAAGTGACAAAAACCCATTAGAGGATTCAGTAGTATACCTTCTAAAACTGTGCCAAAAATCATGTTTCTGAGTCAAGTGGAAGTTGTCCGTTTTTGAAGAAATAAAAGGTTTCTGGTTCTGTCCCTATTCACCCCCTTGTCCCTATTCACTCCATATTATGGTAGTGTCCAAAATGGCCGCCACAAATTGTCCACTGTGACCTTAATATTTAATAAAAGTTGTAAAAACTAGCTGAAATCATTCAAATTCTGGCTTGCAATATAGGTGCAATTTCTGTTCACAAAAAATGTAAGGCAGTGGCACCACTAGAAATGCAAGTTTGGGAGGGCTGTAGCCCCAAAGTTTAGAAGCATTGTCAGAGGTCCGAAGGTTCGAAGCACGAGCTGCCCCAGAATCCAAAGATTTTATATGTCTGCCGATATATGCACACATTACAAATAGATAAAATGCAAAAATAACGACACATAGTGCACAAAATACTTTGTACAGTGTCTTTTCATGGGCTCCGGTTATTGAATCACCACCAGTATCATACTCGGAAAATATCTTTTTCCCCTAGATTGTTTTGGGGGGAGGGCTGAATGCTCCATTTGGGCCAAATTTGGGGGGGGGGATTCAGCCCCCCCCTTTATTGACGCCACTGAATGTAAGTGGTATCTCTGTTCACAAAATGTTGTGGTATATCTGCAAACCTGACTAGGCATTCCTATTTCAATCACTACAGTACAAGCAAAATGGGAAGTTCATTGAGTACTTTGCAAATATTTGCTTATGATTTGTATGTACAATATTAAATTTTAAAAAAAGGTTCATGTAAAATGAGTTTCAGAAGCAGGTCATTGAGCAATTAATATATATCCCTTCTTTAAAAATCTTACTAATAATAATAATCATGCAAAGATTGATAAACCCAGTGTTTGAATCCTCGGATTCTTGTTTATGAAGTTATTTTTGTAAAAAGCTGTGATAATTATTATTAGCTTCGCTGAGAAGCTAAATATTGTGGTCCCTGGCACTTCAGCATGTGCGTTAGTGTGTATGTGAGTTGCCTCCTGCAAAAACTACTGGATGGATTTAGATTTTCTTCAGCATGATGTATTCATTTGTACTACACAAGACCTGATTAAATTTTGGTGACAATCGGAGCTTTTTTGGGCCCACAGTTAAAGAAATCTGAAAAATGCCTCTACAGTGCTGCATGCACTATCACTTTATGCTGCAGCACTAGCAGCCAAGAGGGTGTATAAAATTCTACATTTTCTCTGCAAAAACGACCATTAAACGTCCGTAGGAGGTGCCAAAGAACTAAATTAGCATCATTTCAATGTTTATTTCATAAAAACCTGACCATAATTGCTGAAATTAGCATTCAATTGTAGATAATCCAACGAATGATGCTGCAATAACATTCAAGCCTTCATATACACATGTTGAAGTCTTAATCAAATTATTAGGGGCTGACCAGATGATCTTTGTCTGGGGGGGGGGGCTATGGCTTTTTGGTGAACAAAAAAGTTTGTTTCCCACTTGACACTGAAAAAAATAATTGTTCATCACATGAAAAAAAAAGTTAGTTTCCACCTGTAGCTAACTAACGACTGGTAGGCCACTTATGTGCGGCATCTTGCAGTAGTCAAAGTTTAATTTTAAATGGACAGCGAAGCTTTGTGCTCTCTGCGAGCGCCCGTTCTAGTTTACATTACGAATTAACAATATCATGACAATGTAACAAACGTAACATACTGGTGGTCAACAAATAAATCATGCTAAT
The DNA here is from genome assembly GCA_026936325.1 of Platynereis dumerilii. NCBI lineage: Eukaryota > Metazoa > Annelida > Polychaeta > Phyllodocida > Nereididae > Platynereis > Platynereis dumerilii. Next base: position 20,670 of record JAPTHN010000210.1, read on the forward strand.
TACTGTACTGAACATAAACAAACCACACACAGACAAATGTGTGACAGAGAACATAGTGAATACAGAAAAAGAAACCAAAGACTGGTTGGGGCCAGATATTATGTAGTTATTGATAGGGATGCACGGATATCCGGCACAGTATCCGGTATCCGGCCGGATAGTGGAATTTGCAGGATATCCGGTATCCGGCAAAATGAGGGTATGAGAACCGGATAACAGAACCGGATATCTGGCATGTTCAAAACTTAACGAAAGGCTAAAATTTTGATAATAACCGAACGAAAATTACCACGACAGAGTCAAAAACATTATTTCACCATCCTAAAAATCAGAATTCAGTTACAGAACAAAACGAAAAACATTCCATCATAGGAACAGTCCTCCTGCCGGACCGATGTGTCTCAGCTCTCATAAAAAATATTCATAATCAACCACAAATGCCGAAAAACTTCCTTTTTCGCATGTTTACTATCCGGTTCCAACTATCCGGTTGCTATCCGGTATCCGGCAGTTGGTGTTACCGGATTATCCGGTATCCGGTATCCGGCTATTTCCACTATCCGTGCATCACTAGTTATTGAACACAAAAAGCTCTTTAACAACATCAAAAGAAGCAGTTTTTCCACAAAAAGCTGTTTAACAACATCAAAAGAAGCAGTTTTTCCACAAAAAGCTGTTTAACAACATCAAAAGAAGCGGTTTTTCCACAATTCTCACAATTTTGTCGCCCTGATACTGTGCGTTATAAATAGCTGCCCAGATGGAGGTAGATATAATGTACAATTCAGATAGAAAGTTAGATAGATAGATAAATAGATTGATTGATTGATGGATTGATTGATTGATTGATTGATTGATTGATGGATTGGTTGATTGATTGATTGATTGGAATGTGTGCATAGACAGACACCATCTTATCTTGCTAATTAGCCTACCAATTGCATAAATACAGGACGTAAAGCCCCAGTCATCCATTCATCATCTCAATCATGCTCACACAGTGATGATGCTCCCCTTATAGAATGAATACCTGAAGTTCGATTAGATATACTTTTATCGTGAACAGTGAATGAGATACATTGTACAAAATCAGATTAACCATGTTGAGTTTCAGAAAGTGTGTCATTCTGATTTAAATGGTCAGTCATGTTCCACTGAGGTATATATATCATGTATATGTTCCAGCTTGCCTCTCATTGGGAGAGCGATCGCCCTCCCTTAATGATTGCAGCTGAAATTGACAGGTTGTGTTCTCCGCAATTAAACTTGCACTACATACCTATTTGGATTATTGAACTGCTGTCAATTAAGGCACAAGGATCTTGCCTAAGCAATGGTTGTATTTCTACGTGGTTGTTGTTAATGTGGCATGCACAATGACAGCCTGACCAATGGTCACTCCTCTTGTCCAAGAAAAGTTTCTCCGACATGCAAATAATGGGCAGAGTGGGTGGGCTGAGGACAGGGGCGGACTGCACATTGAAAACAAAACTAGAATTTGTGTCGCAAGCGGAACACATGCGAGTTCTATGCTTATGTTGTTTTGCCAGATAGATAGATAAGGGGGCGACCATTTAATATCTACTAAGGATAAGGGAGCGACCATTTAATATCTCCTAAGAATAAGGGGGCAACCATTTAATATCTACTAAGGTGCTAAGATAACAATATAGATAGATACATAGATACATAGATACATAGATACATAGATACATAGATACATAGATAGATACATAGATAGATAAATAGATAGATAGATAGGATAAGGGGGCGACCATTTAATATCTACTAAGGAGGGAACGACCATTTAATATTACTAAGAATAAGGGGGCAACCATTTAATATCGACTAAGTTGCTAAGATAAAGAAAGTACATGCATGAATGAACCAGGGGGGCAACCATTTAATATCTACTAAGTTGCTAAGATAAAAAAAAGTACATGCATAAATGCATGGGGACATACCCCCGGGGACATGGGGACATACCCCCGGGGACATGGGGACATACCCCCGGGGACATGGGGACATACCCCCGGGGACATGGGGACATACCCCCGCGGACATGGGGACATACCCCCGCGGACATACCCCGCGGACATGGGGACATACCCCCGCGGACATACCCCCGCGGACATGGAGACATATCCCCGCGGACATACCCCCGCGGACATGGGGACATACCCCCGGGGACATGGGCACATACCCCCGGGGACATGGGGACATACCCCCACGGACATGGGAACATACCCCCGGGGAGACATACCCCCGGGGACATGGGGACATACCCCCAGGGACATGGGGACATACCCCCAGGGACATGGGGAAATACCCCTGGGGACATACCCCCGCGGACATGGGGACATACCCCTGGGGACATACCCCCGCGGACATGGGGACATACCCCCGCGGACATGGGGACGTACCCCCGGGGACATACCCCCGTTGCTGCTGCTAGGGTGCCTCCCCCCTGGGGTGCCCAACCTCCTCGGCTGCCCCACTTAGCATGGTGTCATGTACTGGTAGCAGAGATCTGTTTGTGCATCTCATGCACACCATTCTAGTTAATACTGGCAAACTTCTGTTGCATAAATACCCAGCAACCCCCGCCCCTCGTGAAAAAAAGAGCCCCATTTGTCATGCAAGAGATGGATTATTTCCTTAGTATTATAGTGAACTTGGTGAAGTATTGCCCAATCAAATTCGCAAAACAAGGTTTTGGCTTGCGTATTATGTAACACAGGCGATAATTTAGTCCCCGTGGGACAGCATAGGGGATCCATTCAATCTCCACACTACCTCTAGTTGCTAGCTAAATTAAAACCTGAATGGCAGGTGAGCATGAAAGTGGATTGCACTCATCATGATAAATGCAGAGAATACTTAAAAAGTTATAGTATTTAACAAAACACAAATGAAAAATAAAACAGAGCTGTAAACACCAGAACAAGTTTAAAACATCAGATGAAAAATAGATAGACAGATAGATCTATGGGAGATAAATGTAAAAGTTGAGTAAGATCTAGTTATGACTGAATATCAAGACTTTATTTTTCTTCAAAATGATAGATTGCAAAACAACAACAATTTATTAGAATTTTTTATTATAGGCCTATATAGGCCTACAAGAAATCGAAATAAAAAATATGGAAACTTGTTTTATTCAACTCAGAAAAGTGGAAAAACATAAATGTCTAATTGTAATTGAGTGGATTAGTTCACTCGAAGATGACACCTGACCTATTGCTGTTGAGGAAGTTCAATAATCAATGGCAATTAACAATCAACATGGGGACACTGCCCTTCTTAAAAAGTGACACAGGGACACTGGCCCTCTTAAAAATCGAGAGACACTGACAGATTGACTAATAAAAAGTGACAAACATTTGATACATTTCTTTATCATTTATGCTTCGATAAAATGGGACATGAGACATTCATTTTTCCTTTAAATTCCAACATTTGACACCCCATCTGTTTTTGAGACCCATGTATACCCCTATCAATAAAGTTTATTTCAAGAAGGCTATACAAATTTTGTAAAAATGCCAAATACAGTGCAAAAACTAGTCCCGAGTGCTTTGTTACTGATGCTGCATATATGCAACAGAGTCACAGTTTGCTACATTGAAATATATCTAATGAAAGATACACACTATTTCTTTTAATACTCATTCCCAGTGACGAAAAGGTGACATCAACCTAACTACACCACGCCCACTCGACGTGCGAGAGCTCTCCCTTCGCATCGGTCCCGATCGAAACTCTAGTTTTGCCATTTATTCCAGTGACATATTTCTCGTGATACTGCCAAAATATTGCTCAAGACGATTTTAAAAGTTAGGACATTGAAATGAATGTCAAATTTTTTAAAATTTATTTGTAAATTTTTTTTCAAAGTCAGTTTATTGGATTAAAAATAGCTTTGAAATGTTATTGAGAGAATATTAACCATTAAAAGAAATTGACTGTGCATTTGAATTGCTGAAAACTAATGAATGTTGACACAATTGTATATACTGGATATGCTGAATCTCCATCAGTCATCACTCTTGAGTACTCTCAGTCATGTACTGCAAATTGCTGGCAGCGCTTTTCCGAGCCGGTAGCCACTCTCGCGCGCTGTGGTCAATGGAAATATTGGTCCTAGGAAAGCACTGCTTGAAGTTTGCAATGCACACACGAAATACAGCTCAGGGCAGCCTTAGAAAAATGCCCATGGGACGACCCGGACGAGAAGAACATTGGCCAAGGTTCCCATGGCGTGGCATTTTCCAGTATTGGTGACCGCCTTGTGATTATGAGTGATGAGAAGACTGGGAGTCTGGCACATACCCTAGTATTCATTCAATGTGAATTAAGTGAATTTAGTAAATTTCACTTATGGATATTTTCTTTATGTATTTTCAGAACCTTCTTCATCACAGCTTCCAAAAATGTCCGCTTGGGCATGCCGTTCGATGTTCACGTTAATATCATCCAACCTGGTACCTCAGCTGAGATCACTGCCTTGATCGGAACAAGGACGTATTGGTATTATGACCAAGATGTCAGTCCCAAGGTGGTTGTGTCGAAGACCCAATCTATATGTAAGTTCAAATAGTTTTATTTCAACACTAGATTTACCCATGATTTGGGGCAGGACTATAATGGGGAATAATTAACCCCCCCCCCTCTACCTGCATTGGCATCTGGCCCCGTGTTGCATGCTGAGCATTTGAAATTACCTCTATTGTCGCTCATGGCCCACAGACTTATTGTCACTCATCTAAGAGAGTGACAACGTTTACTTGTGCATATTTCATCTCAAACAAGTGTTTTCGCTTGTTTTCGGCTGAGAAAATTAAATTTAGTGCCAGGCCAGACCACGTGACCTTAGGTGACCTGCTCCCAGCATGCCTTGCGTCGACCTCTTTTCATCTCAGCCGTGCCGGCGCTCAGACGTGCTTGACCCGGCTGCTTGTTTTTGGTTGATTAAGGCATTGACAATGGGTATTTTACGTTTTAGTACGTTTTCTGGATAGGTTTCTATCCTCTCAGGCTTCCTCGCCATTTGACAGTTTTCCTTCGTTTTTTGCGTTCGTTTCCTCTGGGATTCAACGCGCCAAGTTGTCATTTCGTCCATCGCGGCGAAACTTCGTTTTGGCGGACAGCGCTCTCCAGCGCTGTGGACGGATGGACTTGGACGGTTTAAGACGCTTGTACTACGCTCTGACCCTTCCTTTCTTGGTGGATGGCCGTTTTCTTCGTTCCTGATTGCATCTCCTGCGTTGGATGCTTCGTTTTCCTCCGGGACCACGTGGCCGAAAGCAGCGTTTCTTCCAACGCCAGAACACTGTCCTCTCATCAGTTCAGGAGTGTACCATCTGCTGACGACTATGCTGTCATCCTGGGCTTCAGACATCCTTCCTGGACCCCAGACAACCTGCCCGGGCTCCGGACAACCCTCCTGGGCTCTGTCTTGCCCAGTTCTTCTGTCCCCAACCTACGCCATTTGGCTGGGTCTTGGGACTTCTTCATGTCCTGCTGCAGTGTTGGAGCTGTGGTGGCCTTCCATGTGCTGAGGATCCCTGCATCTTCCGGGTTTCCTAGGCTTGTGGGCTCTCGACACCCCGTCCTGGGCTCTGTCTTGCCCTGTTCTTCTGCCCCCGACCTACGCCACTTGGCTGGGTCTGGGGTCTGGCTTTTGGTCCTGATGGATTGGCTTCATATTAGATGTCTACTGCTTGCTGCGGACCCCTGGTCTCCTGGGTTTTCCTTTTGGGCACCCCTCCTGGTTTCTGTCTTGCCCAGTTCTTCTGTCTCAAACCTACGCCACTTGGCTGGGTCTTGGATCTTGCTTCGGGTCCTGCTGGATTGGACTCCTCTGTGTACCATCTGCTGAGGATCCCTGCCTCTTCCTGGGTTCCTGGTGCGCTGTCGACACCCCCTCCTGGGCTCTGTTTTGGCCTTGCCAGTGCTTGGAGTGGATTGGACGCTGTGACACACTCCAAATCTCCATATCCTTGCTCTGTGGCTCCTTTCTACCGGATCTTCTCCCTGAGGGGCCTATGCTTGGCTCGCTGGCTTGGCCTGGCTCTGCTGCGGCCGCTGGCCTGAGAGTGTACCATGTGCTGAGGCCCCCACAGCCTCCTGGTTGGATTGGGGGGCTCTTGAGACCTCTCCCTCGCCCTGTTCTGCGGTTCCAAACCTACGCCAATGGGCTAGGTTTTGGTTCTTGCTACGGTTCATCCTGGCCATATCACCCCCTTCCTTCGGGCTCCTTTGCGTGCTCTGTCCGGCGCCAACGTTGTCTAGCTTGGTCCTGGGCTCTGCTGCTTCTTCCTTCCTGCCTCCTCCCGGTCGGCATGATGGTGATTTGGTTGCTTCCGCCAGAACTCTTTCTCCTGCTGGCTCATATCTCCTGTGCCGTTGCATTCTTGGAGTCCCGCCTGGCCCCGGACTGCTCTGCTCCGGGTAGCTCTCAGTGCATGGCTTGGTCCTGCCGCTTCCGGTTGGTTGCCAAACCTTTGGCTGGCCTGGGGCTGGACGGCCTCCATCTGCGATCCACAGTTCTGTGCTCGACAGCCCTGCCGGCTGCCTCTTCTGGCTTCTTTGCGGCCTCTTCTGGACTACTCGCTGCCTCTTCTAGACTACTTTCTGCATCAGCTGCGCTCTGGATGGGCGGGTCCCCCAAGGGCCCTCTCATGTGCTCTTCGGAGTGCTGGGTTCTCAGCTGTGTCGCTGTTGCCCCCTGGGCACCGGCTCGTCAGCTCCGGCATTGTTCCTGGGGTGTTACGTTTGGCGCTGCACTACCCCGATCTTTGTTGTCCCTGGAACCCCTGGCCATTCCCGTGACTCTTCTCACACTGCGCCTTTTTGGGCCAGTTGTGGTTTCCTGGGCGGCCCTCTACCACCGCTGGACTTTCCTCTTCCCTGTCCGTGCGACTTTGGCTCCACGGAGGTTGGATTGGGCCAGTTGCACTGGGGCTATCTCTTGCCCAGCCGGGCTCTGACACGCCTCATGCGTCCTTGGGCTTTGGTACTCCTGGCCTCTACATCTCCGCTCTGGACAGGAATCTTGATGGTGGCTTCTACTCTGAAGACCGATTCCCTCTGGTCTTCCTTGGCCTGTGTCTCTTCCTCTACGCTAGACTGCTTCGCGGTCGTTGCCCAGCGTCTGCTATGGTTTCGCAGGCCTCATCGTCCCACCCTTCGTGCGACCGGGCTTCCCCTTCTGGGCTCGGGTCTCGTCTGTCGGGCGTTGCCCACAGCGGACCCTTCTTGCCTTCGGGGAGTTCGCTTCTCCAGCTTCCATACCTTCTCTGTATCCTTGCTTGGTGGGCTATCTTCGCACTCCTGGGTTGACTTGGCCTTGGCTGTCACCTGTCCTGCAGCTGGTTTGCTGGATTCGTCGGTTCATCTGCCCCGCCGCTGCCTTCCTCGAGGGGGGGGGGGGTGGATTGTTACGGCTGGTCCTAGTTCCCGAGATCTGGCTCCTTCCTGGCTGGGACCCTTTAGGGCTTGGGCGTCTGCGCCCTCGTGGAGTGTCTTCGGATGGCTCTCATCTGTCTGGCTTGGACTGCTCTGACCTCAGCCTTCATCTGGCTTGGCCTCTGGCTTTGCTGCTTGTGGGCTTTGGATCTCTTTCTCTCTGGACGGCTGCTCTTCTCTCCCCTCGCTTCTTGCAGGGGCTTGTAGCTTGGGCCCTGCCGCGGTTTTTCCCCGGCTTCCCAGGGCTGTCCCTCATCACTGAGGGTCCTGATCTTCAGTCCCGTCTCCTGCAGTCCTCTGCCAGAAGCCACTCACTCTCCTCCCGATGGTCGCCGCATTGCTTCCACCCTCCACGGATATCCTGGTTTGGGTGGCTTGCCTCTGGGCATGTTCTTCTGTGTGCCTTTCCTTGGATTCTGGCCTCTCCCTGCGGGTGGCCCTGGACACTCAGGCCTCCTCCTGCCACCTCCCGTCTTCTGGCTCCAGCATCTGTGGGCTGCTCCTGTGTCTCGCTGCGCCTGGCCGTCTACTCTGGATCAGTCTCCCGCTCTGGCTTCCAGTAGCTGGGCACTGCCCATCTCTCAGTCTGACGTCAGCCCGGACATGGCCTTCTCTCTCCGGCGGCCGCTTGCCCCGGCAGCTTTCTCCCGGCCCCCTACACCTTCGGGTTCTGTTGCCTGTGCCTTGGGCCTTCTCCTCGCTTGATGTCAGCTCGGACGTGGTCCTCTTTCCTGCGACTAAGGCTCCTGGCGGCTTTCTCCGGTTCGCCTATCCCTCCGGGTTTGGTCGATTTTGGCTCTGGCCTGTCTCTCCTGCCTCCGGCATGTGAGCGGGCTCTTGTGGGTGCTTCCTTGGAAGCGTCCTGGTTGGCTTCTATGGTCTTCTGTACGCCTCATGGCTGCCTTGACCTTTGCTTTTGCGCCTTGCTGCCTTCCCTCGGCTTTTGGGTTGGACGCGGGTCCTCCCTGTTGTACAGCTCTCACCTCTTGCTGTCATTGCCATCTTCCGTACGCCACTGAGCTACAGTTACTTGTTTCTCCCGCTCGGACTCCCTCCCCGGGCTCCGGAGCGGGTCCTGTGGTGCTCCCTCATCGCATCCTTTTCTCCGGTCGTCCATACGCCTCCGGCTCCGCTGACCGTGGTTGCTGACTCTCGCACGCCTCTCTCGGGCGTTTTGGGGGGGGGGCGTGGTGCTCCCTCATTGTGCACACAGGTTGTCCTCTCTGATTCCGCAGTATGCCCTCTGGGCTACAGGGACCCTTGTTGTCCCCCACAGACCTGCCATCGGCTTTGGGGTGGGGGATCTTCTTCTACCTTGTTCTGCGGCCCTCGTCTGTACGCCTCTGGGCTACATTGCCTCGGGTTCTTCCCGCTTTGACGCCTTCCCACGGCTCTTAGACGGGCCCATGGGTGCTCCCTTGGCTCACCCAGACAGCAGTCTTCAGTCATCCGTACGCCTCTCGGCTATTTGACTCTTGTTCCTCCTGCCTTGACGCCTTCACATGGCTCTTTGGCAGGTCTGGTGGTGCCTCCTTGGAGCCACCCCCGGTTATCTTCTCAGGTCACCCCTACACCTGCGGGTTCCGGTGCCTGTTTTGTTTGTCTCACCTCCAACCCCCTCACGTGGCTCTAGGGCGTACGACACTTCAAGGACTCCCTTCCTCTCCGCTCAGACATGGTGTCGCTCTCAATGGGAGGCTACTTTGGATCTTCAGCCAGACAACACTGAGGCCGCCTTTGGCAGCGTTCCCTGCTCCTTTATGGGTGTCAATGCCTCTTTCTTTGGCACGCGGGTTCCTTCCCCACCGCCTCTTTATGAATCTGCACAAGTAAACGTTGTCACTCTCTTAGATGAGTGACAATAAGTCTGTGGGCCATGAGCGACAATAGAGTTTGGGTCCTCCCCTATCGGGATAGGACCTATCTCTATGAGCTCATGGCCCACAGACTTATTACTTGAGCTTGTCACCCGCCTCCCCTCGGCGGTTCTTGTCTGCGCTATGGCTTCGATGAATAGAGGTCGACGCAAGGCATGCTGGGAGCAGGTCACCTAAGGTCACGTGGTCTGGCCTGGCACTAAATTTAATTTTTCTCAGCCGAAAACAAGCGAAACGCTTGTTTGAGATGAAATATGCACAAGTAAACGTTGTCACTCTCTTAGATGAGTGACAATAAGTCTGTGGGCCATGAGCTCATAGAGATAGGTCCTATCCCGATAGGGGAGGACCCAAAATTTGAGTAATAAGTGTAATATAAGTAAAGAGTGGTGGTAGAGGAATTGAAGTTGATTGTATTTCCTGTCCTTTTGACGTAAAATGCTATGAGGTATGGCATATTGATGAAGAAAGACTGGAAATGTCATGCCCGTAAGGGAAGGAAAAGATATGTTTAAAGGAAATGTGGATTGATGGAAATTTATAGAATTAGGCAAACAGGTAAAAGTGTATGGGCATTGAGACATTGACTGATGGAATGGGCTTGAGAAGAGCTGTAAAATGAGGATGAGATGAGGAAGATACGATGAGTAGAAGTGGTTGAGCCAGGTAGGAGTGAAGAGCAGTAGGTGGATCTTTTGGCGAGAAGGCAGACGGTGACGCCAGTCCTAAACGTGAGCAATAGCGGAACTACGATGGAGATTCATGCGCACCTGGTGGGGAACAACAGCAAAGGCGGAAACGTAAATAAGGGAGCTGTTTCACTGTTATTTGCTGTTATCAGAAGGACAGGATAGATCAATAAGGATAGGTGGACAGTTTAGCTGAGTGGCATTGCTCGGGGAGGAGCTTTTAGCTGTGCAGGTGTGAGCGTGTCAACCATGATTTTTGCATCTTATACCTGGCAGGGATTTTCAGGGTTGGCAAGTTTATGGTAAGGTGGCTTTAACTTGGTGGTTTTAACCTAGATCAAAAAATTCTATCTTAACCGAGATTGGCCGTTTTTGAGTCAGATTTTGTCAGACTAGTTTTAAGTGGTAAATACTGCCTTGCCGAAAACTACTTTTAGGCTATTTTGTGTCGTAAACCTCAAATTTAGCTCAAGATTCACACCTTTTTGCCAACCCTTAACATTTCCAAGAATGATATATATATGGTGTGTGCAGTGAAAGTTTGCTTCGATAAGTGATGACAGTCACTTTTGAATTTCTTGAATTTATCATTATTTTGAACAACCAACCGATGATCAATTTTGATCAGTTAAAAAAAATAATCATGAAATTAAAAAACAATACAATAGATAAAATATATCATTTTCAACTAAAATTGACTGACAGAGTAGCAGATTTCAACCGAGCCAATTGTCCATGGAAAATTAAATTCAAATACATTCTTTGTTGTTGTCATTTCATTTATGATATGTACGCAAATTGTAAATATGTTTTGTTTTCATTCTTTTCAGCTGGATCTGGCGTTATAACTCTGCAGGTAAGATCTGTTTTATTTCCTTTCAAGTTTTGGCACTAAACCATGGTTTGTCATTGGTTTCAATTGTGAAAATATGATGTCATCATATAAATTATACAATAACATGTTTTCTGTCATGCTGCACAGCTGTAATGATTAGCAAACTGCACTTACTGCAAAAACACATTATTCCATCTTATAACTTATTTGTTTTCACAGGTTCCTGACTCCATCGATCTGGACCGCAGATTCTTAGAACTGAACGTTTCGGGAACGGGTGGAGTGACGTTTTCGAATAATTCTGGAATCGAGATCCATCACAAAAAGCAATCCATCTTTGTGCAGACTGACAAGGCCCGCTATAAACCTGGAGATGAAGGTAATCAAGAAGAACTTGAAAATGTGTGGTTAGGCCACACATAATTGATCTTTAGCTTTTCTGATCCTCTCAAGGCACCTTTTCTAGGATCGGATGGTAGGACAAAAAAGAAAGTTTAAAAAATTTTTTTTTTATTATGTAAAAAAAAAACTTTTTTTTTCCATTGGCAGGAAATCTGTTGTGTGGGCGGGTCCGCAAAGCTAAGAATCAATTATATGTGGCCTTATGTACCCCGAAGTCGAGCATTTTGTGTTATTATACCTCCACTATGTTAGCAGAGCTCTCATTGGCTGAGTGTAGGCGGCATGTCAATCAGTATTTTAGTATATTGCCCTGCAATAGTCCAGAAAACGAAAAATTCCTCAAAATTCAGTAATATCACATTGTTTGTGTCTGTTAAATTTGTTAAATCCATGCAATCTTTCTTGAGAAATTGCTGTGTCAATGACGCGTCATGGCATCGCTCCTTTAATATTGGGCACATCAACATCTTGCTGGCATCACAGTTTTGGAAATTAATTTCCTGCATTTTGACATAATTTTCACATCTGTAGGACAATTATTTTTATGTGAGAACCATTTCTAAAGCACACAAAGTCAATGGCCGAAGTTTTGTTTACATGTGATGTCTTTGCTGTCTTGTTCAATGAATAAGGGATCGTTCAGAATTAATGACTTCGGGGGGGTGGGAGTTTTACTGGAACTTCCCGTCAAAAATTGATACCCCCCTTGAGTTTCGTGCGGATTTTTAGTACCCCACCCTTACGTTTTACATGTATTTTTAGTACCCATCCTCGACATACAAAGCAGTACAAACATATATACTAGCTGTTGTACACGGCCACGTGTACAGATTCGCGTCCTTTCACGGATTTTTGCACCTAAAAAAGTCCAAATAAAGAGAGTTTATGCATTTTTTTCAACATTTTTTCTTTGTTAAAATTTCTTACCCCCCCCCCTTGAAAGTGTTGTCAAAAATTAATACCCTCCCCTTTATTGAGATACACGTGAAAAGTTAGTACCCCCTCAGCCAAAACTCCCACCCCCCCACTCATAAATTCTGAACGGTCCCCCTAAGCAAATAAAAATGTCTGAAGTACTTGACATGTTTTCCTTGTGGTGAATACCAACTGCTTTTGATTTTTTTTACAAAATTTAAAACGCCAGTCATCACCCAAAAACCCTGCCTTAATGATTTTACAATATCACTCAAGGAAAGATGGCGATGGCCGGGTCCTGTGTTTCCAGACCTACTGAGTCCATGCTTGTGACTTCTGCTGTAATGTGTGTCTGGCTGTGATTGTATAATTTCCCTAATTTGTTGTTTTTTTCAGTGAAGTTCAGAATTTTTTCAACTGGTGCTGATCTCCGCGCTCATACAGGGAATATTGATGTTGAAATATATGATGGTGACAAGAATAAAATTAAGCAGTGGTTGGATACAGCTGTTCCATCAGGTGAGCTGCCCTTCTTGGCTACTCTGAGTACTCTCGTTTTCATTGTCATTGCTTGTGCCTCTCTTTGTTAGATTGTTTTTGACCTGGTACACGGACTGTAGTCTTTGTAATAATATGTGAATGGCACTGCCATGAAATTCGCGCAGCACTTTAAAAAGTTTTTGTAGGACTTATAGTGCTGCCATTTCTTTTATTCTTATTAGGAGCTGCTGCTGCTGCAGCTCCTATTGTATTTGTCGAAATTGTCAAAATGCTGCTTTTAAGGATCAGAACTTTGGTTCAGTTGTTTGGTTTCCTGAGGCATATTTAACCATTAATACCGTCGGCATTGGCCCTACATCTTATTAAGCATCACATGTGGGTACTCACGAGGTCGTCCTTGCTTGCTAACATGACAAATTCTTGCTTGAAATTTTGCTTGTTTTCTGAGATTTCCAAACGGGAGATTCCTTGAGCAACTTGAATTTCGCGCATCTCAGAGAGAGCTGTATAACTGTAACAAGGATTCTGATTGGTCAAGATCCTAGGTTCATGCTACCTGGTCCATGATTGGTTCTGGGCAGTGAATTGCCCTACTGCCCTCCGATTGGCTGAAACAGGTTCGATGTATTCCCGAGAGTTTTTGGGACACTTCTATTGGAGCAAAACATACGATTTTAGGCTCTTTAGAATCCTGATTTCTTCAATTATATGATTTCGTTTTTTTCATGGAGATATATTAATCCATTGCCGAAAATTCGTTGAAAATGTATATATATTCTTTTTGTGCAGTGTGCATGCTGGTCTATGGTTGGGAAAAGGTGTCTATCTATGTAAGCTCATTTCAGCCGCTTAGAATCATCAGATCTTCACCAAATTTTCACAAAACCTAGTTTAGAACCTTCCTGAAGTAATTCAACCATCATTAAAAACACTCCGACTATTCATTAAAACCCTTTATTTTCACTCGTTTGGTAGCGTCTTTTACCGGAAATGAGTGTAGTGCAGGCCTACATCCCAACAACCAATCACATCTCTCGTTTTCAAATACCTCCTTCCTCATCTACCTATCCTTTTCACAACCTCATTTATTCCCCCATCACAATCCACTATCCATCCACTCTCCCCCCATCCCTCTCTCTTTTTCCTATTCATCCTATTTACTTAAATTTTCACTATCTGGTCATACTGTCAGCCCATTGGCTGTCAATGTAAACATTGTATGTCATTTTCATCATCTAGCGTGTATATGATTTTCACCATCTAGACTTTTGTAAACATTGTATGTGATTTTCACCCTCTAGCCCAGATACCATTTTCACCTCCTTAACTTTCCCTCACTTACCCCCAATTACCCCCACCACTTTTTAAACTCAAACTTCATTTTCTTTTTTTTTAATCTTAAAACTCAACCACACCTCACCATATCTTCCATCATCATAGCCATTCCACACCATGAGTCCCAAAAAGGATAAAGTCAATGAAAAATGTGGTTAAGGCACCATTTCTTGTCTAGGCTGTTTTAGCTGCATTCATGAGTAGGCCTATAAATAAAGATAATTAGTGCCATCCAAGATGAGTTCTAGTTCTAGCCAAACTTTCATAGCCCCATCCCTAAGGATGCCCGGGTGCCCCCTCACTTGCCTCTAGCTCAGGACCATGAACACACAGAATTCTAAGATTTGCGGCCATAAAATGTATTGTCCATTGTGATGTTATTGTATTTTACTCAAATTTATCAAAGCTGGTCCAGTTATTTGCCTGTGGGAGTGTGGGTGAGAACAAATTCGGAGAAATCCAAGATGGCTTGGTGAGGATTTTGTTGTGCAGTGATGGATTGCTCTGTTCAAGCTAGATCGAAAAATTCTATCTTAACCAAGATTGGCCGGTAGGCCAATCTTGAGATAGAAGACATTGCATTGAGACTTTTCTGCATTGTAATGTTGCAACGCTTGTACATATCAGTGCACTGCCACTTTCACCCCCAGATTCCATTGGATGGCCTGTTTAAACTTAGGCCCCACCCCTTACTGCTGATTAGTCAGCACCGAACCATCATCAAAAGTAGGAAAACACCATATTGTAAACAACAAGCACATGTTGAGAATCAACTGGTGACCATAAATTTCCAAAGATACTGCAACAGATGCCAATAACACAGAATTATTCTCAAGTATCTATTTTGCCATTTTCGTTTATTTCCTTCCACTGTCATGTCCATACAATTTCATATGCAGTGAAATTCTTCCATGTTGTGGCCATTTTTGGATCAACAAACATGTGGGCTAAATTCCGGAGGTTGTCACAAACTACCAAAACGATTTCAGAAGCTGTAAATAACACAGTGACCTTAATAAACATTTACCTTCAAACTGTGATGACCCTGAGGTAAAGTAATTTCCAAATAAACCTGCATACAACCATTTTCCCACTGACAGTTGATGGCACTGACAAATCAAAATGGCGTTGCCGTTTCACTGTCAGACTGATTCGTATTAATCCACACATCAGCTGACCCATCTTCCTAAAAAATATCACTGAATAACAGGGTTGAATGTGTGCCAAATGCAATAATTTTACTTGTCATCCTTGAAGTTCACCCATTGATACATTTTCATTTCATCGATTTAATATTGTAACTCTGTTTGAATTTCAAAATAAATCAATCAATCAATCAATCAATGCTAAATACAGAAGTGCAGTGGTTTAAGGAGAGAAAACTGTTGCTACTTTGCCTGAAGTGAAGACTCTGGAGAACTACTTGCGTATTAATTCTCAGAGTGTAATTAGGTCATGGAGTGACCTGCTTTTACTGAAATCTCCAAGCAAGTTGTCAATTCCAAACTTTCAGCTCTGCTCTGGCTTTCCCAGAAGCTTCCAATTCCCGAAAATGGGCTAGGTAGTTTTGAAATACATGTTTCCCAGAATTTCTGTGAAGTTCATTTTGGGGAAAACAGCTAAAAATAGCCCATTTAGCCTATCTTAGATGCGACAAGAAACTTGTCGCATCAATGTTGTGATCTGTCAAGGCAAAGTTATCTGACTCAAAACTTCGTTTTGAGTCAGATTTTGTCGGACTATGTTCAAGCCTTTTTTTGCCACATAACTCAAATGCTTAATTAACCAACCCCAACAAACTAACAAATTTTAATAATCAAACAGCAGGCTCAGCAGCTCCTCACATTCTGCTCGCAGTGTGAATTCTAGTTTCATATTCATTATATGAAAGGCAGTTATGTAACTGTTTATAAATTAGAAAGACAGATACATAGAATGACAGATATAAATCTAAACTATTAGAAAGATAAAATAGACAAAAAAAAATAATAGACAAATAAATAGATAGATAAATAGATAGATAAACAGATAGACAGATCGACCCACAGATGGATAAATAAATTGATAGATAGATATATATTTAATAGATAAATAATATTGATAGATAATCAGCTAAATGGTAGAAAGGTAGACAACACTGAAGGCTGTCAGTGTCAAAGTCAAGTCTATGTTAGATTGTTGATATTACATAATAGTAATACAAAAACAATAACATGATCTGCTTGTAGATTAATTGCTCACTGTTACATAATCATAAGTTTACAGAGATTTTGCTACTTAAATTTTGTTATGTTTTCTTGTTATCTCTTTTGAAATGAAATGAATCATGTGTTAACAACTTGATTTAGCTTGTAAAAGGCTAATAATTTACTATTCCATAAAAAATATTGGTACAGGATAAATAACTGGAGAAAATTGAATTTTTAATACACTTTTGAAGATGCATATGTTATTTTCTGTTAAATACGAAACTAAATCATTGATAAGAAGCTGGACCTACTTGACCTAATTCCCAACTGTGGACTGTTGATGTTCAGACCATCACTGCACAGAATTTTGAGTCCTCTCCTGTGCTCAATTCGCTTTGCGAAATGGCCTGTGGCCATTTCGCTGCGCGAATAAAATGGCCTGTGGCATTTCGCTGCGCGAATAATATATACATCTTAAATTGTGAAAACAAGATAAAAACACACCAGAATGTCTTAACAAAGCTGACTGGTGACTTCCGAAAGCGTCAGTGTTGACCTAACTACTTTATGGTTATTTCCTAATTTTGTGCAAAATGAACCAATTTTTCCATCTCGCTTCAATCATTATTCAGTCTTATTTATATATTTCAGGTTTGTTCTCTCAATCTCTGCAACTGTCCAAGCAGCCTATTCTCGGGAAGTGGTCGATTAAGATCAAAGTGAACGGGGAGGAGACAGAGAAGACTTTCAAAGTGGAGGAATATGGTGGGTATTGCCCTCTTGTGACATTTTCTGAAATTTCATTAGTCTGGCTGTGGGGGTTTTCCATTATTACTGGGGTTGCGGACTGGTACTGTCCAGTACCACCACCTCTTCAGTACCTCTGTACCAAAAGACTGGTCCAGAGGTTGTCTGTACCAATATGATATACTAGAAAATGCCCATTATAGTAAAAGAAGTTTACAATGAATTATCGTGAAGTGATGCTGTCGTGTTAAACAATATAAAAGTAAGGGAATATTTTATGGACATTTGGTACTGGTATTTAGAGGGACATGTACATGTTTAAACCTGAATAGGCTGTGAAATTGAAAGTGGTTAATTGTTGAAATGTTCCTGTAGATGGGAAGCAGATGTTGGCTGGAGGCGTAACATGTTATGAAGAGGCAGGTAGAGCCTGATTAGTTGCGGGAGCAATTCGTCCTGGTAGGTGGCTTGTGGTTTGGCAGTGTCTCCAGGTTAAAACAAACAAAGACACATGCTGCCCTCTATGGAGTAAAATATGAGAGATATGCAGTTTCATGCACTCCTGGTGGCAGATGAGGGGTGGAGTATGAAAACGTAAATGAGGGAGGAGTTAGAGCATTGTGGGCTCCCATCTGAAGTATGAGAGCAACAAAGAAGGATAGGTGGATAGTTTGAGTGAGTGACATGTCTGTGAGAGACGTTAATAGCTGGCAACTGCGGTGGTCATGTGACCTGAGATTTAACTCAAATATTAGTGGGGATATCTGGTCCGGTACAGTGAGAATGAGTAAAATCGCACTGAAAAATGAAGGAAAAAAAATTATTCATTTTTCATTCCTTCATTTACTGACCTGTTGATGAAAAATTGGGGCGTAAATCGGACACCAGTGCATAGTGGTATACCGGATCGCCTCCCACTGGATCAGACCAACCTCGAGCACCCCTGTACTGGATTGGTCTAGATCGGAGAGGGGCGCCGGTCTGCAAAACTTGAGTTGTTATCAGTGCGCGCAAAAACCGTCGGACAATCGGCTTTTGCCGACTAT
Organism: Platynereis dumerilii; assembly: GCA_026936325.1. Classification (NCBI taxonomy): domain Eukaryota; kingdom Metazoa; phylum Annelida; class Polychaeta; order Phyllodocida; family Nereididae; genus Platynereis; species Platynereis dumerilii. The sequence goes on from JAPTHN010000210.1 coordinate 38,676, forward strand.
TTTTACGAATGTCCGACCTGTCTCATGTCCATGTCAGACAAAAAAGCCGACAGTGACAGCTGTGGGTAGTACAAGTACAAGGGCTCTATTGGACAATCAGCAAGTGTTTCATTAGCAGTGTAGATAGCAATTTGGAGTTGTTTCAAGTGCTCCAAATTGCAGGTAATTAAATTGCAATTCTGCCAGTGTTCAACCCTCAATTGACCTAATTGCAATTTTGGACAAGGTACAGTATTCCTGTCCAAGTGTTAGAGCTAATTACAATCAACACCACTCTCTAGAAGAATCAAACAATTCAAAGCTGTTAAAATTATAACACATAACATGCCTAGTAAAAAAAAAAGTTGGTATTTATAAGAAACTTGTATATATACAGCTGTCACCAAAAATTAAATTGGGCATATTGTTGCAGTGGCTGGCATCTCAGTTTCATCTGCCATGAAGAAGTTTTTTGAAATTTACCTACATATATAAGTGACTAAAAGAATATAATTGATTTTTACATATATAGCTGAAGCCTGCTTCCTCTTTGAGAAAGTTGTTTATGAGATTTAAAATACATGAATTTAACATGTGTAGCAAATAAAATGGGAATGAATCAATCACTGCCACAAGAAAAAAAATTTTGTCTGATGAAAATGAAAATTGTCTGACAAGAACTCTCTCTCCGTCAGACAAAATGTCTGACCAAAGTCAATTTGCTTTCGCGTGCACTATTATTATTATTATTTTTTTTAAGTTCCATGCAAAATAAGAGGTCACGGGCCTCTTACTCTCTCCAAAAATAACAATAAATATTTGTTTTTCTTTGCAGTCCTCCCCAAATTCAAGGTAGAGGTTGAACTCCCTTCATTTGTCACACACCATCTGGCAGCAATGGATTTCACTGTAAAAGCCAAGTAAGTTGCTAATTCATCAAATGACAAAAATTGTTTCACATTGCATTGTATCAAATATTTTGTACTCGTGTTGTGGTGTAAATATATGTAGTTGATCACTTTTGTCATATATTTGCCCCTATCCTGCGTCAAAATTTTAATTAGACCAATAAAAGGTCGAATTAAAACTGTTATTCATAATATAAAACCCTTGCCATCCTATGTGTGTGACAGAAATTTGCTCAAGTCAATGGTTCAAGTAATGAAATATAAAGCAAACTTTGTAAATTAGTCGATACCTCCAGTGGTATTAATAAAACACTGGTGAAAAAAAGCCTCTGGAAACACAACACTATCTTCAACCAACTCTTCATTTTATTACCAAATTAACCTTCACGCCTCTTTGTTTTTTGAGTAAAAATAATAAATTGATGAATAATGTCGCTCACATTTTGTGTTTCAGCTACACTTTTGGTAAGCCGGTGAACGGAGATGTCCTGGTTATGGTTCAGCAAGTTACTGGCATCACTTGCTATCACATTGATAAACCAGATGACCCTTTTCCCTGTGCGATGAAGATGTTCAAAGCTAACGTAAGTTTTTTAATACACGCACACCTTGTTTTCGCGCTGTGCACAGTGCACATCTAATGGGGCAAGTGGGTATAGTTATCCTCTTACTCCATTTGCCTGTCTCCAGGCTATTCCAATAGCTAGTCCTTGAAAATCCTTAAAAGTTAGGACTGTCATCGATACGGCCGAAATCGATGCATCGGAAAAGTTGTCCAAATCGATACAATGCCGCAAGTACCGAATAAAAAATTTCCACCGCATTTGGTGTATTTATTGCGAAATATTGCAAGAAATCCTGGAGAATTCACCTTGTTTACATCAAAAGTATCTATACATTCGATGCATCGTAAACTTTTTTGTCAAATATTGCATCGAAAAAATGTCTTTTTCGATGGCATCCCTATTAAAAGTCCTTGAAAAATGCAAAAAGTTATGTGGCCCTTGGAATACTGTTATCTGCAGAAAAAAGTCCTTGAAAAGACACAACTGCGTTGATGATGAGCCAATGTTCTCATAACAGATGTCATTAAGTTTTTGTGAATTTGTTTTTTTCAAAAATGCTGCTAAAAGTCCTTAAAATTTGATAATTTTTGTCCTGGAATTTTGTGGAAAAGTTCTTGAATTTAGTTTCCAAATTTGAGTGGGAACCCTGAGTTTTTAACCGGCCTTATGGCGGTTATTAGAGGAGGGCTTAAACAGATTTTTGGTGAAATGGGACTCTTGTCCACTTGTTTCTCATCTGGTTGTTAATCACCAATGATAGACGGGACAGAGCCACCGGCTCACCGAGTGAGCGAGGTGTCTCGTCCCTTAAACCGCAGTCAGACATACTGAACTGCTTTCATTGTACAATTAAAAACACGCAATAGGAACGCCAGGAAACGTCTAAAATTAGAAAATGTATAACACTGGAGTTGCTGCTACGTTCTTGCAGCTTCTGCTGTGTGTCCAGTGTGTTCCTTGTGCTTGTTTCAAGTTGCTTTCACTACGCTCTCGCTACGATGTCCACGCTGCTGGTGTGACCTCTGGGCTCCCAGTGCAATGTCTCTGGGCCTCCAGTTGGCTTATACTGACTTCTGGCCAGATCGCCATGCCACTGCGCTTGTTTTGTACATGCACAAAATAAGCGCAGAGGACTGGCACTTTGGTGAGGTTTGGGGCTTGTCCCCCGACATTACCACGTCTCTCCAGCATCCCTACAACGTCTCTGATAAGTTCTGTGAGACCCCAGGAAGATCAAAAATGCGTGCCTGGATTTAGAATGTATTTGCTGATCGTGGTTAGAGCCCAACAAGATCGCAATTTAGTGTGACGGGGGTGTCTTATGGCAAACATGCGAGGAGTGAACCAGAAGGTTCAATCAAAACAAGTGATTCAGACATCCCATAATATGATCCAGGCACTTTTTTCTAATCACGCGTGACTTCCAAAAATGTTCGGAAAAAAAAAAAATTTTTTTTTAAATGTTAAAAAAAAATTAAAATTTCTCAAAAAAAAAAAGTTCGGAAATTAAAAAATTTTCGAAAAAAAGAAATTTTTCCAAAAAACACAAAAAGAATTTTGTGAAATAATTTGGATAATAACAATACTTAAGAGTCTTTAAAATGTATTTTTTGCGTTCAGGCGGTCCCGTCTTCATTCTTTGGCATTTACATATTATTTTCTTGCAGTAATCTTCATGTATCTTGTCGTTGTTTGCAGCTTAAAGATGGCATGTTCTCCTCCTCCATTTCAAAGGAAGACTTGGAGAACTTGTTGATTTCTTACTACTCACCAGGTTTGGAACGTAAAGTATTCGAAGTCGTGGCCAATGTCACCGAGAAAGCTACGGGAGAAGTTCTGTCTGGACGATCTGTCATCCAAGTAAGTCCCATTTCAATTACCGGCGGTATATATATTAATATATATATTAGGCACGAGCCCTTGAATCATTAATGATGACGCCACTATTTGTAAGTTTACATAATCATATAGATGAGCGGCCAAAGGCCAAAAAGTGGCTTATTTTAAGAGTTTCGTGACACCGAGAGCCAGATGGGCAAATGAGACATCGTTTTAATCGTCAGGACCTGTAGTTTTCTGAACTAATATCCAAAAGTGTGAAAACTGGTGCAGAATCTTGTTATTTGAGTTACCATGGAAACGATAAAATTATGAAATATAAGTCAATTTTATCACTTTAATGCATCTGGCAAGGTGAATAATGCTCCAAATTAGCTGAAACTCCCAATATAGATAAATATTTGTTCAAATTAGGGAATAACCAAAATATCGATAGTAATATCTAGACTGAAATCCAAATTTGGTCATAATGGGAAATCTATAATTATGTTACAACTATTATTATGGAGTTATACCATATTTTGACTTGCTTGAGTTTGTAAATCAACACCTGCCACACTTCAGAACGTTTTATAACAGCAAACATTTGTGTCAAATGAATCCTTGAAATATCTAGTTTCAGAAAAAGGAAATTTACAGATTTCGACAAAGGGGGAATTTTGTTATTTCTGCATCCATGGCAACACTTTCAAAAAAATAAGGATATCAAAATTTACAGCTTTTCATTAAATAGCTTCCCTCACACCCAAAGAAAAGCTTTCAAATGCTGGAAACTGTACTTGAATCAATAACTCTTCCAGATACGTACACAATTTGTGGTTTACATGGTATTTCTGTGTTGCCATGGTAACAGAATCATAATAAATCATCAATTTTTAAAGAAAAAATAATCAGATGTATCCTATTGACACACAAAAATAATCTGAAAACAACAAATTGATCATCTTGTCAATGGAGCATCTCTGTATGGACAGTTGCCCCAAAAATAATGGTAGCATCTTTCATTATTTAGTTGCTATGGAGATTGATGTTGCACAGAAGGCCTTCATTATTAAATAACCATTATGCACCAAAAGAAACAAAAATAGCTTTTAATTATACTTGAAGTTTGACATGTTTTCTTCAAATTCAGTTTATATATCAGCATACTTTCTGTTTACTATTAGTATCAGCAAGCAAATGGTGATTTTAAAATATTCTGTTGCCATGGAAACACGGTTGATGCCGCTCAAAGAGCAATAGACCTCCAATGGATGTTTTGTCTAGCGGATAACCAAAAATATTTCGAAATTTCATCGTATGTCCTCTCTAGTCTTGTTAGCTGCATATGGGTGTATTATGTTACATGACTTAATAATTATTAATGGTTATTTGGTTTCTATGGTAACAAATGCCTCCAAACATTACAGTTCCAAAAAGATTGCAAAAAGTAGCAGTTTAGGCAGTTTGTGGCATGTAATAAAGCTTCAAATTTACCTGAAAACACATTTTGAGTGACACTGTTTGGCAAGGAAAATCAAGAACCGCCAGAATAATATATGGTTGCCATGGAAACCAGATGATTTACTATAATTAAGGTATCATAATTCAAATATTAGACATACTAAGTAAAAATTAAATTTGCGGGTAAACAGGAGTATGTTGTCATGCAATACATAATTTTTAGCCTGACTCACCAGGCTAATTCAGGAGTAATGGTCTGAAAATATTGTCTGTCAACTCTACTGTTCAATAACTACAGGTACAATATATCTGTTTTTAACTGAATGAGCCATAGGCTCATTCAGTTCTTCTGGTTACTCTTGACGTGGTAGTTTGACAGTTAGATATTTTTTTAATTTTGCAAACTTAATCTATGGGACCTGCCCATTTGGGCAATAACTGTTGCATGAACTAGACTAAGAGGAGGGGATAGCTCAGTTGGTAGAGCGTCGGGCTCCTATGGGGAAGTGCTGTGCCTGCATGGGTTCGGGCGTATGTATCTATTTGTTTACCGTTTGACTATATAATTTATCCATTTGCGTGAATGATAGACATCCCAGTCAACAGTAAGTGTTGCTGAAAAATAAAGGCTTTTAAAAAAAAGTTATGTCTTCAGAAAGTCTGAGCTATTTTTTGTGGTAGATTAGTTGTACAATGTATAGTATACATACACACAAAATATGTGAGGAGGTATGTAGGGTAGCCCAGGGTTCCCACTCAACCTGGAAAACCTTGAAAACCTGGGATTTTGGGTTGTGCTTTTCCCGGCCTGGAAAAACCTGGAAAAAGTGATATTTCCTCCAAAAACCTGGAAAAAGTCTGGAATTTGGGGTTCTCTTGCCAAAATAGAAACGGTCCAACAGATTGTGGACTTCGACAGCTGTCCGGGGTGCAAAATCAGTTTGAAAGTATTGCAGGCTTAGACCTTGAAAATTGGTTTTGGCAGCCTTGAAAAACCTGGAAAAAACCTTGAATTTGAACTGGGCAAAAGAGTGGGAACCCTGGTAGCCTTAAAAATTTTAATAGGGTGTGTTCCTGACTCTCAGCCTTATAATTTCATTTATCACACAGCGATCAACCCTCAGCGAAATAACCAAATGACAATGCTGAGTAACTATCCAGATCCAGATCCAGAAGTCTATAAACTGATAAGCAGCTGGTGGTACCAACTTTGGATTATAGATGGAGCCAATAGGAATGTAGTTGCGTGAACTTGACGTGGTAGTTTGACAGTTAGATATTTTTTTAATTTTGCAAACTTAATCTATGGGACCTGCCCATTTGGCTAAAATATTTCGTGTAACACTTCAAAGTACCACTGCACAATTGGTTTTAGTTTTAGCATGTATCAATTTTGGCAGTTACCAAACTTTAACTTAAGAGAAGGAAGACGGATTCTGAAATATGTGCGTACATCATTTTTAAACAGTTGTAGTTTCAAATAAAGGGCTCAAAATAAAATAATCTCACTGAATCATTGTTTTGCTACAGTCCCATGGCTGTGCCTATGTCATTTAAAGAAGTACGTGTATAGGTCATTTTTGGTGCAGTTGACGGAAAACAACTTTGGAAATGTTAAGATAAAGCTGGGAAGCTGTAACTTTAAAGGAGTTGAGTATAGACGTTGCCATGTTCAACAAAAAAAAAAGAGCTGCTTCTAGCTGCATTAGATCTTGTTTAAATACCAAATTACTGGCCATCATGCTATCAGAAAAATTGAGAAAACCATAACGGTATTTCTCTGATAACAAAGGGACAAAGTCATGTTCAGAGTAAAGATGTGTCTCCAGATTCCTTTTTTGGGCAATAATAGATCTGTAACCAAATTTGTACCTTTTTTCACATTCCAACAACATGTTTGCACAGATAGATTGGTCCTATGTTTGAAATTCAGAGGACCATGATTTTCTGAATATGTGAAAATGGCTTTCTAAACCTGAGTACACTTGGGTGGCTTGTGCTACCACATATCGGCATCATTCAGTTTTGCAACCCCTGGGTTCTTGTTGTGTTTTATTGGTTTGTTAGGGTAGCTAGATGTATGGAAATTACTTTTTCTTTTCAATTTAAAAAAATTTTTTTTCCCAAATTTTTTTCCAAGATTTGAAAAAAAAATAAAAAATTTCAATTTTTTTTTCAATTTCACTAATTTTTTTTCTTTCAAAAAGAGGAAATCGGGCAACTTCTGTTTTTCAAAATTTAAACATTTTTTGCTCCAAGATTAAAAAAAAATTTTCCTAAATTAAAAAAAAAGAAAAAAATTGTTTTCCTAGATAAAAAAAAACAATTTTTTTGTTCCAAATTTCTTTCAATTTCGCCAATATTTTCAAAGGAGGAAATTGGGCGACTTCAAGATTTAAAAAAATCGTACTCATTCTTTTCGTGGTTATTTGGATATTATTTTGTTCATGGAACAACCACAATAACAGCACTTCACTTGCCGCAATTCAGAACCACCTTTCTCTGCCATTTCCAAAAGAGTAGACTTAACTATTTCACCAGCATTGCTACATATTTTGCCGTCATCATTGCCACATATTTTGCCGTCATCTCTGCCACTTGAGCCAGGCTTTGAATCCGAGGATTCTTGTTAAGCTTCATCAGTAACCTATTTAACCAATAACCATCTTAGCAATGCATTTGATTGGTTACCATGACAACATATATATAGTATTTGTGGTAAACATGGCCTTGCTTGCCCCCTCCAAATTCTAGGATTTCTTTGAGTTTCACTATTAATGAGTGAAAGCAAGCATGTAGAAAAGGTGAAATTACAGTTATTTTAAGTTACGAGCACTTTTTAAGTAATGTTGCCATGGCAACCCCAGAGTCAGATGACCTCCTGGCCATAATACTGTATTATAGGAATTCAAGAGTGTGTTATACCAAATATTTCATTGAAATAAACTGTTTGCCTTTTGATATTCATCAATCATCATATATATCAGCTTGAGGTTGCCGAATGGGTTAAGTAACCATGACAACCAAAAAGTTGTTTTGAATGGTAAAAATAGAATTGTAACCAGTGATGGAAATGGGGGGGGAGCTCAGGGGAGCTGAGCTCCCTTGACCAAAAAACAGGGGGAGCTGTACCCTGCTACAGCTCCCCCAATGAACAGTGGTGAAATTCCAATTATCATGTTATTTTTTAGACTTCATGGTATTTTTAGCCAAAATTACGCTATAGTGGAAGAATTATATCCATTTTGAAAATGTGGAATGGCGAGCCGCTCCCGCACGATCCGAGAGCTCCTTCGACGAAAATTTTCCATTTCCATCACTGATTGTAACACCATAAAACCTGTTTATATTTAACTGTATATATATATATATATATATATTTATACCATACCCGCTGATAAATCCTTTAATATTTACCATGATATATATCGCCATATATCACGTATATTTAGTGGTCACGTGACAAGTGGTGATGTCACAATGCACAAACACTGAATCAGCCAATCAGAAGCCAGCATTTGAATCATGACGTCATGACAGATGCCATTGAGCCTCACTCTGGAGTTTACAAGAGCTTTTGTAGCTTGAACATAATTTAAGTTATTGACACTGGAATACTGATTTAAAAAATAAGTTGTTAACTTTGTTGAATTTATAAAAAAAATTGTATGACCATTTTGGTATCTCTGGTAATAAAATAGAGACATTTTTAGTAAATCGGTCTTCATCTCCAAACACATGACAACAAAATAATCCTCTGAAACAGCGAATAATGGTATAAATCAGTTATACCAAAGGCATATTTGTGGTATACAGGATATATACAGCCTCGGTGGTAAATATAACCCTCGGGCTACGCCCTCGGGTTATATTTACCACCTCGGCTGTATATATCTCCGTATACCACATATGCCATGGTATAACTACTATATATATATATTTAAGTGAAAAATAATATCAACTTCATTATGTCCTTTCAGTGTAAGGAATCTTTGCACCACATAAGACTTTGATGTATTTCTTGTTGCCATGGCACCCATTTTCTAAACAGCTAAAATAGATGATATATATTTCATGACTTGTCTCACTTAATTCATACTCAATTTGCAGTCATACATGAACAAATATAGAAAACTAGTAATAAAACTCTTGATGTATTGATATACAAAAATAACTTGCAAGCAGTCTAAATGTCACTTGTGCAATAAAGCGGAAATCTATTTCGGACGAATAAATTGAATTAAATTGCCTGCGGAATAGCAGAAAATAGCATTTTCGCAAAAGCTAGCGTAGCCGGAGAGGAAATGCATCCCATCAAGCTTTCTTTGCAACAATTCGCACCACTAAGTTTTGGAAATTCCAAAAAAAGCTTTTTATTCAGTCCACCCTCTTGTAATTGCTCATCGACGAAATGAAAAATGCTAACACAGGTGTAGAAACCAGGGGAGAAGCTTACTTCCTCCACCAAACAACAGAGCCCCATTGGCCAAACAATGCAACCTTACCAGTGGCATATCTGGGGGTCTTCCCAGTGGCATATCTGGGGGTCTTGGCAGGGGGGGGGGCATGCGATTCTCTTGGGGGGGGCACCCACTTTGCTTATTGCATATTTTAGCCAGTGTTGGAAACTTCAAACAAACGGGGGGCACCTGGGGGTAGACCGAATCATCAGTCTCTTTCGCTTCGTGCATTTCCGTGAGGGGGCGGGGCTTGTGAGCCCACTCGCCCGCCCCCCCAGACCATGAAGTTAGATAGACTTGTCGATCTAACCTGGGAGGTACAGGTCCAATCTTGGGGGCACATGCCCCCCTGCCCCCCATAGAAATGCCACTGAACCTTTAATATAAAGCGGAATGTGTCAGCTATTTATCTATCTATCAAAATGTTTCCAATATATCTTGCTGGCCCCCTAAGTAGGGGATCATGCTGGCCCCCTTGGTATGGGATCATTGCCCCTAGTATAGGGGTAACTGGCAGACTGCTGCCTCGGTACAGGTCACTGCCCCCTTAACAGGGGTCTCTATCCTCAGCAGAGGAGGGGCAATGACCCCCTGCTCCCCTTCTTATTTGTTATGGGAGATTGCTGTCTGCAATATATGGAGTGGAAGCACCAACCTTCCACTCAGAAAAGGTGGAACATATCAAGCAGAAGAAGAAAAAGGTAACATCACATTCGTTATTTTTATTTTTTAGGCATGTTAGATGACCTAAATTATTAAACTCAAGTTAAGTTACAGTTGAGACCACCTGCTAAGTTTGAAAGAGATCAGTGAATAGGATGATAAGCAAAGTTATTAGAAAATTCTGTAAGGAAAAATAGCAAAAATACACATTTTAAACTCTTCCATGGCAACAATATCACAATATTTTAGTCAAAATTTACAATTGCTCTTATTAGTCCAAAATAAACTTGTTGTGACATTGCTGTAATGAACAGCTGATGTGTTATTGCATCTTGCAAAAAGAAAGTTTTTGGTCCTTATTTAGAACAAAAATTAACTTTTTGAGTAGATGATTGAAGAGTACAATTTTGAATCATTTGGTTACCATGACAACAATGAAACTCGATCATACGATCAAAGTCGATCATACTTGTCTTGCAAAGTTGTCAGAATAGCTTCTCCATGGTTCAAGTGTCAGAACTGCTCTATTTGTTTAGTGAACTTTAGTCTAATGACATTCAGACCATCAGATTGCTACTGACTGTATATTTATTTGCAAGTGGTTGCTACGGTTACAAAAATTGAATTTTAGTTTCTGACAAAATATTTTTTGATAACATAACTATAAATTCCTCACCAGGGACGTTATGTACTAAATTAGAAGAAAAATCACAAAAACTGTCTGGCCACTATGCAGTAAAATACATGTGTATTTTCTGAGTATTTCAATTTATTATCACTGCTAGGAGCAGTGATGTTCTTTTTACCCGGCCTCCAGTGACGGGGAAAAGGCCGCGTCTCACTTCCGCCTCTCACATCGCTCAGACGTTTTCCCAAGTGGTTCGGGCAAAATCCGCCAGGGGCCGCTAAAAGCGAGTAGTTACGGCGATTTCCGCTAGGGTGTTTAAGGGCGTTTTCGCTTGTGTTACTCTACTGGTTCGAGTGCACCTGGTGTCTTCGGGCGTTTTCGATTGTGACATGGGGTACTCCAGTGCACTGTGTGTCTTCCGTTCAGAGCAATAATAAATTGAATGCTAAGGTGCTAAGATAACAAAAGTACATGCATGAATGAACCAAGGAGGCCACCATTTAATATCTACTAAGCAATGATGATAGATACATAGATACATAGATACATAGATACATAGATAGATAGATAGGATAAGGGGGTGACCATTTAATATCTGCTAAGGAATAGATACATACAGTGTAGATACAAAGATACATAGATAGATACGTAGATAGATACCCCCGGGGACATGGAGCCCCCGCGGACATGGGGACTTACCCCCTTGGACATGGGGACTTAACCCCCGCGGACATGGGGACTGACCCCCTTGGACATGGGGACTTACCCCCTCGGACATGGGGATTTACCCCCTCGGACATGGGGACTTACCCCCGCAGACATGGGGATTACCCCCGCGGACATGGGGACTAACCCCCGCGGACATGGGGGCTTACCCCCGCGGACATGGGGGCTTACCCCCGCGGACATGGGGACTTACCCCCGCGGACATGGGGACTTACCCCCGCGGACATGGGGACTTACCCCCGCGGACATGGGGACTTACCCCCGCGGACATGGGGACTTACCCCCGCGGACTTGGGGACTTACCCCCTCGGACATGGGGACTTACCCCCTCGGACATGGGGACTTACCCTCGCGGACATGGGGACTTACCCCCGCGGACATGGGGACTTACCCCCGCGGACATAGGGACTTACCCCCGCGGATATGGGGACTTACCCCCGCGGACATGGGGACTTACCCCCGCAGACATGGGGACTTACCCCCGTGGACATGGGGACTTACCCCCTCGGACATGGGGACTTACCCCCTCGGACATGGGGACTTACCCCCTCGGCCATGGGGACTTACCTCCGCGGACATGGGGACTTACCCCCGCGGACATGGGGACTTACCCCCTCGGACATGGGGACTTACCCCCCCGGACATGGGGACTTACCCCCGCGGACATGGGGACTTACCCCCTCGGACATGGGGACTTACCCCCTCGGACATGGGGACTTACCCCCTCGGACATGGGGACTTACCCCCGCGGACATGGGGATTACCCCCGCGGACATGGGGACTTACCCCCTCGGACATGGGGACTTACCCCCGCGGACATGGGGGCTTACCCCCGCGGACATGGGGACTTACCCCCGCGGACATGGGGACTTACCCCCTCGGACATGGGGACTTACCCCCGCGGACTTGGGGACTTACCCCTCGGACATGGGGACACCCCCTCGGACATGGGGACTTCCCCGCGGTAGACCCCGAAGTCAGTCAGAGTTTAAACTCTAACTTGCTTGGCAAGAACTTCAACTGACTAGTCAGCTAAGTTGTTGAACTCTGACTTCAACAAACTTCAGATGACTTTGTGCAATTTCCCAGGGCCCTTCTGTAAAATGTTCTTCAACAGTACATTTACCTTCGGAAATTTCAAAATTTTCGCGCATGGATTATTATGAAGTACACAAATGTGTCATTTTTAGGGAGTTTTTATGTTGCATTTACTAAACAAAATACCTATAAGAGTTAGGAAAACATCATTTGCTCTTTATGCTGTTTAGAACGGTACAAAAACCATTTCTGTGTGGTGAAAACTGGATAAGTTATGCAACAGTGACTTGACTTTAGCTGACTCAAGTCTGACTTGACTGGACTGAACATTAACTTGCTGCTTGGGAAGCTAACTGTGACTTCACTAGTCGACTTTGTAGAGTCGACTTCGGGGTCTACCCCGCGGCCATGGGGACTTACCCCCTCGGACATGGGGACTTACCCCCTCGACATGGGGACTTAACCCCTCGGACATGGGGACTTACCCCCTCGGACATGGGGACTTACCCCCTCGGACATGGGGACTTACCCCCGCGGACATGGTGACTTACCCCCACGGACATGGGACTTACCCCCTCGGACATGGGTACTTACCCCCTCGGACATGGGGACTTACCCCCTCGAACATGGGGACTTACCCCCCGGACATGGGGACTTACCCCCGCGCACATGGGGACTTACCCCCGCGCACATGGGGACTTACCCCCGCGCACATGGGGACTTACCCCCGCGGACATGGGGACTTACCCCCGCGGACATGGGGACTTACCCCCGCGGACATGGGGACTTACCCCCGCGGACATGGGGACTTACCCCCGCGGACATGGGGACTTACCCCCTCGGACATGGAGACTTACCCCCGCGGACATGGGGACTTACCCCCGCGGACATGGGGACACACCCTCGGACATGGGGACTTCCCCGCGGACATGGGGACTTACCCCCTCGGACATGGGGACTATGTATAGCAATGCTAGCAGTGATATATGTGTGCATCTCATGCACTCCATTCTAGTTATCAAATAGTTACCATGGCAACTAAACTGCGAAGTTCTGCACCTTCTACTACTTCTTAAAACTTCAGAATGTCCTGGTTACAACGAGCCATCATAAGCCCGGCTGGCTCTCAGTGTCATGAACTTCTCAGAAAAGGACCTTTGGCCGATCAACTTTTTGACATTGGTCTCATTCCAACCTCCACCACAGACCATAATATTAAGAGCTATATTTAGCCCTTCTCCCCTCCGAACAGAAGAAATGTTAATTGCAATATCTTTGTAACCATCTATTGTGGTGATGTCACATGCAATTCCGCTCGCTGTTGGACACAGAATGCATGATACATGTAGCAAAATGCCATTTGAAGATCCTTTTTGCCTAGCCAGATGTTTGTCTTTGCCATGGTTACTATAGAACTGTCTTATCTACTATCTAATTCTCTTGTCTCAAAGAAGGTTTATTGGCCTACCCATAAGACATATTTACATGTATGTTAAAAAATCATGAACTACAGCTGTCAAGATGACTGATAGTTACAAACTACAAAGTTTAAACTGAGTGTTTTTTTAAATAATTTTGAGAATTATTTGGTTGCCATGGCCACCAAATATATGTTTTTATTTTCAAAATGGCAAATCTGTATGACTCCTGCATAAATACACATCTGTACAAAATTTGAACAAAATGTGTCGATATCTAGAGACACATTGAACAAATGTGCACATTTTAACCACTTTGTAAGTTTTTGGCATCATTTGAAAAAACTGCCATAGAAACCACTTCTCTCACAATAACTTCACAACATTTACATATAATACAGTTTGGACATAGAACCTTGTATCCATATGTAAAAATCACGAATTTCTGGTGTAAAAAATGTCAAACTGCCATTGATATAAAGCCCTTACAGCTTTTTTAAAAAAATTGAAATATTATTTGGTTGCCATAGAAATATAAAAAATAGTGGGATTTCCAAAATGGCTAAAATGTGTGGCGCTTGCATCAGTGCACATTTGTGCAAGATATTAATAAGATCCATCAAAACGCAGAAGCACAGTGATTGAAAGTGCAAATTTATGAATTGTTGGTTTTTTCGTTGAATGGTTACCTTGGCAACCATATATCTAAATTGTGCACCAGCTTTCATAAAAAAGGGTACTATAGCCAGAAACTACAGGTTCTTACCTTTCAAACGAGCTATCACAAGCCCATCTGGCTCTCGGTGTCACGAAATTTTCAAAAATGGGCCTCTGGCCGCTCATCTAATAATGTCATGACCAATGTAGATCCAAGTGCTCGTGATATTATAACAAAACAACCCAAGTCAGGGTCACTGAGTAACAATATCACGAGCTGTTGTGTGAATTAATATCACTTGAGCCCGCAAGGCGAGAGTGATATTAATTCACACAACAGCGAATGATATTGTATGAAGTGACCCTGACGCGAGGTTGTTTTGTTTTTATCACCTGGTTTTACCACAAATTTTCAGTTATAAAGAGGGACTATTTTCTGCCATTACAAAAATGTGACGTCACCATGGAGCAACAATGGACATGACGTCACAATCCCATTATTCTGGCCATTGTTTGGTTTGTGACATCATCAGGCAGCTGAAATGCTGGTGATGTCATAACTTGTAATTGTAATTGTAATTGTAAATACTCTCAGTCATGCACTGCAATGCAGGCACGAAATTTGTGGTGAGCCTTCCACAATGATACAGCTCAGGGCAGCCATAGAACGGCGCCCATGGGCAGAGACTAGCGGAACATTGCCCAAGGTTCCCATGCCGTAGCACTCTCCAGTGTTGGTGACAGCCGTATGATGATGATTGATGAGAAGATTGTGAGTCTGGCACATACCCTATTAATTCAGGGATGCCCAGGGTCTTTCAGTTGCCCCAGAACAGAACACTGGATACAACCCACCTCCATTTAATGTCCCATGGGCTCGGACCAAATTGAGTTCCAGGAGTGGGAGTCGAACCCACGACCTCAAAGCCAGACTGGTAGCACAAACAAGCACCTTAAACCATTAGGCCACGGAGAACTATTGTTACATAGGCCCTGATATTTTGTTACATAGGCCCTGATATATTGACTGTATACAGTGATATTCACTGCCAACCAGGTGATAATAGGCCAGTTTCGATATATTCAATAGATTCTCTGAGCGCCAGAAGCTGTCTCGGAATATATGCAGCCTCGTACGTAATATTGTAAATTGGTTTGAAGATTTTATGCAAATTGTAATTGTAAAATGTCAGTCAGAACTTAGAAATGTATAGTTCCAGAAATATGAATGGGACTGATTTATCATATTGCTTAGAGAAATTATTAATGTTTTTCTATGATTTATTACAATCGTTGCTTTCTCCTTTTCCCATTACAGATTCAATCAAAAGCACTGAAAGTTTCCTTTCTGGACTCCACACCACACAGTTACAAACCTGGCTTGGACTGGAAAGCTTGGGTAGGTTGTGTGTGTTTGCAACTTCAATTTTCCAATTCGTAAGGCCACACATAATTGATTCTTAGCTTTGCGGACCCGCCGACACAATAGATTTCCTGCCGATGGAAAAAAAAAAATTAAAAAAAAAATTTTTTTTTTACATTATAAACTTTTTTTTTGTCCTACCGACCGACCCTAGAAAAAGTGCCTTGAGAGAATCCGAGAAGCTAAAGATCAATTATGTGTGGCCTAACTCCTACTTGATGAGGAGATTTATCTGGAATGGACACTATATGAAATCTTGCTACAACACAATGACCAATTCAAGACTTCAATGCCCTATCCTTGCGATATACTGGTCTCTGTTTCATTGTGATCCAGTGAAATTAGAATGTCTTTCTGAGTCGCCTGGACATCTCGAACATTTGGTGTCATCCTTTGCCTCTTTGTTGTGTCATCCTCCTTTCCTGATCAGTTTATCAACTGCGTATCCAGTGTATAGAATACCAACTACTAGTGATGAAAAATCGGCCTCAACACTGAAATTAATCGGTTGCACTTCCGATTCGATTATCGATTTAAAATCAATTTTGTAAATATTCAAATATACCAAGTTTGTCAGGGACGTTTACTCCTCACAGAAGACATAAAATTGTCAATTGCTATTAGAACATATTTAGCTAATTGATCTTTCAACCATTATTGGGTTTAGACACTGTCAAGTGAGTGTCTAGTACATCGTGAATCCCAATTTAACTAGTTATTGACCAGACAATAGCTTGATTGCCATAATTGAGACCCTTGAAATCAACAAAAGGCCTGTCATCAGTAAAATCGGTGAAATCGATTTTTACACTAGCTTAACGATAATCGGAGAATTAAAAGTGGACCTATTAAAATCGGCGATTAATCGGAGAATCGTTTCGTCACTACCAACTACGTAGCCTGGCCTTGATGTGACTTTGTGGGAGTAGGCTACAACATTTCGCTAGAGCTGCTGTATGTCGCGTCCGCATATGCATTCTCTTCTGAATCAGCCCAGTTGCCTCTTTTAAAATAGCCCATACTGGTGCTGATGGGTGTAAAACACAAATTCACTTGCTCGCTGAAGAAACCCAGCATTGTTCTGCTGAGGTGTGCAGCGTGTGCTGAGTGCAGACCTAAAGTCTAGACATTTTGTTTTGGCAGTAAGTTTTTAGCCAATAAAACAAATCCGTGATTACTAGCATTTGCCCGTGATAGAAATTGTTAGTTAAAAGTGCACAAATGGCAGTGGGGTATGGCTTGTCTCCAGAATGAAAGTTTTGTGTCAGGGAATGTGTGATAATGATAAATTGCATAACCTGTGATAGAAAATTAGTATGAGAGTTACAGAAACGGCAGTTAGAAAGTTATGTGGTTGTGTAGAAAATGGAAATTAATGTTGTTTCACAAAATGTGTGAGAGAGGAATAAGACATTCACATGGTATTAATCATATTAGTCCTATGAGAGATGAATGAATCGAATAAACCTGTGCTATTGAAAAGGTATAATATGAATGTATGCATCTATCTTTCTTCTGTCTGTGCATATGTGTGTATCAATAAAGTGGAAGGGAGTTGTTGAAATGACACTTCAGCAAAGCCTTCAGTGAATAAATCAGACACGCCCACAAAGCTGGCCAATGAACAGGCCTTCACTCATGTTATGCAAATGAGGTCGATTTCGCCGATTCGAGCACTTCCGTAACTCTCACAGCTATACTTCTTACAGCAATAGAGAGATCTCTTCGAGAGCTTTGAAATGATAGGTGTTAGGTCTCTGAGGAGTCAATACTTTTTACGCAAATCGCCGTTAAAGTTTTGAAGTGGAGAGAAATGCTGCACGCTGATTGGCTGAGACGCTCGTGACGCAAATCTATCATAATGCAGAGTTCCTGAGGGATTCGTCTAGGGTAGATTCTCTGGGTGTGAAATGAAGGCACCTGTTGAGAAAATGACAAATGCTGAAGTGAGAGCCACCTGGTGGAAAATGAGAAATGTTGAAGTGAGAGGCACCAGAGGGATGAGAGGGTGATTTAGAGTGATTGTAATTAGTGTTACTAATGAGAATTGAGTTTGGAAAATGAGAAACACTCAAATGGGAGATAAAATGAGGAGTTTTAGGGCTACTTTTAATAGTATAGGTGTAAAAAGGAGAAAGCCTTATGGGTGAGTGTAAAATGCTACTACAGGATGGCCACCGAGAATACTATTATAGGATGTCTGAGGCTTAATTAGCCTGGCTCACCAGGCTAATTCAGGAGTAATGGTCCGAAAATATTGTCTGTCAACTCTACTGTTCAATAACTACAGGTTCAATATATCTGTTTTTGTGTTTTATTGGTTTGTTAGGGTAGCTAGATGTATGGAAATTACTTTTTTTTTCAATTTCAAAATTTTTTTTTTCCCAAAATTTTTTTTTTCCAAGATTTGAAAAAAAAAAAAAATTTCAACTTTTTTTCAATTAGGCCTACACTAATTTTTTTTTTTTCAAAAAGAGGAAATTGCGCAACTTCTGTTTTTCAAAATTTAAACATTTTTTGCTCCAAGATTTAATTTTTTTTTTCCTAAATTAAAAAAAAGAAAAAAATTGTTTTCCTAGATTAAAAAAAACAACAATTTTTTTGTTCCAAATTTTTTTCAATTTTGCCAATATTTTCAAAAGGAGGAAATTGGGCGACTTCAAGATTTTAAAAAATCGCACACATTCTTTTCGTGGTTATTTGGATATTATTTTGTTCATGGAACAACCACAATAACAGCACTTCACTACCCGCAATTCAGAACCGCCCTTCTCTGCCATTTCCAGAGAAGTAGACTTAACTATTTCACCAGCATTGCTACATATTTTGCCGTCATCACTGCCACATATTTTGCCGTCATCACTGCCACTTGAGCCAGGCTTTGAATCCGCGGATTCTTGTTTTTAGCTAGCCATAGGCGTAGCTATTGGAATGGGTCAGGAGTGTATGGGATTCTGAAACCATAAACATAAACATGCAACCATGAAACCACGCACCAAAAACAAACTAGGTGGCAGCACTGTCCACTGTAAAATAGCCCTCTGGTGATAAGGCTTGCAGTATCTTGAGTTCTTTCCCCGAGTAAAGTAAGTAAGTAAGTAAGTAAAAATTTATTCAGTGGCGGATACAGGGGGGGGCCTAGGGGGCACGGGCCCCCCTGGACCACTGAGATTAATAATTGTAATTGAAGGAAATACGCTGTGACGCGAGCCTGCGAATGCCCGAAACACGCCCGGCCCCCCCTAGATGACCTTGTCTGGATCCGCCACTGTTATTTATAAGTCGGATTGGAGAAATACAACAATAAACAAAAGCACAAGTGCTTGTAACCGACACGAACATAGCAATAAATGAGATGATATTTACAATTGAACAGTAAAATGAGAAATGATAAAAACAAGTAATAACAAAGAGATTAAAAACCATTCAAAGTACATAAAAAGCAGTTTCCACAGGAACATTTAAAATCATAAAGCTTGATTAAATATCTAAAATCATTATAATCTTTGTCTTTAAAATCCCTAGGTAAATCATTCCATAGCTTAGCACCTTGATACCTTACTGAGAAAAATCCATAAGTCATTGTGTTGAAAGTTCTTTGGTCCAATCTTACAACATCACGATGAGCATAGTTACTCAGCTTTTTGTAGAAGAAACTTGGTAACATGGGAGGCATCAAACCATTAATTATTTTATGAACTGACAGTAATATCTCACGTTGCCTATGTACATATAATGAACATTTTCTTGCTTTTGTCAACAGATCCAAGTAAGTGGAATCAAAGTCACAATATACAAACTGTAGAACACGTTTTAGCATCTTTTCTAAATTCCTAGCTTCAGTTTTCTTACAGCCATGATAAACAACACTACAATAGTTGAAATTGGCCATAATAAATGCATCAAGAATCTTAATCTTACAGTTTGTATCAAGAACATGCATCAATCGGCTTATTGCATTGGTTTGTTTAGAACAGTGTTTCACAATTTCACCAATATGAGCAGTAAAGCTTAATCTGCTGTCTAAAGTGACACCTAGAATACATATATTTTCGGAAGGCTTAATTTCTGTATCACGTATTGATAAACTTATAGTTTCACAGGGTTTACTACTTACAACCATATACTGAAATTTATCAGGGTTTGCTTTCATATAATTGTTTGGGAACCACTGCACTGAAATTTCACAGGCTATTTCTAACTTCTGTTTGACAATATTTACATCAGAGTGACTGTATGACAACGTATTGTCATCTGCATAATTGTAGACAGATGTGACATTTTCTAACTTCATAACTAAATCATTCACAAAAATGTTAAACAGAACAGGCCCCATTAAACTGCCTTGGGGGATTCCCTTTTTACACAGAGCCATTCACAACTTGTGTTGCCAAGTTTTACTCTCTGTTTTCTTTCAGAAAGATAATTACGTATTAGTTTACAAGCATTTTCATTTACACCATATGCATTAAGCTTTGCTATGAGAAGACCATGAGGAATCGAGTCGAATGCACGAGACAGGTCCATTGCAACACAGCCCACCTTCTCATTTTTGTCTAAAGACAACCTCCAATCTTCAACACATTTCAAAATGACATTACAACAGCTGTATTTTGATCTATATGCAGAAAGTTCATTTGACAATTTGTTACCAAAATAACTCATAATTTGTTCACACAAAACACTTTCAAAGATCTTAGACATTGCAGTTAATATGCTGACAGGACGATAATTACTTTTAATCAGCTGTTCCTTTTTTTTATACACCGGTGATACCTCAGCATATTTACAGTTACTTGGAAACATACCTTTTTCAATGAATTGGTTTATGACACCTGTAAGTGAGGTACACAATACATCTGATCCAAACTTTAGAAATTTAGCTGGGATCATATCATACCCACAAGCTTTGTTTACCTTCAATTTTCTCAGTTTGGTGGATACATTTGTTACAGTAACATGTGAGAAATCAAAACAATCACCAATAGATATTGCAGCTTTTACAGCATTGACAGCATGATGTTCAGAGTAGTGATCATAAATTTCACTGTTTTTCATATTTTCTACTTCATCAGCTTCTGCTAGATCATTTGCTATATTTATAAAGTAATTATTGAAAATCGAGCATACTGCTGTAGGATTTGTAATCAACATATCATTATCATACAAAGATATAGCTGTATCATTACTGCGGTTTTCAGACATGAAAGGACGTACAGTTTTCCAAAAAGACTTCGAATTAGTGGTAGAGATGCACCTTTCATTAAAATACAATTGAATAGATTGCCTTTTCATCGAGGTAACAAGATTTCTTTGACTTTTGTACCTAGACCATGTGTTTTTATCACCAATGCGATTAAATTTTCGTCGCAACATAGCTTTAACATTAATTGCCTTTCTCAGTGGCCCATTCATATAAGGTACCGTAATACGGGGTGAATTGGGACACTGGGGTGAATCGGGACAGAATAGGGAAACATTTTATTTGCTCAAAAAGCACCAATTTCTACTTGCCTTAGGAATTTGATTTTTGGCACATGTTGAGTAAACATACCAGCGCATATTGTGTTAGAATTTTGTACTTCTATCTGCAGGCAGTGAGGAGCTGCAGGACCTTAAACTTGGCGCTGCAGGAATGCTTTTTTACAACCTGGTCAAAACTTTGCTTGTATCAAATAAAGTATAAATACTATAGCCACCAAACTTGCAGCAAACTTTACAATCTGTCTCATGTGTTTTTAGGAGAACATAATTAAAGACTAGATATGGGATTGTGTCTGTTTGGTCCTGGGTTCAGATCCAGGTCTATATGGCAAAGTTTCGGGATTGAACAAAATAAACCTACTTATTTTCATTTGAGTGTGCTGGCGTGGCATTTTGATGAATAGTATTGAACTTGGCATCATCTATAGTGGATTTAGTCCAGAATTATCAATCACGAGCAAAATGTGAAAAAAATTACAGTTTTCAAATGTTTTCTGTCATTTATCACATTTTTATAAATCCGCTCATTATCAATGAAATTGATTTCAGATTTTCTTCAAATTTTTTTTCTTGTGCATCTGTAACTTGTTTTCTAATGTTTATTCACAAGTTGCAATCATTCAAGGAAGGTAAGGAGTTTTAATTGTGGAAATAATGGAGTGTCCCGATTCACCCCAAAGTGAGGGGTGAATTGGGACAGTGGTTTTCTGGGCCCTGATCATTGGAAATTTGAGATATCATTTGACGCTCCAAAGGATAGTTAGACCTTTTGCTTGGACACAATTTGACACCATATTTCGATTTCTGGGTTGATTTGTGGCCATTCTATAACAGAAAAACGGCCAAAACTGTCCCGATTCACCCCATATTACGGTACCTGAGGTTTTTTCAATACTTTTTGTTTAAGAGGTGCATTCTCCTCAACTACATCAATCAACAACTTTTCATACAACCACATAGCATCATCAGGGTCATCAAAAACTTCACATACATGAAATGGTGCCATTGACAAGTCTTCAACATACTTGGAAAGACTAAAATTTTTCATTGATCGATATTTTATGTGACGTCTGCCATTTCTATCTAGACATAATTTTGTTGCTGCGCCAATGATATTGTGGTGGTCGCTAACACCAATGTTAGAGAGGTAAAACAGCAATATAGCTCGATTACCTTTCAAGAGTGTATACAATACAATGCATTGGATTTCCTGTGTCAATATGGTCAAGTTGTGAACTTGAAATGCAATTAGCCAGCAATGGCCATTGACATGGTTTGTTGTCTATGTCAGCTGAATGTTAGTTGTAACTGGGCCTAGTACACAATGCCAATTTAAAAAACTTGTATTCAACTATGTAAACTTAATCCTGACCTTTAGAAGTTCATATTTAGAGTCAATCATCACACAAACAGCTCCTTGGTGAGAAAAATATAGACCTTTGTGAAATGATTGACTATAAATACTTATTTTCAAATTTAACAACTCTGAATGTAGATACTGTGCATGGTTAAATTGATTTTGTGGCTAATTTGTTTAAAAAGAAGGGCCCAATAGTTTTAACGTCATGGAAATTCTATCAGTTAACACCAGGGGAAAAGTGGCACTTGAATCCTTCAATCTCATTGGCTTATAGCGTTCCCGATATTGCCTCTGATTGTGACACAATCTGGAGTATGTTTAGTGAATTTCAATGTCTTCTTCTTCTTAGTAGTTACTCGATCAACATCAAGACTTGATGGCTGTATCGAGGAGTGTGAGTGCGCATGCGGTTATTAGATTAAAATCCGTGAGTGCAGTAATGATTTTAAAAACTTAAGTTTAAAAACAGAGGTTTAACTGCACCTCACTAAAAGCATTTATTACACTGGGTTCCCCTGCGTAATAGAGAGAGAATGGGTCAAAGTGCTTTTCTTTGAAGTTTTGTGGAGGTAAATTGGGAGGTTTTAGAAGCTTAATAACCAACTGGGGACCTTTGTATACTTGGTTTCTGAAATGCATTTTGTAATTTGCTGCTGTATTTGCTGGGGTTATTCAGCAAAATTCCAAAACATGTCTTTTTCCTCTTTCAGACTCTTTTGGCAGCAAATTGCCACTTGTTAAAGTGTCTCCTGTGAGCTTAGTATTTCACTTATAGTTATGAAATTTAGTATAGGGATTCTTTTGAGGGTTTGAATCGGAAGAATTTTGAGAAATTCAAGATGGCTGCCAAAATGGCCATGAGGGAAGAAAGAGATCCCCCACAATACCAACAAGTGAGGAGATGACCCCCCCCCCAAAAAAATAAACAACGAGCCATGCCCAAAAGGAGCCCGAATGTACCGGCCGAAAACTATATAACAGAAAGAAGAAAACAAAGAAAGCGTACACACAACAGAAAAGGACAAAAAAAGCAGAACAGACAAAACAGAGAAACAACACCGCTGCGAATACTCTACACAAACCCAAACGGGATAACGGGAAAGGTGAATAGTCTGAACACAGTCCTACAAGGCCAAGAAATTGATATCGCACTCCTAGCAGAGACAAAGCTCAAAGGACCACCGCCGATATTAAAAGGCTACAAATGGATAACGAAAAACCGAACAACAAAGAATGGAGGTGGAACTGCGATACTGATAAAAGAGGACCACCAAAAACATATAAAGGAACTAAAGGAAACGGAAACAGACGACCTGGAATTAATATGGGTGGAATATAAACCTAACCAAACATCGACAATATTCATAGGAGTGTTCTATGGCCCCCAAGAAAGAGAACCAAAGGAAGAGACTGAGGCACAGTACACCCAAATTGCTACACAGATAACACACATGAAAATGAAAGGGGATGTATTAATAGCAGGAGACTTCAACGCCAAACTACAAATAAATACTGAAAGTATAAATCAAGACGAAACGAGAAATGGGAAAATGCTCAGCGACATGATCGAACACACCAATCTGACTGTGACATCCCTTGAAAAAACGACCCCAAAGTGGACAAGACAAAAACCGAAAGAACCAAACAGAGAAATCTATAATAGACTATGTAATATCTTCAACCAGAATCCCCAACAATACAAAGAATATTGAAGTCGACGACACAGGCATATGGAGACTGAAGGGAAAAGAGGCAAGGAGGAGTACTGTCAGTCAACCAATATGCTCTGCTAATGGACGAAATAAGCAAAGCAATCATAAAAGAGAACATCGGAGTCAAATATAACAACCAGGAAACCGTAGGATGCCTACTATGGATGGATTACGTAGCACTGATAACGAACAACGAACAAGAAATGGAAAAAATGCTTAATATAACCAATGAAATCGCAAGAAAATATCACATAAAATTTGGAGCAGAAAAAAGTTAAATCATGACAATGGGGAAAACCGACGAAAGCAAAACATATATGCTCGGAGAAATGCAGGTAGAACGAACAGAAACATACAAGTACCTCGGAGTGATCCTAAATAACAAAAATAACCTAAAGGAGCATATCAAATCGACCAAATCAAAAGTGGAAGCAGCATACCAAACGATGATGACAATATGCGAAGACTCTGATCTGAAAGGGATCCAACTGGAAGCAGCGTGGAAAATTATAGAAACCTGCATAGAGCCAATAGTGACATACGGAATTGAAGCCCTCAGCCCAAACAAGACAGAACTACGAGAACTGAACAGTATATGGACGAACGTCATCAAAAGACTACTGATGACGCCACAATCAACACCCAACGAGGCTGTCTACATGGAGACGGGAACCCTTGACTTCGAGGCCATGATGGACAGAAACCGGATGAGAATGACCAGCAGACTGAGAACAACTGCTAACCACCTACTGACAACTATGATGAACGATGAAACCAAGGGTGGTTGGAGAGAAACAATTTCAGAAACAGTGGCAAAATACAACATAACGGAAGAAGACATGTCAGAACCAGAAAAAGTCAGAAAGAGAACGATAGCAAAAAAAATCAAAGAAAAGTTCAAAGAAAGAATAGAACGACAATCCCAAGAAAAATCAAAAGTAAAGACCCTCTGGAAACACAAAATGGGAAACCAAGAAAAGAAAAGGATACCTAAATAAACTAACAAGAAAACAAGCCAGCACTATCTTCAAAGCACGAACCAGAATGCTTGATGTTAAAAACAACTACAAGGGTAAATACCGAGATACCCTATGCAGAATGTGCAAGAACCAAAACGAAACAACAGAGCACGTACTGCAAAATTGCACTACAATCCACCAGGACGACACCAACAAAATACAACTCAAAGACATTTACGAGGACAATTACCTGAAACTAAAAACAATTACTGAAAAAATAAAGAAAATCATGATTGAAATACACAATGTAAACGTGTAGCTCCCTATTTCAGGTTCGAGCGGCCTAGCAACCTAGGTACACACACAAGAGAGAGAGAGAGACTAAATGGCTGCTATTCTTGTTTTGCCACCGGTGAGTTAAATTTTTCACTTAACATGCTTATGCATGTTAAATAGTATTGAAATTTGGTGTAGAAATTTGTTTAATGGTGTGAATCAATATTTGGAGAAATTCAAGATGGCTGCCAAGATGGCTGCCACAAAATGGCCATCATTCTTGAGTTGCCCACTGTGGGCTTAGTATATCAACTAGAGGTTTGAAATTCGGTACGTGTGTAGACATTTGTTTGAGGGTATGGATCAATGACCCCTGACGAATCCAAGATGGCTTCTACAAAATGGCTGCATTTCTTGATTTGTCTACTGTGAGCTTGGTATTCAGTGATGGGCTGTGTAGTGTGTTGGCGTTTGTTTCAGAGTTTGGAGGAAAATTTGGAGAAATCCAAGAGAGTGTCCAAAATGGCCGCCAGGAATTGTTCATTGTGACCTTAATGTTTTAATAAAAGTTGTGAGAACATCTATATCAGCATAACTAAATATTATCATTCAAATTCTGGCTTGCAATATAGGTGTAATTTCTGTGCACAAATAATGTAAGACAGTGGCATCTTAAGAAATGCAAGTTTGGGAGGGCTGTAGCACCAAAGTTTAGAAGCGTTGTCAGAGGTTCGAAGGTTCGAAGTACGTATCTCCCCAACAATTTGTTTGGGTGGGCTGAATGCTCCATTTTGGGGGACTCTCTAGTGACGCCACTGTATGTAAGTAGTATCTGTTCACAAAATTTAGTGATATATCTGCAAACCTGACAAAGCATTCCTATTTCTATCAGTACCTACAATAAAAGCAAAATGGGAAGTACTTTGCAAATATTTGCCTATGATTTGTCTGTACAAAATTAAATTTAAAAAAAAAAGGTTAGTGTAAAATGAGTTTTATAAGCAGGTCATTGAGAAATAAACATATCCCACCTTTAAAAATCTTACTAATAAAAATAATCATGCAAAGATTATTCCTCCAGAGCTGCTTGCAGCTCGGAGGACTGCACGGCAGTGCTAGCTGATCCGTCAGGCTTCATTTCCTGTTTTCGGTAAACATGACTTATAGTGATTTACTCAACACAACTCTATTTTCTCCTCCACCTCTGCACACACGCCATCCTAATGAGTCAGAGTGATGTGGCTGATAGATAAGGGATAGATCTATCTGTAACGTCTGTAAATAGATGCCTGCAATGCCGAGAATAGTCAGAAATTGAGATTTTTCTGATGCGTTTTGACCGAACCACAATGGCTACCCCTGCCTATCCCTAACCTGCAATCGGAATGCAGCAATGTGATTGGTCGGCACAGGCTGACAGCAGAGCCTGTATATAGCTGACAGCTTCCCGCCGAAATGAAGCGAACTGATTGGTCGAAGTTGTCTGGCTGCTTCAAGTTACATAGACACTAGGTGGCAGCACCATCCTGAAGCAGAAAATAATTCCAGGTGTGGCAGCACTGGTTGTTTACTTTATAAATGTCTGATATTCTTATTTTGAATATATATATATATATATTTTTTGTTAGTTTTTGTATTATTAGCAGTTGTTTTTGTACTCCATATTGTAAACTTGTAACTTGAAAATGCTGTTTGCCTGGTATGCAAGCACTGGCTTGCAAAATTATAATTGGAATATTGAAATGCAGGTCTTACTTGACTAAACCCATCTTGACAAATCGTACCTTGACAAAACAGGCTCCTGGGGCCACTATGTTGAAGATTAGCATATTTTGACGTGGTTTACTTTAGTGGGTGTGACTTCAACTTGGCAAGCCTATCTGCTTGCCCTTGGTAGACCACAACCAAAACCAAAATGGAATTCCCCAGTTGCTAAATTTGCTGTTGTCAGTTAAACCCATGTGCTCTTTCTGATCTATGTACATGTAAAGGAATAGGGGTCTACAGGAATATTAAAGATTCAGAGTTTGTTTCTTTGTATCTATGTGATGTCAAAGGTTCATGAACCTTTGGCGATATGTATTCATCTATTGTAAACACTAAACAGTAATAACCACCAAGCATTTCAAGCATAGGCGTATTTCGCAGGGGTCACGGGGGGCTGCAGCCCCCCTGGCATCAGGGCAAATGGCATACGAGGGGCGTTCAGAAAGTTCTGACCAATTTTTCTGAGAGATGCTTATATTTGAGCTAGAGTCTTCAAATTTTCAGGAATACATCTTGAGGTATCAAGGAAACAAATGGCCAAGCAGCTTTAAGACACAATATATTTAAGTTGTCATTTTGTTGCCATGGAAACGGCAAGACGGGGAACCCAGCGCAGCTAATTTTTCTAGTGAACTTAGCGTTGTGTTTTCCCTGAAATCTAGGGTCAAATTATGTTATAAAGGACTGCAAACCTGTGCAGGGCCTACTGGCAATTGTGATTGTAACTTTATGATGTCACAATGCTGTGCCAATCCATTGTTTAGCCATTTAAACCTGATTTTTGCACTGTAAAGAATGATCTTCAATGCGCATTTTACATGGACCCGAAACGCGATCAGAGAGCTTCAATCAAATTGTGTATTCTCACAGGAAAGAATGTTACACAAACCAAAGATTTCATTAGGACAGCATTTCTAGATACCTCAATGATGATTTAGCTCCATGTGACTGTTGTTTATTCCCTAATCTAAAAGATGAGCTGAGAGGTGAAAGATATGCTACAAACCAGGACTTATGACATGCCATTTCCTTCGCTTTTCTAAGTTAAGACTTTGAAAATTGCTTCACCGAGTGGATTGAAAGGATGCAAAAATCTGTTTCATGCCACAGAGAGTACTTTGAAAAATTGTGAAGCTGCTGGTGAACATCTATGTTCACAATCAATTGTGTATATGCAATAAATTTAATGGCGATTTACACGGCTTAATTGTTAATTTTTGTATGAAAAATTAAGCTGCGCTGCCTACCCCAAGGTGTGGTTTCCATGGCAACTGAAAAGTAAGTTAAACATTGGCCACGGATGTAATATTTTCAGAATCAATGGGTATACACCTGAATTTTGTACTGTGAAAATTTCATTTAAGTACGTCAAAGAGAAAGGCCTGCTACAAAGATTGGTCAGAACTTCCTGAACACCCCTCGTATATCAGGGCAAATCCTGACCAATCAGGGCAGATCCACTGCCCTGGTCACATTCGCGCCATGTTAAAATTTCAGGGCAAAATAGTCACAGCCCCCCGCGAGACAGCCGTCCCGTACGCCTATGATTTCAAGACAAATTGATGTACTTCCATTCCAGCACAGGCAGCAAGTATCATAGGCGGATCCAGGGGGCCATGCCAGTGGTTTGCCGGGATCCCACTGGTACGGTCTTCAGTGGTCGAAATAAGGGGGGGTCAAGGGGGTTTTGACCCCCCCAAATGCTCTTGGGACCCCCTCAAATGCATTTTTAGAAGGACCCAGAGGGGGTCCTGAAAAACCCCCCAAATAGTGAATTTGTTAGGATGAATAACCATGATCCAGCAAGTAAAGATTAATTGGTATGCTGCAACCTCTTGTGATTTATAAGCATCACCAATAGGGTATTCAAAACTAATTTTCTGAGATAAAACATGCCTATAAAGTGCTCAGAATTCATTTTTTAGAGAATCTGAAATACTCCGGCTTTAAAGCGCTTCTCGTGCAGAATTGCGGCTTCAAGGGCTTAAACTCTTCGGACCTTTGAACTTGAGAGAGACCCCCCCAAATAACATGGGCTATTTCGACCACTGGGTACGGTCCTCCATACCTCGAGGATAGCACTGCTAATAAAACCTCCCAACCGACCCTCGAACCACTACCAACCCCCCCCCCCCAAACAAATGTTTCCTGGGTAGTGGCAAAACCTTGTCAAAGATGTCTGAACTTGCAATAAGAGGTTCAAAAATACTGCATGGAGCTGCAGAATTCTTTGCAGTTTCCTGCAGTTATCTAAAGAATTGCAGAATTCTGCAGTTTTTCTGCAGAATTCTGCAGTTTCCTGCAGAACTGCAGAATTTATTGCAGAATATGCAGGTGCAGGAAGAAATTTAGGCGTACTGGGATGGGCCCGTGGCAGCTGTCACTCTGCCACATAGGCCAGTCTGCCCCTGGCCAGGGCCAACCCAACTATCCAGCTCTGGAGGTGCACATTCCATGTGCTTTTCTAGTTAAACCCAGTGTTTGAATCCTCGGATTCTTGTGTTATTTACAGTTTTTAGTCAGACGACTTTTAAACGACTCAAGTGAGTCTGCGTTGACTACGTCATCTGGTAATGTATTCCAGTCTCTGATTGTACGTGGATAAAAACTGAACTTGATATAGTCCTGCGTTGTATCAGGAACAACAAAGGCCCTTGAGTTCTTAATACGACCTGAGGATCTGGCGCTTGGTACTAGGTGTTCATGTTGACTCGGCATCTGTACATATTTGTTTGTTGCTTTATAGAGCATACAAAGTCTCATGAATTTCCTTCTGCTTTCCAGGCTTGGCCATTTCAAGGTCTGTAGCATCTGACTGACTCAGAGCTTCTGTTTCCGTTTCGATTCAGGATGTATCTTGCTGCTGCACGTTGAACCATCTCTAGTCTTTTGATGTTCTGTTGCGTGTACGGGTACTTTGCTTGTTGCACGTGTTCAAGTTCATGCCCATGAAGTTTGTAGTTATATCTGCTGATGTTTCTGCTCTTTGATATTGTAAGGACCTCGCATTTTTGGGGGTGGAACTTCATGAACCATTTCTGCTCCAATTCTCCAAGCTTGTTTAGATCCTCCTGGAGTTTGGAGGCATCTTCTTCTCCTTTTACTACTAGGTATGCGACCGTGTCGTCTGCGAAGAGGCGTACCGTTGATGTCATATTCTCTGCGATGTCGTTGATGTAGTAAACTAGAAAATGCCCATTAATGGAAAAAGTTTGACAATGCATTATTGTGAAGTGACGCTGCATGGCTATGTGGTCATATTTTAGGAACACATGGTGTTTAGAGTGATGTGCAGGCGTTTAGAAAGTGGCTAATTGTTGACATGTTTGTGTAGATGGCAAGCAGATATTAGCTGGAGGCCTGTGTGAGACCTTACAGCCCGAGTTGTAGCAGGAGGAATTTGTCGTGGTAGGTGCCATGTACTAAAGAGAGCAGCAGAAGATTTGTTACAGGCAGGTTATCAGGCGAGCGGATCAATGATATCATAGGGACAGCCTGCCTGTTGCGTAAGGTTCGGGCTGGATCCAGGCAAAAACGGATGAACATAAGTGCTGCCACCTGTGGGAAAATGGTTATGAGAAGTGGCTCCCTCTGGGGAGGAGTAAAATATGAGAATATGCTGTTTCATGCACTCCTGGTGGGAGATTGGTGGTGGAGTTAGCAAACGGAAATAAGAGAGTTAGATAGTTGTGGGTGCCCATCTGAAATATGATTCGGAAAAAGTAGGATAGGTGACATGCCTGTGACGGCGTTTATAGCTGGCAACTGGGGTGGGCATGTGGCCTGAGTTTTAACTCAAATGTTAGTGGGATGAATAAGCAGGGGCCAAGTACTGATCCTTGGGGAACTCCCGATGTAACAGGACATTTGTCTGATTTTTCTCCCTCAAGTACTTCGCATTGTTGATGATCGGCTAGGAATGCTTCTTTCCAGTTGTTTTTTTTGCCTCTGACCTCATAGTAGTTTAGCTTGTATATATCAGATGTTTGTGGCTGACCTTATCAAAGCTTTAGCGAAGTCCATGATGAGGACATCCGTCTGTTGCTTGTGCTTGAGGTTGTTGAGGATATCGCATTGAAATTCGAGGAGCTGTGTCTCACAGGAGCGTTTATCAAGAAATCCGTGTTGAAGAGCATATAGTATGTTGTTTGATCTTGCATGTGCCATGATGTTGCTGGCGATTATATGCTCCATGAGTTTGTTAGTGATATTGGCCTGTAGTTCGCAGGGTCTGATTTCTGGCCTTTCTTGTAGACAGGGACTACATTTGCTTGTTTCCATTCATGAGGGACGATTCTGCTATCATACGATGCTTGGAAGATGATTTTGAGGATTGGAGCTATTGGATGGGCGAGTTCTTTTAGGATTTTTGGCGTGATGTTGTCAGGACCGGCAGCCTTGTGAGGTTTCAGGCGCTTTAGCATCTTGAAGATACCATGAGTCGTCATGGTGATGTCGTTTGCAGGGGGGTGTCCTGATGTATGTAGCAGGTCTTCTGGAACATCCTGTCTTGGGGAGAATACCGACTGGAATTGGTTATTCAAGAGGTTGGCCTTGTCTGAAGGTGTGTTGCCTATTTTACCTCCCGATTTGAGTCTTGCTACCCCATGGTTGTCCTTCCTCTGCGTCTTTATGTAGTGCCAGAATCTTTTCATGCTTTCGTGTTGGCTGTTGCCTTCTTGATCTGGGTCTATGATGCTGTCTATGTAGTCCCAGTGTGCTCTTCTCATTTTCTGCTGGATTTCTCGTTTCAGTGATTTGATGTTTTCTTCTAAGTTATTGTAGCTATCAGTTGACTGTTCAAAGTTATGTTGTTTTCTCTTTAGTTGCTTGAATTTTCTGTTTCTTCTTTTAATCAGTTTTTCTATTTCCTTGGTGATGTATGGGAGCTTCTGGATCTTTCTGGTTCTAGTCCGAGGGATGTAGGTCTCGATTAGATTCTGTAGTTCCTCTGTGAAGAGCTTCCATAGCATTTCGGGTTTGTCTCGATGGATCTTTCTATTTTTGAGTGGAGCTTTTGAAGTTCTTCTGTCATTTTGGTCCAGTCTGCTTTCTTATATTGGGCTATCCGTCTAGTAGGCTGGTGTCTTCTCAGTGGTAGTACATTTACGTTGCATGCTGCTATGTGATGGTCCGAGATTCCAGGGATTGTATCTGCATTGCTGATTCTTGACGGGATGTTAGTTATTATGAGGTTCGGGGTATTCCCTAGTCTTGTCGGTCTGGTGATCATCTGTTGCATGCCGGCTCCGTCGATGATGCTGTTTATTTTGTCATAGATGGCTGGGTGTCTACATGATGGCTTGGCTATGTTGCTTTCCCAATCCCATCCTGGTGTGTTGAAGTCTCCTCCAATTATAATGATGCTGTCTGTATCACTCACTTTGTTGATGGACTTCTCAAGCCTCGTTGGGACGATAGTAGGCTCCTACATATATATCTGTTTCCGTTGTTGAAGGTGTATCTTGCACCACGCTATTTCGCAGTCTGTTTCTAGGGCTTCTTCGTGGGTGGTTTGTAGGGAGTTTTCCGTTAGTATGAATACTCCTCCTCCTCTTGAGCCTCTGTCTTTTCGAATTACATTATATCTATCAGTTGGGAATACAGAATTATTTGAGATGTCGCTGTTTAACCACGATTCGGTTCCTATTATGATGTCAGGGTTTGTACTTTCAACTAGGCGTGCAAATGCTAGTCTTTTTGCAACGATGCTCTGGCAGTTGACATTCAGTACTCTCAGGTGTGTTTTTCTTCTTTCAGTGTTGTTCTGCTTGGCTGGTGATGAGCAGTGCAGTGGGTCTCCTGGGGAGTTTGTCAAGTCCATTGATAGTGATGATGTGGAGTGGCTGGATACGTTGAATATCGAAGTGTGGATATTTCTCATGCGGCAATGGCTGCAGTACCAAATTGATGATGCATTTTCTAGTCTTATCTCTCATATTCTAGGGAGCTGATGTTTAGACATTCCTTTTGTGACCATTTGTCGCATCCGTCACACTGGATTGCTAGGTCGGACCAGTCAACTTCTGCTTGGCAGTGTTGGCAGTTTCTTCATTTGGGCCTGGCCCAGGTGAGATGTTTATGAATAATTCATGAACATTCATGAATTATTCATGAATTATTCATGAATGTCCATGAATAAAAATTCATGAACATTCATCAAAGTCCTTTAACTTGTTCATGAATGTTCATGCATATTCGTGAACAACAAATGGGACAGGTGCATGAAAAAGTGAATGTTCATGAACTATTCATCAAGTTACCGAAGGGAAAATGTTTCTTGATATTTGATGAATATTCATGAACTTTGATGAACTTGATTCATGAGAGTTCATGAAGTATTCACTAAGTCACACATGAGTCAATGTGTGTGGTGCCAGTTCATGAACATTCATGAAGTAATCATCAAGAATGTACCATAACTATTAATCAAGATTCATTAATCTTGGTTCATGAACGTTCATGGATTACTCATGAACAACAAAAATGGGACAGGTGCATGAAACATGAACATTCATGAACTAATCTTAAATGTGTCAGTTCATGAACATTCATGAAGTGATCATCAATGTATCAGTTCATGGACATTCATGAACTATTCATTGATTCTTGGTTCATGAATCTTCATGAATTATTCGTGAACAACAAAAATGGGACAGGTGCATGAAACATGAACATTCATGAACTAATCATTAAATGTGTCAGTTCATGAACCTTCATGAACTGATGATCAATGTATCAGTTCATGAACATCAGTGCTGGGCAACGCAAACAAAATTGGACTTCCACAAACGCAAATCAGCAAACCAGATCCACAACTTCCACAAACGCAAATCCGCAAACTTTTTGAGATTTGACAATAGCTGGTGCAAATGCAGACGCAAACACAAACGCAAACCATAATCGCGATAAATAGGCCTAAGTGTTGCTACAGACACAAATTAAGTTAAATATGAGATGGTTTTAGGCATTTGACATAGGCCAATTAGTCCATGAGCCAGACCCCATATTTTTACATATCGGTACCACCTGGGGTGGCAAAATCTAACAGTGTTTTTCTGAAAGACATATGCCTATAGACTATAAAAAAGTTTGAGCCCACGATTGGAGCGGCAGCTTAGTGGTAGTAATCAGCTCTTAAATATGGGAATCTGTGTCGGATTTGAGCACACAAATTATGGGGTGGGGGAAACTAAAATTGCTATATCTTCTGAACCAATGGACCAATTTCAACAAATTACCCCTCAAAATGTCCGGAATTTTGAGTTTTACAAATATAGGTCAATACATGACCAATATGCAAATTAAGTAGGTCGTCAGAGGTCAAAAGGTCACAAAAATTGACTATCGCTTAAAATCTGAACCATGTCCAAATAAACACCACAGCTGCCAACCCAATGAGACTTGGTAGGTCATGAAGGGTTTATATTATAGATAACAAGTATGAAAGTCCATTTTATGCCAACAAATGGATAATTCATGCATGTGTCAGCAGCGGCACATAATGAAATATGGTACATATTTGAAAATAACCGTTTTAAGGGTGGAGGAAACTAAAATTGCTGTATCTCCTAAACCAATGGTCCTATCCCCACAAATAACCCCTCAAAATGTTTGGACTTGTAAGTTCTACACATATAGGTCATTATATGACCAATATGCAAATTAATTAGGTCATCAGAGGTCAAAAGGTCACGAAAATTGACCGTTGCTTAAAATCTGAACCCTCATTGTAAAAAAAACTCCTTAGCTGCCAAAGTAATGGGACTTGTTATGTCATTTAGGGGTCAGATTATAGATAAAAATTGTCAAAGTAAATTTTATGTCTAAAGATGCAGAATTTATGTATGTTTCAGCATTGGCACAAGACGAAATATGTCAGATATTTGAAAATGACCGTTTTAAGGGCGGGGGAAACTAAAATTGCTATTTCTCCTAACAATGGTGCTATCCAAACATATTACCCCTTAAAATGTTTAGACTTGTGTGTTCTATAAATATAGGGCATTATATGACCAATATGCAAATTAATTAGGTCATCAGAGGTTGAAAGGTCAAAATTATTTATTACTGCCTAAAATCTGAACGCCTTATCAACAACAAACGCCATAGCTGCCAAACCAATTGGACTTTGTTAAGTCATTTAGGGAAAACATAATAGATAACAAGTTTGAAAGTCAATTTTTATGTCAAAAAATGCAGAGTTTATGTATATGTCAGCAGTGGGACATCACAAAATATGGCAGGTATTTGAAAATGATAGTTTCAAGGGTGGGCGAAACTA
Source organism: Platynereis dumerilii (assembly GCA_026936325.1). Lineage (NCBI taxonomy): Eukaryota > Metazoa > Annelida > Polychaeta > Phyllodocida > Nereididae > Platynereis > Platynereis dumerilii. The sequence goes on from JAPTHN010000210.1 coordinate 74,266, forward strand.
AAAATATTGCAATGTCTCCCGAACCAGTGGTTGAATTACAGTAAATTTCTGCTGCAGGTGTCGGGAATTAGGAGTTTTGCACATGTTATTTGACCAACATGCAAATCAATTAGGTCATCAAAGATCAAAGGGTTGCAAAAATGTACCTTTGCTTAAAATCTGAGCTTCCATGAAAAAATTACACACCGTAACCGGCAAACCAATGGTACTTGATAAGTCATGTAAGGCTCAGATGATAGATAACAAGTGTCAAAGTCAATTTTATGCCTAAAATTGAGCTTTACAGGATATTTCTTATACAACACTGAAATGTAAAAAATGTCACCAGGGACCAGGTGAGTATATCAAATCGATAAGTCCTCAATTTGAGTTTCCTTGCCTGGACAAGATTCCATCATCAGAAAATAATTCCTCTTTCTCGCAGTTTCCACGATCCTACTATTCTCCAATTCTCCAGCCACATTCTGAGAAAAAAGGTACATTGGGTGAAGTGAGGCACCTGTGGGGTGGATGTGAAAATTTCTGGGGTGCATCAGAGGTGACAAGGTGCATCAGTATTGATAAGGTACACTCTACAAGAGTGTATTGCACATTGTTGGATGCAGTAGAGTCTCATCGGATGCTTCAAGGGGTGAACCACCCAACCTTTCATGGATGCTTCGACTCTATTGGCAGAATTATGAAATAATTGGATGGCTTGATTATTGCATAAATTGCGGAGCAGTGCCTAAATGACATGCTAGTCTGCAGCTGTGGGTAGGCGAAGGCACTGACCCACCTCCAGTCACATATGCCGGTGAGTGGAACAATGCCAGAGTACTGATAACCTGCTATAACATTTCCACCGGAGCTGCTCTTTTTCACGGGCATCCAGGGTGCTTCCCAAGCACCTTATGTGAGGTGGTTCAGGGCACCCTGAGCATTAATTATGACAAGGCAATATACTCAAAAAGGTTGATTTTAAACATTTTTCATTCTTAGGGTGCACAACCCCCCCCCCCTGCCCCATTAAATTGTATATATATTCATCCTCCTTTTTGCTCATCCTTGATATGACTATCTCCTTGGCCTTCTTTCTCAATGCTTCTTTCTTGTAGTTCCCTTGTGCCAGCAGGGGGGGGGGGGGGGTGGTGACAAGGGAGGAAAGCCAGGAAAGAGGGTCCATTACTAGAGCATGGTAGATGGGGAGACAAGGATGTTGGGAGGAGACTAAGAAATCAGAGAGAAAAGGTTTGGAGTCACTCATCTTTCTTATCTCTCTCCCTCTGCCTCTTTTCCTGTCACCCACTGGGAGGCAGGTTAGCTCAGTGGCGCATGTTGAACACCCAACCACACTATACTGGGTTCATATTCAGGCTAGGGCACTCTATTGCATAGCAGTATCTGTCATCCCTTTGCCCCATTTCTGTTTTCTCCTCCTATCCCAATAAGCTTGTCGAGTGCATAACCCCATACCACCTCAAGCCTCCATACAACAATCCCCTCCCTCTGACCCTCTCCCCGTTTTACTTGCTACAAAATTACCTTTCATGAACCCTATCCTCCCTACAGTACAACCCAATATAAAGTATGATTAACCCCAACAGGAAGGAAGAATCAGCCACCTTTACCTTCTTTGAACCACCTTTTAAAATCACATTAAATTTACATTAAACCAACAACAATTTAAACTCAATCTCTCCCATTGTGTATGATTTTTTTGTGTGCCCCATTGCTAATTGCAAATGTAATGCTAGCCGTCTTAATGGAGTTCTTATTAACTTCTTAATATGGGATAAGGTTGTGGTGAGGAGACTAAGGTAGTTGTGAGGAGATTCGGGGTGAAGGGGAGAAAGGCAAGGAGGGCAAAATAGGTAAAAAGAGGACTTCTGGCGGAGAATGTTCTTACTTTATTTTGGGTTGTACTGTATATCATAGAGGATGATTGGAGGAAGCATGGAAGCTGGAGACATGGAAGAAGAAAGACGTTTGGAGGGTAGAAGTACATCTACATATTGAGATGAAGGAATAGGAGAAATAATAGAAGCATTGAGGCAAATGATGAGACTGTGAAGGAGGAAACTATGAAGGACGAGACCATGAAGTAAGATATGAAGTAGGGTAGGTTGATTTCGGAACTTCACCATTGGACAAATTGGGATAGTGACATTTTCACATCAGAAGGCTATATCCAAAATTTCAGGTCTCTAACTTGAAAAGTTTTTTGAGGAAATTACATTGAATTTTTGACATTTTGAACATTTTTCGATTGTTTCGCAAACTCGCGGTTACGTATAACTTTGTCATTTCTCATCATACAGAAATATAACTTACATATTTGAGAAGGTCACAAAAAGACCTACAATTTGAATACCAACATGATGGGTTTCAGATGATTTTTCATCTGCACTTTTCATAAAATTTCACGATTAGCAGAAGGAAAGTCATATCTGATGATGCAAACTGGCAGTGAACAGGTATTATTGAAAAAAAGTCTTTACTTAGTCCTGTTTGTATTCAATTCTATGCCAGTTTACTGGATAACACTTTGACAAAGCATTGGAAGTCTCACAATGAGCCATATTGGAAATACGGGAGAAGTAACAGTTTCATTAGTTAAACCTACGTAACGGGCACAGTTGTTATATCATTTTCCAGCTATATAATACATACCAAGCTTAATTCTAAAATAAATCAAAGATCAGAAATACATGTTCAATGTGCAAACCAGTTCACAGCCAGCATCAAGCATTAAGGTTAATTGAGAGATTTATACATTGCACTGCACACAAAAAGCTCGATAATTTTCTCTCTCTATCTCTGAGCATTGATATTCTTTCTGAAATGTAATGTTCTCAATAAAAAAGTCATGCTGTAAGGCACCAGTGATGACATAAAGAGCTGTCTAATAAGCTATCCAGACCTCCCTATGACACCTCTAAGTTCCATTATAAAATGCATGTAAAATAATTTTTATAGTACCTTAATTGTTGCAAAGCAGGGAAGTTTTATGTTACGACTTCCAAACGCCAGTACAGAGATATAAAAGCAATTTCCAATCAGGTAGCTGTTCTATTTGAACTTCTATCTTGATTTGTAGAATGCCCTGGATTCTATTTCTACTTTTTCAGCACATAATAATACTGAACCTGATCCTGAGATGACTCACCGACAAATCAGATAACCTAGCGCCTATTTGAATATTTTTACAAGTTCTTCAGATCTGGGGTTCCATTCTGGATACCTGAGGCAATTATCAAATTCACAATGATAACTATATTATAGTTCTGGGTGCTTTTCCTAAGATTGCTATTAATACCAGACATCTCAACAGCCAATAGAGTTACATGTACACCTATAATGTCATACTTTGATTTTGCAAGTCTAGCAAAAATTAAAAGTTGCAACATTCTGAATTTACTGAACCTTCAAATTTGGCCTAGACCATTGATGTTGGTATTCAAAATGAAGGTCTAATTGAGCCCTGTCCAGCTATACCAGTATCATTGTCTTATCTCTTAAATTGACTGCGTTATCCCATACCGCGAATCGGCGGACCAAGCGAAAAATGTCTAAAAACTTGAAATTTCAAATGAATTTCCTCAAAAAAGTATTAGAGTTAGAGACCTGAAATTTTGGATTTGGCCTTTTTACATGAAAATGTCACTATCCCAATTTGTCCAAAATTGAAATTCAAAGATTTTTGCAAAATCAACCTGCCCTAATATGAAGGAGGAGACTATGAAGGAGGAGACTATGAAGGAGGAGACTATGAAGGAAGATATGAAGGAGGAGACTATGAAGGAGGAGACTATGAAGGAGGAGACTATGAAGGAGACTATGAAGGAGGAGACTATGGAGTAGGAGACTATGAAGGAGTCCTGAGACAAAGAAGGAGAAGGCAGAAAGGGAAGATTGAGGAAACAAGAAGGGATGATACTAACCAGAAGGAGGAAACTGGAGGGGATTATTGGTGGTGTGCTGCCATATTTTTGACCATTTGATCCCAGTTCTCTAAGTCTGTCTAGTTTTCAGTTGTCAAAAAAGCCAGAAGCGAAGAGGAACAGTTTCCGGACATCTATAAATCACTAATTTGATAGTCCTATTTTATATTTATTTACTATATCTTGAATCAACTCTTCATCTTATTGACAAGACATGCATTTCAGTTGTGTGTGGCACATTCAGTCACATTTGTCGTTTACGGTGTGTAATTTTTTCATGAGGGCTTAGATTTTAAGCAAAGGTACATTTTTGCAACCTTTTGATCTCTGATGACCTAATTGATTTGCATGTTGGTCAAATAACATGTATAAAACTCCTAATTCCTGACACCTGTAGCAGAAATTTGTTGGAATTGGACCACTGGTTCGGGAGACATTGCAATATTTTTAGTTTCGCCCACCCTTGAAACTATCATTTTCAAATACCTGCCATATTTTGTGATGTCCCACTGCTGACATATACATAAACTCTGCATTTTTAGACATAAAAATTGACTTTCAAACTTGTTATCTATTATGTTTTCCCTAAATGACTTAACAAAGTCCAATTGGTTTGGCAGCTATGGCGTTTGTTGTTGATAAGGCGTTCAGATTTTAGGCAGTAATAAATAATTTTGACCTTTCGACCTCTGATGACCTAATTAATTTGCATATTGGTCATATAATGCCCTATATTTATAGAACACACAAGTCTAAACATTTTAAAGGGTAATATGTTTGGATAGCACCATTGTTTCAGGAGAAATAGCAATTTTAGTTTCCCCCGCCCTTAAAACGGTCATTTTCAAATATCTGACATATTTCGTCTTGTGCCAATGCTGAAACATACATAAATTCTGCATCTTTAGACATAAAATTTACTTTGACAATTTTTATCTATAATCTGACCCCTAAATGACATAACAAGTCCCATTACTTTGGCAGCTAAGGAGTTTTTTTTACAATGAGGGTTCAGATTTTAAGCAACGGTCAATTTTCGTGACCTTTTGACCTCTGATGACCTAATTAATTTGCATATTGGTCATATAATGACCTATATGTGTAGAACTTACAAGTCCGAACATTTTGAGGGGTTATTTGTGGGGATAGGACCATTGGTTTAGGAGATACAGCAATTTTAGTTTCCTCCACCCTTAAAAATGTTATTTTCAAATATGTACCATATTTCATTATGTGCCGCTGCTGACACATGCATGAATTATCCATTTGTTGGCATAAAATGGACTTTCATACTTGTTATCTATAATATAAACCCTTCATGACCTACCAAGTCTCATTGGGTTGGCAGCTGTGGTGTTTATTTGGACATGGTTCAGATTTTAAGCGATAGTCAATTTTTGTGACCTTTTGACCTCTGACGACCTACTTAATTTGCATATTGGTCATGTATTGACCTATATTTGTAAAACTCAAAATTCCGGACATTTTGAGGGGTAATTTGTTGAAATTGGTCCATTGGTTCAGAAGATATAGCAATTTTAGTTTCCCCCACCCCATAATTTGTGTGCTCAAATCCGACACAGATTCCCATATTTAAGGGCTGATTACTACCACTAAGCTGCCGCTCCAATCGTGGGCTCAAACTTTTTTATAGTCTATAGGCATATGTCTTTCAGAAAAACACTGTTAGATTTTGCCACCCCAGGTGGTACCAATATCTGGTCTGGCTCATGGACTAAATTACTTGACTAGGCTTAAAAATTTGATATTGGCAGAAAATATTACTGTTCATCAATATATAAATAATTGCTCTTTGCAACATAGTCCAAACATATAATGCCCTATATATATATTAAATAAAGCCTTGTGGCAGGAACACTAATTATTTCTGACTGCAGCCTGTGCTTCATATGCTGTGCTTCATGCTGTGCTTCATGCTGTGCTTCATGCTGTAATGATGCTAGCACGCCACATGTGGCGCCATCTATACCATACCTTAACATGACCTTTTTAAAAAGTATTTTTATTTTTTATCTGAAGGTAATATGAGGCCCCAAGGTACACCAAATGAAATTGCCTTCTGTGGCACACTGTTCTGATGGAATCTTAAGCTTCCCAAACATGTGAAGCATTGTAATTATAAATCAAAGTGGGAATACAATATGATCCAAAGATTGATGTGCAGTTGCTTGTATATTATCCATCTGGCCTTTAGTAATTCAGTTTGATAGTTTGCATTTTGCGCAAGTTCATTCCGCAAATACAAAGCGCAAATTTGATTGGCAATCAGTGCAAAATGCAAACTGCAAACGAAAAGCCACTTCCGCAAATTGCGGAGGTTGCGGTTTGCGGAAGTGTTTGCGGAAGTGCCCAGCACTGATGAACATTCATGAACTAATCATCAATGCATCAGTTATATGAACGTTCATGAACAGTTCATGAACTGTACATATAAACAAAAGACACATGAAACCTAGCATAAATCAGCTTGCAATGTCTTTTAAATCGCATATGCCTGAATGTAAAATTTCAGTTAAATAACTCACTTGAATGAATAGCATGAATTATGACATCACACTGTCCTTGAGCACATTGTACTTGAGCAAGTTTTGTCCCTCAGCAGCTCAGCTATGCCTCTTGCTTTTTCCTGTATCACATACACACTGTTGCCAGTCCTGAGCACTTTCAAAGTAATCCATGACACCATCAAGTGCATCCTGAGAACGGAACTTGTTGATTTTGTGAAAAATGTCCATGATATTGGTAATCATCCAATTGATATGCGAAACTGCAAGCATGAGCCATGCATGCTCTTTTTCTCCCAGGAAGTAATGACAATTTTAATTCTGAATCAAACCACAAGGTTTTTAGACGTTTTAGTTTCAACTTTATCCTGAAGGTGGCCATTTAAATTCATGAAGTTTATTGACTTCATGAACATTCATGAACCACCGCAGAGGGATTTCACAAAAATTTTTTTTGTCCATCTGAGGTTCATCATAATTCATCTGAGGTTCATCATTATTCATCAAAGTTCATGAACCTGAGATGATGAACTGTTCATGAACTAAGTTCATGAACCATTTTTGATAAATCTTGACGGAATTTGACGGACATTCATGAACCGTTTATGAACATTCATCAAATTCACCAACTTCATGAACTACATCTCACCTGGGGGGTTGGTCTCGATGTCGTTGGATCTTGTTAGAAGTAAGGCCACACATAATTGATCTTTAGCTTCTCGAATCCTCTCAAGGCACTTTTTCTAGGGTCGGTTGGTAGGACAAAAAAAAAGGTCAAAAAAAATTTTTTTTTTCTGTCGGCAGGAAATCTATTGTGTCGGCGGGTCCACGAAGCTAAGAATAAATTATGTGAGGCCTGAGATGGCTAGGTAGATTGCAGCGTTGATGTTACATTTATCCAGAATAGTTCAGATTGGTTCCCTGGCCTCTCTTGATGCCTGGGTTTCAATAAGAATAATTTTAGGATAGTAGATGTTTCTTCTGATTTTTACCCTCGGCAATGTATACATTGCCGACGGGTATTGTAGTTACTTTGGAAAAATTTGTCCGTCCGGCGGGCGGGCGACATGCGGGCGTACGGATAACGGGCGTCCCACTTGTGTATGGCAGTAATGCGAAAACTATGGCATGTACATACTTTATTTTTTTGACATTATTGTATCTATCATCCTAATTTTGCCTTTTAAGGGTCTAATTCAAATGACATTAATACTTTTCTCACAGTAATTGAAAAATTTGAAAAAATATTTTTTTGTGTATTGGGCGTCATGCCAAAACTATGGCACGTATATTTTTTATTTTTGAGACATTATTGTATCTCTCATCCTAGTAGTGTCTTTTAGGGGTCTAATCCTTCAAACATTAGTACTTTTCTCACAATTATTGAAAAATGTGAAAAAAAATTTTTTTTTCATTTTCCGGATTGACTCAAATACTGTTGTACTTATGTCACCGAAATTTGCATATGGTATGTATTAAATACCCAAGATGTGTCCGTTGGGGGTCTAAAAACTGACTGACGTAAATTCATTAAAAATGTGATAAATTACAAATTATTTAAACCTACATTATTCAGTCATTTTTGCAGCTACATCTATGAAACATTCCAGTTAGGTGTCTAAATTATAGCTCTTTAAATATCTTAACTCAGTTGGAATGTTAATCATATGAATGTTTTATGAAAAACAAAAACCAGAAAAATTAGGATTTTTGCCAATTTGCCAACATTTCTGTCTGAAACGCCAAGATAATCATGATTGAATTTAAAGCATATTATAGTTAAACATACAATAAAAGAATAGTCACAGCCACTGAATGAGTTATTGAAAATTTAAGATTTAAAAAGCAAAAAAAAAAACAATTTCATTTCTGATGTCATACTATGCTTTGGAATATTTAGCAAAATAAACATGACAGTGTATCACATCATCAAGATGCTAATTTTGAGCCATTTGAATCTTTTAATTCATACCACAGGTCAATATTTGCAAAATTTAATAAATATTACAGATTTTCAGATTATCACATGTCAGTCAATTTTTACATAAGTCAAAATTTCTACAAACATGTCTAAATTTTACTTGTTACTAGTCTTTATCAAATACTATCAATTGGAAATATACAATTGGACTTTAAAGCATTAAGAAAACAATGAAACATGCATTTGCTTGTTACTATTTAAAAAAAAAGATTTTTAAGAATTTTAACCTTCTTTAACATGCACATGCCAAATAATTTTCTTTAATTACCCTGTATTCAGTGGTAGCCCTGGACCCCTGTGGGACAGGAGTCATGGATCCTCCCATTGAAAAATCGTGAGATTTGAAAGAGATGGTTTTGGAGAATCAAGATATCTAAAAATATATGTAAAGCATGCTCATTTCAATTATACCACCTAAAAGTATATAAAATTTCCACTTCAGCAAAGCCTTCAGTGATTCAGTCAGACACGCCCACAAAGCTGACCAATGAACAGGGCTTCAAGCATGTTATGCAAATTAGGCCGATTTCGCCGTTTCACACATTCCCGTAAGATTTAGGGGTGTGATTCTTACATGGGTAGATAGATCTCTCTGAGACCTTTAAAATGATAGGTCATACGACTCTGAGAAGTTACTGGTTGCTTCGTAAATTGCCGGTAAAGTTTTGAAGTGGAGGGAAATACTGCTCGCTGATTGGCTGTGACGCTATGACGTAAATCTTATGATAATATGCGACGATGGAGGGATTCGTCTAGGGTAGATTCTCTGGGTGAAAATTTCCTGCTGACGGCACCTATTTCTACATCTCTGCATGTAAAAATAACTGAACACTCAGCCTGTGAAGTTCAAGAAATGAATTTTTAACCGGCCAAAGGCCGGTTAATAGAGGAGGGCTTAAACGGATTTTTGGTGAAATGGGACTCTTGTCCACTTGTCCACTTGTCCATGTGTCAACTTGTCCACTTGTCCACTTTCCTTGCCCCTCTGAACACAGTGCTGCAACCCAGTGAGCAATGGGGGCCAATGACAAATATGGACCTGCCCACTATGAATGGGGGATTCAGTTAGCTGTAAGGGGTTACCATGGTTACAGGTGCAATGAACAGCTGCAGCCAGCAGTGGGCCTGTGAGCCTCATTGGAGAAGGTGCCCCTGCGTCAGGATTGCTTATAATTCCAAAGCACTGTGAGAGTCAAACCATTTCAGTACTTGTGTTTTAAAATAATTGGTTGCTCAGTGGATCATTATGTTTGTATAACACTTGGCATTGTCTACTTCTTCACCAGCTTTCTGTACAGTGCTATGATGTAGTTATGTACCATTGCCAAATTATTCCTTCAAGCAATGTCTATCAACACCCATCCACTAAACTCCACCAAGAGACCAGAGCCTTTCTCAGTGCATTTCTCATTCTGACAGTATACTTTGACTTATCATTACAGCCTGCAAATTTGATATGCATAAAATGAGTGTTGCTTCCCACAGATTTTGGCACTCTGTGACTGTGGTCATAATAACTGATGAAGTGTCATCTTCCCAAATTTAACATCCATGGGAAACATAGAGGCTGTTTGATTAGTCATGATGAAGAGAAGGCTATTTGTTTTGTCATGTAACTGATCTTAGAGTAAAATTATCGTGACAAATCATCAATATGATGATTCACGAAGTTCCATTTTCACAGTGCAACAGCCCACTCTGTTTGGATATCAGTTTTACAAACTGTAAAGTGGCATTTTAATTGCAGTCTGCAGAAAAGGTTGCAAAAAGACACCTGAAACCACAAATACATGGGCCTGTAAAATTTCTGGTGGTCCTGTTAACTAATAATAATATGATAATGCCGAAGCATAGCAAGACCGCAGGGACAAATATTAACAACACATTTTAATAGCCCAATGTAAATTTAATCAAGAACCTGAATTTGTGTTATTCAAAAATAATCTACAACCCTTTGAACAGTATTATTTAACAGATATAGGCCTACTTCAATATTTTTCTCAATAATTTTGACATGCAACATAAAAAAACTTAAAATCATGATTTGTAGTGTTTTTGGCTTTCCATATTTTTATCAGCTTTTGCTGGTTGGAACCATATTTGCATAACAATAATATTATGCTTAACCATGCCGTGTTTAGAAGGACTACCAGGAAAAATTATTTATTTCAAGACTGTTCATACTGAATATTTATTTCTCTAGTATCTGACTGTGCAAGATTTTAGTTATCAAATAAAAAAACAAAAAGTGCTCCCCTTGGAGATCTAATGGTTGTCCCCTAATTATGTGCCAGCAAGGCATTCGGCAGGTTATCTCACAGCGAGTGTATCTCTGCGGTCTAAAGATCTGCTTTCCAGTCTCTGCAGCCTTGTCCTCTTCCTGTCTTAATTAGCCTACCAAAAATACAGAACGTAAAACCCCAATCATCCACCCATCCATCCATCCAGTCACTGCAGATGTGGTGGCGTCATGAACTGCAGCACTCCTGGTTTATTTATATCAAGAAAATTGTGACGTCATCTCTTGCAAAGTTTGTTGTGATGTAATCACCATTGTGTCTCATTCAGTAATGACATCACATAAACGGTGCCACATTTTTTGTTTGGCGACAACAAAATATTTGCCTAGTATATCCCTGAGTGAGTAGCTCTGTCTTCTACCATTTGAAGACCTACAGGTGTCAGCGGCTTCGCCGCCGAGACCTTGCGGTCTCTAATATATATAAATCACCCTCTTCATGATTTCAATCCCGAATATACAATCGCCAAAGGCCGGTTTTGAATCCATGGATTCTTGTTTCCTTATACAGTGAACAAATGGCGTTTTCTCATTGGGTGAGAGAGAGTGATGTCATAACAAACGTTTATGATGTCATAGGTTGTTTCAGTGACATCACAATGATGACATCACACTCCAAAGTGAGGCTGATGGCTGTCTCTCAATTATGTTTGACATTTCTCTAATTTAAAAGTAATTTTTACCATGCCAATTTTTGCGAAAATGCCACCAAAGCTAGTGCCGTCAGTAGTAAAATATGTGGGCTGCTCAAATCCAAAATTTCATAAAATTCTGATAAGAATTGTTTAATCTGGACCACTTCTCCCGATACCATGTCAAAATCTCAAGATTTTGAATGGGACGACCCATGACCCATGCTACGCATGGGTCCCAGGGCTAATTCAGTGGTCTAATTTCTGATTTGCTCATATTTAATTCTCATGAAAAAATAATAATAATAAAAGTAGGCTGAAATTTATTTATTTTTTTAATTCAATATCACCAAGGTTAGATTTTAATTTATACCTTATTTCTGCAAATTTCTATATGTAATTTTATATCTTGACATATTATTTAGATAAATCTGTCTTGTAATTATTAATTTCAAGACTCAACCTAATTTATTTTAGCATTTTGAAGAGAACAAATATCTCAGTTCATTGGTCAGGGGGGGGGGGGGGGGTAGAGTATTTGTTGAATGGAGCCCTGGTGCCACAGAGTCTGCATTACATAACATGATGTAAGAGGCTATTGTCTGCCCTGCTGATCCTCTCCCATGACCAAAACCAAGAGGGTGGCTACAATCAGTTACATAACATCCTCAACTTTCTAACAAAATTTCCCTTTTTTTAAGAAATTGGTCCAAATTGCAATGATTTCACCTTAGTTTTTTCTTTTATTTTGAACTTTAAATTAAATTGTGTGAAATTTGAATCACTACACTGGGCCAAGTAGATGATGAGATGTGACTTTTAATTATCAAGCCCATGTGAGGTTTATGGGCTATGTAACATGTGCAACCATACTGGGCTGTATATTAAATGGTTGGTTACAGAATTGTATAAGAATAAAAAAGTAATTATTTAACAATTTTATTTAAAACACATCTTTATGTTATCTATGTGTCAGCAGTGCCATTGGCGTTATTTTGTACAGTTCAGGTATGGTTCTTTAGTTTTTTCTTTTCAGCTATTGTTATGCCCCTACAGTGTTACCCCCATGACCATGTTTGAACAACATTTAACCCACTTTAGTGCATGCTAATATATACAACTCGATCTTCGCTCATGGCCCACAGACTTATTGTCACTCATCGAAGAGAGTGACAACTGCTTACTTGTGCATGTATCTTCTCAAACAAGCGTTTCGCTTGTCCACAGCCGAGATTTTAAATTTGGCGCCATTGCCAGACCACCTAATACCCACAATCCCTTGCGCTCCCGACTTCCTCTAATCCTCTTTCTTCTCGGCTGTCCTACGCATCGGACGTGTGCTAGACAGCCGCTTGTTTACAGTCGATTGGGGCCTTGACAATGGGTTATTTACGTTGTATTTCGTTTTTTAGGTCCTCTTTTACGGTTTACAGGGCTAAACTGTAGTCAGGTAAGTTTATTTTACCCTATTTTGTCGCCTCAAACTTCGTCGAATTAGACCCAGAAGCCGTTTAATTTCAGGGAACAGATGGCTTAACAGTTATTTGAATGGCTAAGCCGGCTAGCCATTTTTGATAATGGCTGCTTATGGCTCAAAGATAAATCGGCTTGAAATGGCTTAAAGTGGCTAAGTCACCAAATAAGATACATACAGTGCACCAGTGAGCTGCAAAATTTGGCATCCTTGTGGAGGAGTAACATTTTGTCACTTTACAGACAAGCCATTTGCAGGATCTTTTTAAATGTGGATTTTTTGAGTGGATGATACCCATTCACACAATTCCAGCTGTATTAAAAGAACAATTGAAGCATACAGATATTGAAATATTTGTCATTTGACATGTGCAAAAGTTTTAGCCACCCTTACAATTCTGGTATCACTTTTTCTATAACTTCACATTAAGCCAATGTCAAAGCTCTCAAATATTTTGATAGTTTTAGTTTAGTTTAATAATTTAAGTCTCACTTTGTAAGCATAAAAAGTACATAATAAAATTTTTTTTAAACAGACCATTCACGTAATATAAGCATCCCAATCGTTTTGTGTGAATTTTAAATAGGCTAGTCCAAATTTTTCAATTCTCTACCCGAATGCAATGTTGATTTTAAAGGTTGTCAGAATTTCATGGAGTAGCAAGCTGCCCCCTGGTTTTTTTGCTTATATGTATTCCTGGTGTGTACAAGTATCAAGCTAGCTACAGACCTTTGTAAACTGCTGCAATAGAGGGGATACCTCTTGAGACTATATATAACCTGTAGATATAATGTCCCCCAAATAACTCAAAAGCAATACTATATATGCCAATAGGCCTAGTTGCTGCAATGTTAACCTTTAAATTTTAAAGATTGTTTTTTTTTTTTTTCGCAAAGCTCTTGCAAAAGCAGGAAGGTGCTTCAGTGATGCTTCAGGCTTTTTTCAGACCAAATTTAATTGTTAAGCCATCATGAACTCAAAGCTCAACTCCATATAAGTAATAGGCCTGCAACATGCTAGAGCCTATTGGTTTTGCCCAATGCCTGAGACAGTGCAAGCAAACTACAATGCATTGTAGGTGAATGGTGCAAAAGTCAACTTCATCAAGAACGTAAATATGTAACTTCAATTTGGCCTAACAACTCATGTTGATCATTTGTATACCATTGGAATCGTCTTTTCAAGGCGATTCCGTTGATACCAAACATGCCTAGGTTACGTAAAGATAAACGGCTTACAAAATTAATGACTGCTTATGGCTTGAAATAGCTCAAAGATTTTTCAATTGGCTCAGCCAAAAGAAGAAAGTGGCTGGCGTGGCGGCTGCTGGCGGCGGCTTCAGGGACTACGTCGAATCCCTGCAGTCTGTCCATCATGGCGGACGCTGTGGGGTGTTTCCTCGGCGATTTTCCGGGTTTTCAAGTGATTCTAGGCCTGGTTCGTGCCCTAATCCTTGCTTCCCGTATCTATTTGGTGCCTTAACAGCCTGTTTTCTTCAGTCCAGACTGTTTTCTGTACGTATTTCGACGGTTCCACCTCGACGTTCGCCGATCAACATGGCGTCCCTGTCAGGTGATTCGTCGTCATTTTAGACGTTTTCGCTCTATTTTCGAACTGTCTGGCCTGTCCCGGTAGTTTATTTCTGTATTATTGCTTGTAATGTATGTTTCCCGTTCGTTTTTGAGCGTTTACCTCCAGTTTCAACGCTCAAAAACGAACGTTGACTTCCATGTGCGTCCCACTGGTCGAGCGCCTGGTGCACCTCCATGCCATGCACCTGATCGAGTGGCCGCCCCTGGCTGCTTTCTTGATGTCTCGGGCGTCCCACTGGTCGAGCGCCGGGTGCACCTCGATGCCGCGCACCTGGTCGAGCGGCCGCCCCCTGGCTGCTTTGGATGTCTACGGCGTCCCGCTGGCTCTACACGCTGGGACCCGGGCTGCACCTCGATGACGTCGTGTTGGCTGGTGGCTGCGGGCGTCCCACTGGGTGATCCTACTGGGCTCCGTGCTGCTGTTCTTTCCACTGTGGGCCCTGCCTCCTGGTGCTGCCTCCTGGACATTGGACTCCCGGACCTCCTGGGGTGCTGTTCTGGGTCTCGGGCTCTGCCCATGACTCTTCTTGCCCTGCCGGTTCCGACTGGTAGGGTCATCCTCTCCTGATGATGGCCGGCCTGTTAGGGTCCCTCCAACCCCCCTCACTGGGCCTGGCCCCTGGGCTGCCTCTCTGGCTGCTGGCATGCCTCTCTTGCTGGACTGCCTCTCTTGCTGCTGGACTGCCTCTCCTGAGGCTGACCTGCCTCTCTTGCTGTTCATCGGCCTCGCCTGCTGCGTCTGCTGTCGGCCGGACTCTCCTGGTGCTGGCCGGCCTGTTAGGGTATCTCCATACCTCCTCACTGGCCTGGCCTGGCCTCCCAGCTGCCTCTCCGGCTGCTGGCATGTCTCTCCTGCGGATGGCCTGCCTCTCCTGCGACCTGCTGGCCTATCTCCTGCTGGCCTTCCTGCTAGGGTACCCCCATACCCCTAGCTAGGCCTGGCCCTGAACTGTCTCTCCGGCTACTGGCAGGCCTCTCCTCCTGAGGGCCTGCCTCCCCTGCCGCTGGCCGGCCTCTCCTACTGTGGGCCGGCCTCGCCTGCTGCGCCTGCTGATGGCTAGACTCTCCTGCTGCTGCTGGCCTGCCTACTAGGGTGCCCCCACACCCCTAGCTTGAACTGGCTCCTGGGCTGCCTCCTGCAGATGGCCTGTCCCATCCAGCTGAGGGCCGGTCTCTCCTGCTACTGGCCTGCCTCTCCGGCTGTTGGTGTGTCTCTCTGGCTGCGGGCCTACCTGCTAGGGTACCCCCATACCCCTAGCTGTCCCAGGACGCTGGCCTTCCTCTTCAGCTGCCTGCCTGCCTCGCCGGCTGCCGACCTGCCACTCCCACTTGGTTATCCAGGGCCAGCCTCTCTGAGCATGGCTGTCCTCTCTTGCCTCTCCTGCGGCGGGCTCCCCTGCTGGGGACCCGTTACCTCTTGCTGGCAAGGTTCCTGGGTTTTTCTCTGGAGGGCGCCTCTTTGCTTCCTCCTCCGGCTGGCTTGGTTGGTTCGGGCTTCCTTGTGTCTTGGCTTGAGTCTCTGGGTCTGCCCCGGACTCTGCCTGGCGTCTCGGACTTGTCCCTGCTGGTTCTGCTGGTCAGAGCTCCCTCGGCTTCAGTGGCTCGTCGTGCTGGGTCTCCTGGTCTTCCACTGGTGCCTCCTGCCGCTGGACTGCCTTTGTTGGCGTCACAGGTCTCCTTGGTTTACCTGGCTCGGGGGTGCGGTGGCTTGGCCTGCCTCTCAGCCTGCTTGGTCTCCGTCTTCCCCCCATGCTGATGGGGTGGCCTCCATCGGTTGCTGGCGGCCTCTCTGGCCTGCCCATGCGGCTGGCTCCCTACGCCTTGGGTGTTTCCTCCTCCACAGCGGCTCCTGGGCTTCTCACAGCATACCTTGGTTCCTTGGCCAGTCCACCCAGTTGGTTTGGCCCTTGGATTCTGCTGCTTCCTCTGGCTTCCCGTGCTGGCTTCCGCTTGCCAGGGTGGGCAGATCCTCTGTCTTCCGCTCTTCAGCTGGTCCCCCGTGGGCCTTTCCGGCCGTGGCCCTGAGCGGCCCTTTCCGCGCTCCCAGCGCTGCCTGTTGCCGTGCTGCCTGCTGTAGGCCTCCCATAGGCCTACCACTTGGGGACTATGGATAGTTCCTTGTGCTCCTGGGTGTCCTCGGTCACGTGGCCTCATCCCCTTCGCTGCTACGCTGTGGACTTTGGAGGTGGCTCTTTTCCTTCGGCTCCAGGGTGGTTACTCTGTCACATGGTCTGGCAGGCCGGTTTCCGCTCTGGCCACCCCGACCTGCCTTTCGGGCCTCCTTTGCGATTTCCTCCGGGTGTGCTTGTCCCGCTTCGGGCTTCCTTGCCTTGCTGACCTGGACCTCCGCAGTTCACCGTGTGGTTTTGTGTGGCTGGGCTCGCCTTCCGGCAGTGGGGGGATCCTTCGACGGATCCCCTCCTTCCTGTCCTGCTTTCGGGCTACCTCAATCTGCTCCGACTGCCTCGGCCACCTCTGCTCTTCGCCTTGTGGAGCGAGCTGCCCTGCTTTGGGTGCCAACGATTCAGCTGTTTCTCCTGGTGCCTCGTGGGGCTTGGTCTCCTGACCATTGGGCATCCGTCTGTGCTCCGGCTCGGTGGGTTTGTCCCTCTCCGTCACTCCCGGAGTCCTCTGTAGTGTGTCCATGAGACCCTGCTTGCTGTCCTTCCCTCCAGCGGGGACATGGCGCTTGCCTCCTGCGACGGTTGTCCGGTGTCGTCTGCTGCCCGTCGCTCTTCAGCTAGGGGTCCAGTCCCTGCATAGGGGCTGGCCCTGCTCTCCGGCCTCCTGCTCAGGCTTGGTTATGCCCTGAGCTTGGGGGGCAAACAAGAGGGGGGGGGCGTGTCCCTCCGGGGGCCCCCCGGAGATGCCTGCAGTCTGCCTCCGGGTCCCGAGCCTCCTGCTCGGTCACGGCGAGGGGAGACGGGTCGTTGCCTCTCCACGGGGCAATGTCTTGCCCTCTTCTGGGTGCCCTCCCTTACACCGCCTGGTTGGGCTCGGTGTCCGGAGGCACCTCAGTGGCTCTCTTCATGGCATTCCTTTGGCCGGCCTGCTGAGTTCTGGCTCCCTGCCTACTGACTCTGTGTGCTGTTGGCCTCATCCTGTTTCCAGTCCCGGTTAGTGGCACTGAAATAGGCCTACCTGCTGTCGCCACCTCCTTCTCAGGTCTTGTAGTGCCCTGGGTTTGGAGGCTTCTGGTTGACAGTCACACTGCCTTCTGCACTCATGCCAGACCACCCCATGGGGGCTCCCTGGGCAGCTGCAACTAGTTTTGCTCTGTACTTGGGGTCAATGCCCTTCTCTTTGGGCAAGCGGGTCCATCCCCTCCGCCACTTTGTGAATCTGCACAAGTAAGCGTTGTCACTCTCTTAGATGAGTGACAATAAGTCTGTGGGCCATGAGCGAAGATAGAGTTTGGGTCCTCCCCTATCGGGATAGGACCTATCTCTATGAGCTCATGGCCCACAGACTTATTACTTGAGCTTCCCACCCGCCTTCCCGGTGGATTGTCCTTTGCGTATGCCTCGAAGTAAGAGGATTAGAGGAAGTCGGGAGCGCAAGGGATTATGGGTATTAGGTGGTCTGGCAATGGCGCCAAATTTAAAATCTCGGCTGTGGACAAGCGAAAAGCTTGTTTAAGAAGATAAATGCACAAGTAAGCGTTTTTTTTTATTTTATTTTTTTATAGAATTTATTTGCCAGCCAATAAAAACAAATGTAATGGTAATCGATAGTTAGGATAGATAAAATATCAAAAATCAAATATCAGAAATTTCAGATTTCAGAGAACTATGTTCCAGGGTTGTTGGTCAGTTGATGTTGATAATTCCATTTCCTTTCATGCTTTTCTAGGGTGTTGTTTTTCTTTGCTACATATTTTTCTATGTTCTGGATTTCTTGTATTCGTCTGATAAGTTCTTCTGTTTGTGGGGCTGTATTTTTCCTCATTTGGCAGTAATATATATATAACTTTGTTGCGCTCAGGATGAGGTCCAGTACCTTGTTGCGGAGGGTCCCAAATATGATTGTCGTCGGTGTAATGTCCAGATGAAATCCTGTGTTCTGCATCGTCCATTCTTGCACGTCTTTCCAAATATTCTGTACTTTCTCACATTTACAAAGTAGGTGGCTGTATGTTTCCACTTCTTTTTTACAGAGATCGCATAATGGGCTATCCTTGATCTTCCACCTGTGTAGTTTCTCATTTATCCCCAATATTCGATGAATTAATCTGTATTGAAAACTCCTTATTTTTGTTGACTGCGTGCTCTTGTATATCATTCTGAAGCTTTTCCTCAGCTGTGCTTGGTTTAGTTCGGAGTTTGCTGTCTGGAGTTCTTCGTGCCACTTGCTTGGTAGACTTTCTGGGTCTTTGACTTCTCTTTCTATTAATTTCTGGTATACCATCTTGCTTGGTTTGCAGACCTTGCTTAGTTCTTCAGCAACATTAAGTTGAGTGGTCATTACTCGTTTGTTTAATCGCCAATTTCTCGGTATTGCACTGCTCATGCTATAAAATTCCATAAAATTTGTTCTGAGTCTGTAGCGTATATAAAATTGTTCATAGTTAAGCATATTTCCGTGCTCGTCTTTTAGGTCCTTTATTTGGTTTATTCCTGCTCTTTGCCAGGTACTGTAATATTGTACTTGGTTCCTTATTTTAACATGGCTGTTATACCAAAGCGGCTGATCGTTTACTTCTTCCTCTGTCAGTTCACTCAATTCTTTGTGGCTGTAGTCTGCCCACTTGGTCAGAACCTCGCTCCAGAATATGTTTGTCGGCAGGAGTTCTTGACGTTGGAGATCTTGTGAAGAGATGTTCCCTTTCAGTATTTGTAAACCTCCTTTCGGGAAGCTGGCTAGTGCGCACAGTGACCAGGCACTATCTGGGTTTCTCATAATTCTTTGTATCCAACTTATTTTTAAAGCTGAGTTCTGTTGTCTTATGTCTGGCATTGCGAGACCGCCTTTATCTTTGGAGTTCAGTATTATCGTTCTCTTGATCTTGTCAGGCTTGTTATCCCATAAGTACTGGTAGAGGATTTTCTGTACTTTGTTGAGAAATGATATAGGTGGAGATGGTAGTACTGTTAATTGATAGACAAGCTGAGATTGGAGATGTGCTTTAATAACTTGAACTTTGCCATATAGAGTGAGATTCCTTTTTTTCCAGATTTTGATAATATTTTCCAGCTTGGTGACTATTTGTTTATAGTTTTTTGCTAGTAGATCCTTCTTGTTGTTTGTTATGTGTATTCCTAGGATCTTGACACTTTTTGGGGACCATTTGATGTTTCTCTTTGAGTATAGCGGTACAACATTTTCTTTGATTGCTCCTATTGGGAAAAGCTCAGTTTTATCGTAG
Organism: Platynereis dumerilii; assembly: GCA_026936325.1. NCBI lineage: Eukaryota > Metazoa > Annelida > Polychaeta > Phyllodocida > Nereididae > Platynereis > Platynereis dumerilii. The sequence goes on from JAPTHN010000210.1 coordinate 94,057, forward strand.
TTTACCTTCAAACCAGATATCCGTTGAAATTTATCAAATGCTAGTAGTGCATAGTCTATTGTTGCTGTTTCATATTTCAATATCAGGCATGTATCATCCGCAAACTGGCTCAGCTTATGTTCTTTTCCCATGATTGTTATACCCTTGATGTCCTTGCTTTTTCTTATGTAGCATGCTAAAGCTTCTGCTGCTAGAATGAATAGGTATGGTGAAAGTGGACATCCTTGCCTTACACCTCGTTCAAGTTCAAATGACGGTGTTGTCCATCCGTTGTTCAGGACACAACTCTCAGTTCTTCTGTATAGCGTTTTCACCCATCTTATCATTGTGGTTCCAAAGTTAAATTTTTCTAGAGCTCTGTGTATGAATTTCCATTCCATGGAGTCGAAGGCTTTTTCAAAGTCGATAGCGGCGATTATAGCTGGTATCTCTTCTTTCTCAGCAATTTCCATGATGCTCAGTATTTTGTTGATGTTCTCTCCTATGTATCTGCCTATGCCGTCTGGTCAGAGTGAATCAGGCCTCTAAGGTGCGTCTTGATTCGCAGAGCTAAACATTTTGCCACCAGCTTGTAGTCCTGGTTCAGTAACGAAATTGGTCTCCAGTTCTTCAGGTGCAATGGGTCTTTTCCTTGCTTAGGGATTAATGTGATAACTCCATGTTTCTGTGTTGTGGACATTTCTCCAGTTCTAATAGCCTCATTGATGCTCTTGAGTAGTGGTGCTTTAATATCAGTCCAGAATACTTTGTAGAATTCGGCGCTAAGACCGTCACTACCTGGTGATTTTCCGTTTGGTGTTACTTTTAATGCATCCAGTAATTCTGATTCTGTTATATCTCCTTCCAGCTGTAACGATTCTTCATTTGTAAGTTTGACGTCTATAGCATCCAAGACTTCTTGAGATTCTTCTGGGATATTGTTCTCTCTCATTCTTGAGCTATAAAGTTTCTTATAATAGTCGAAAATTTCTTTCCTGATTTCCTCTGGCTGTGAGAGAGTCTGGTTATTCTTGTCTTTCAGTCTTGATATCACCTTTTTATTATAATTTCTCTTTTCAAGGTTTAGGAAATATTTGGTTGATTTTTCTCCATCTTCGTACCATCTGACTTTGCATCGAATAATAGCCCCCTTGGTTTTCTCTTCGTGTATCTTCTCAATCTCTTCCCTGATCTTTTTGATTTCTTCCTTTTCTACCCCAGTGTTATCTCGTTCAGTTTCTAGATGTTGCAGAGTCTTTTCTAGTGATATCAATGTGCTGCTGGTCTTCCTCTTTTTTTCAGTTGCCATTTTCATGGTTTCTTGTCTTATTCTGTATTTGATCAAGTCCCAACCCAGCTGATCATTCATTTCTCTGTTTGCATTTAGGGCCTCTCTTATGGTGTCCTTAATTCGCGTGACATATGCCATATCTGTAAGTAGCGCATTATTAAGTTTCCAGTGGCTGCGTCCTCTTGGGTGATGTATGAGGTCTACTTTCAATGTAATCATTGAGTGGTCTGTACAGTACCCTGGTTGTATTGCTGTCGCTTCTATACTGCCTATCAAACTCTCCGAGATGAGGAAAAAGTCTAGTCTTGAATAAATTTGCACGGGCCGCTGTTTATGATGCACAAGTAAGCGTTGTCACTCTCTTAGATGAGTGACAATAAGTCTGTGGGCCATGAGCTCATAGAGATAGGTCCTATCCCGATAGGGGAGGACCCAAAATTTATCAGTTATTGATACAAATTAAGTTTAAATTTAAAATAGTAATGTTTTGTTTTTCTTAAAAAGTATGTATTGTGGACCTATACATCTTTTTAGTGTCAATACTAAAATAGATTGAATAGGTAGACAGCCTAGCCACTGTTTCTGTTAGTCAAAATCGTATTTGCAATTTATGATAGAAAAAGGTAAATAGATAGATAGATAGAAAGATAGTTTGATTAGACAGATAGGTAAACAGTGAGATAAATAGATAAGTTTATTGTTTGATTGACTGATTGAATGATCAGTGGCGGATCCAGACAGGGTCATCTAGGGGGGGCCCGGGCGTGTTTTGGCATTCGCGGGCCCGCGTTGTCGCATATTTTCTTCAAAATACTATTATTAATCTCAGGGGTCTAGGGGGGGCCCGGGCCCCCTAGGCCCCCCCCCTGTATCCGCCACTGATGATTGCTTAATTGATTGTTTGACTGACTGATCCAATATGAATTTCCTTGTGCAAAAATACATTTTTTATTGCATTAATAAGCTGCAGTATTTGTATGTTACCATTACATGGAGATCTGAAGAGTCATACGAAGCCGTCCATAGAATCTACCACGGATCAATCCCTCCATTGCTGCATATTTGTTGTCAGAGTGTCCAGGCAATCAGAAATGGTGACGTAATTTACACAGTTTGGAAGAAATTTACACACATTTGCACAGTTTTTCCCTTCTCAGAGGAAAAATAATTATCACAAATTCATAAAATTTGCCAGATCATCTCAGACATTAAAGGCGAACAGAAATGCAAAATAATTGTTTTTCTACCTTTATTGGTCTTTCCTGTAGGGCATGGTAACGTAATTTACATTGAAAAACAACAAAATCACTTTTCTACCTTCTTTGGCCTCCTGTGAATAGAGTTCTCAATATTTTGCAAAACCGTAAATTGAACCAAAAACTAGACTTTTCAAACTTGTTAATTAAGTTCTTAATTTTTAGAATCCGCAAATATTAATATGATTAAAATGGCCCTGAATCTAAATGTCATCAATGGCACTTCCAAGAAAGTGCCTGATGAGTGCAATATGTCTGTTTGCTTAGAGATTTGACTTGTTTTGTCAATAATATACACTCATATGCCATTGCAAAAAAAACATCATGATGTTACTCTACATAACTCAAGCCCTACAAACTTTCATCTCTCCCAATTCAACATAAGTATCAATCAAACACTTTTGTGCGTTGCCGCATGACTAGCAAAATATGCATTTCTCCCTCTCAACGCCACTTAGGGCTAAGGTCCTCATAAAATTGGACCCCTGCTACTATAATTCAGCATACCCAACGACTAGCCCTAGCTTGTTTTACAATGGTCAGGTCGATTATCACCGTCCAGATATGCAAATTCCAATTTGCCTTCTAGTTTTCCTCTGCTTTCCTTGATGTGTATTGCAGGTACCGGTGGTGTCTATTAACAATCCTTTCTGTGAAGTTACAGATGCCAGCTAGTATGATACACAAGTCCCATGCGTGGCGACGAGTTGATCTTTCTATCCTTTTTAGGACGGCTTCAAGTGTCGTTCCTGGTATTTTCTGAACCTCAAATTTGATTGGCAGGTCCGACTGGATATGTATAAGCCGCCTTGCTAGATTTCTTCCTCTTGAGTCGGCAAAGATGGTGACTTTGTACGGGTGATCTTGGTCGTTTGCGTTGACGGCCTCCATTTTGGAAACATGTGGCGGGCTTTCAATCTTCCAATTTTCGGTTGAAATTGTCCTCTCAGGTGTAATTTGAACTCTTAGGACTAGTATAATTGTTCAGCAGGTGTTTAGACGTATTATGAGACTATTTGGAATACTTAAATTGTAAGTTATACTTGTCTACGATCAATTATTTGTCAGACGACGTGGATGTGGATGTTGCTTTGCAAGCATGCGCACTCATCCTTCAAGGCTTCACAACTTGGTCACTCCTTTAGGTTAAATTTTGAAAGTTGTGCTTTTGTAATTAAAGTGCTATGTCTGCTTCACGTGGAAAGCAAATTAAGAATCACTTTTTTAAGTGAACCAGAGTCCGCGAAAAGTGCTGGTTTGCCGGCCAAAACCGGCAAAAATAGCGTGTGGCCGGCAAAAATAGAGTGGTTACCTGCCCAAATGTCCGATTGGTTAGCTAGAGAGTCAATGAGCTGATACAGCAACCAATGCAATTAGCACAGGCCTTTGAAATGTCCAGTGCAATTGACAAACATCAATGACACAAATTGGTGAAAGAAGTGTCAAATGGATTGCAATTGAACATTGTAAGTGTCAATACCTCAGTGCTCATTGCAATTATGTTCATGATTAAGAGTTCAATTGCTTCCAAACTTTCCAAGATGTGAGGCCCTTCAAGCTGCTATATACAGAGTTAGCCATGTCAGCAGGGGTCCTGACAGATTTTCTGACTTTTAAAGACGGGGAACTATTCCAAAAATACAGTGTGGATTCATTTCTATTCATAAAAACATGTATTAAGTCAAATATAATCATTATGAGATTAACCTAAGCTGGTCAAACAATAGCACAACATATATTATGTTATGATAGGTTTAATTAGCCTACACAAATTTTAAGGGTCAATAGCCTCTATTAATATGGGGAGGAGTTTGGAGTAACTACATATTTTGAAGGAAGACCGCCATCAAGATGCCAGCAATAAATTCTTGAAATTGGGAATTCGGGCAGATAAGATTTCATTCGGGCAGGTAAAATTCAGAATCCACCTGCCGAATGTCCTGTGTGTCAAAAGCACTTTTCGCGGACTCTGGTTTTAACAGAAAGTTGTTTGGGGCAATGTTCAGGCCATTCAGTGAAATGGGGTTTTTCCTTTCATTGTACTTCACTTTGACAGAGTTCAAATCATCTCAACTTATAATTAATGCCTGATCTTCCAATTTATCATGTACATTCCTGCCTATTAAGGTGGAAGGCTGCAGAAGCTCCCCCTTTCAAGTCCATCTGCCTATCTATCTTACTATTTATCTATCTGTCTTATTTCTTTGTATTTTATTCTTTTCCCTCCAATTTACAAGCAGCTTGCTAGTTGCCTTTAATTTCGAGGATTTCATGATATTATTCGTGCATTCATCAAATGCTCATTTACATGCCTTCTGTATGTGTATATTATAGATTAGGTCAACATTGGTATCAACCCATTCCATGTTAATCACTGCCCCTTTAATATAATAACAAATGGCAAGCTATGAATCCGCGGATTCTTGTTGGTTTATTAGGGTGAGTAGTACTGAGTACACCATGACTGCCCCTTTAGTATAATAACAAATGGCTAGCTATAAATCCGCGGATTCTTGTTAACCGGCCAAAGGCCAGTTATTAGAGGAGGGCTTAAACGGATTTTTGGTGAAATGGAACTCTTGTCCATGTGTAAATGTGTCCTGTCCATGTCCACTTTTTTACTTGCCTTGCCCCTCTGAACACAGTGCTGCAACCCAGTGAGCAATGGGGGCCAATGTCAAATATGGACCTGCCCATTATGAATGGGGGATTCAGGTAACTGTAAGGGGTTACCATGGTTACAGGTGCAATGAACAGCTGCAGCCAGCAGTGGGCCTGTGAGCCTCATTGGAGAAGGTGCCCCTGTGTCAGGATTGCTTATAATTCCAAAGCACTGTGAGAGTCAAACCATTTCAGTACTTGTGTTTTAAAATAATTGTTCATGCCTAGATGAGGCATGTTTGCTCAGTGGATCATTATGTTTGTATAATACTTGGCATTGTCTACTTCTTCACCAGCTTTCTGTACAGTGCTATGATGTAGTTATGTACCATTGCCAAATTATTCCTGCAAGCAATGTCTATCAACACCCATCCACTAAACTCCACCAAGAGACAAGAGCCTTTCTCAGTGCATTTCTCATTCTGACATAATATTTTGACAAACTTTATCATTACAGCCTGTAAATTTGATATGCATAAAATGAGTGTTTGCTTCCCACCGATTTTGGCACTCTGTGACTGTGAGTCATAATAACTGATGAAGTTTCATCTCCCCAAATTTAACGTCCATGGGAAACATAGAGGCTGTTTGATTAGTCATGATGAAGAGAAGGCTATTTGATTTGTCATGTAACTAATGGAGTAAAACAATATGATGATTCACAAAGTGCCATTTTCACAGTGCAACAGCCCACTCTGTTTGGATATCAGTTTTACAGATTGTAAACTAAAGTGGTGTTTTAATTGCAGTCTGCAGAACTGGTTGCAAAAAGATGCTTGCCACCACACATAAATGGACCTGTAAAAATTCTGGCGGTCCGGTAAACCAGTTTTTACCGGCCCGCATGCCTTGTGAAAGGTCAGAGCGAGTTTTAAAGGCTGCCAGTATTTCACTTAGATTTATGAAATTTGGTGTAGGGATTCACTTTGGGGTCTCCCTCAAAATTTTTTGGAAAAATCCAAGATGGCTTCCAAAATGGCCACCATATTTTGAATTGCCCACTGTGACTTTAGTGTTTCACATAGATTTATTAAACTTGGTACAGGGATTCACTTAGGGGTTCCCTCAACATTTTTTGGAAAAATCCAAGATGGCTGCCAAAATGACCACCAATGTTTTGAATTGCCCCCTGTGACTTTAGTATTTCACTAAGATTTATGCAATTTAGTATAGGAGTTCACTTAGGGGTTCCCCTGAAATTTTTTTAAAGAAAAATCCAAGATGGCTGCCAAAATGGCCACCATATTTTGAAATGCCCACGGCGACTGTATTATTTGGTTTGGGGATTTGCATAGGGGTTCCCTCATAAATTATGAGAAAATTTCCAATATGACTTACAGTTCTGAAATATGGTATAGGCATTTGCTAAGAGGTTCCTCACAAAGTTTTTATGCCTGCAGCAAACACTATCAGTCTGGCAATCACTGCTCAATACAAAACAGTCCATGTAATAATATAACAAAACAACCCAAGTCAGGGTCACTGAGTAACAATATCACGAGCTGTTGTGTGAATTAATATCACTCGAGCCCGCAGGGCGAGAGTGATATTAATTCACACAACAGCGAGTGATATTGTTACGAAGTGATCCCTGACGCGTGGTTGTTTTGTTTTTATCACCAGGCATTAAATACCTTGCACTATTTCAGTCAGCTTGGCCGTCATAAGTCATTGAACTCAGATTACGACGCACCTGAACATAAACAGAATGACGTCATGAAATCTTGACGTCACAACAAGCTGGCTATTTTAAGCACGCACTGCACATGTGACGTTACAATTTGCTAAAAAAATGTAGCTAAATTTTAGTCAGATCCAGACATAGCGTAAAGAACGTCTGGTTTTCAGCGCACTTTTCTTCGGGCTCACTCAAAAGCTGTCCTGTCATGCAGAGACTAGCATGCAGTCACATTGCAGAGGCACATTTTTGATTTCATTGGATTGCATTAATTACTTGAGGCCTGTACTAGCCTGCACATGGAATTTTGTCCTGGATCACCAGTTATAGTCAAGGAGACAGTCCTATTGATCCTGTACAAGAGGTGTGACATTGGGTATGATTACAGTTTTATTGCATATGATGATGGATGGGGTACCCCAGAACAAGAATCAGGTGGGTGCCATTCCGGCACCCTTGGGCATTCCATTCTAGCGGCCTTTTTCCAAAATGGCCGCCGGAATCCTATTTTTGGCCATATATCCTCATATAATTGTCATAGGACCATGATTTTTGGGTCTAAACCTAGGTTTTCAGGTATAAGGAATTCAATGAAAGTGGTTTTGATGATGCCAGTTCAATATTCTGGCCGCCATTTTGGAAAATGGCCGCCAAAACCATATTTTTGGCCGTATCTCCAGATATAATTGTCATAGGATCATGACATTTGGGTGTAAACCTAGGTTTTCTGGAATGGGGAATTCAGTGAAAGTTGTTTTGATGACATCAAGGCAATAGTTGTCCTTTAACCCTCTCCTTAATGCCAGATGGCTGCCATCGAAACTCAAATGTGGCATTTCGTCTTGCAACATTCTCCGCTATGTAGTAAAATTCGGTCACTTTTGTTTCTTTTAGTGGACCAGCCGATATATCATTCTTTACTGTTAGAGGCATTTCTTGTTAATGGAAGGTACCTATGCCAATTAGATTGTATTTTAAACAAAAATCCAATATTAACTGGAGTATAAATGTCCGATGGGGTTTCTGCAGAGGGCCATTTTAAATTAAAGTTGACAGCATAAAAAAAATTTCTAGAAATTACCAGCTTATTTCAGTCTAGTTATCTCAAGAAATATCAACAGATAGTTAAGGTTCTAAATTAAGGCTGACACCAAGAGCTTGATGTCAGCCTTCATTTAGCTTCTTGGTTTCCTTTTCACTACAACTTGTCGACTCTCCAAATGCTAAATCAATGTCGCCGTCATTATTGAAAATGTCCTTGGAAACTCAAAATCCTACGATGTATTTTCAGTTCCACTTATCCTTATCACTAGCGAACTCACTTCTAACAATCAAAATGGATGTGGTTGGATAGCCCTTGATTCCAGCTTTCATTTGACAACTTTGTTTCCTTGTTACTACAGCTGTCGGTCTTGCAAGAGCTTAATGTTGCTGTCTGTGTCAAAAATTTCCTCGGAAACACAAAATCCTCCCCTATATTTTCCATTCCACCTATCCGTATCACCAAATAAATCATTCCTAAGCAATCAAAATGGATGTGGTTGGATAGCCATTGATATCAGCTTTCATTTGGCACCTTGGTTTCCTTGTTACTACAACCGTTACTTTTCCAAAAGCTAAATAAATGTTGCTGTCCTTATTGAAAATATCCTCAGAAAACACAAAATCCTCCCATGTATTTTTAATTCCACCTTCCTTATCACTAGATAAATCATTCCTAACAAACAAAAATGGATGTAGTTGGATTACCCTTGTTGTCAGCCTTCATTTGGCACCCCATTTTTCTTATTATGACCACTGTCAACCTCCCAAAAGTCAAATAAGTGTTGCTGTCATTACCAAAAATATCCTCGGAAACGCAAAATTCTCCCAAGTATTTTCAGTTCCACCTGTTGTTATCACTAGATAACTCACTCCTGACCAATCAGAATCGATGTGGATGCATTGCCATTTATGTCAGCCTTCATTTGGCACCTTGTTTTCCCTTTCTATTACAACTGTCAATCTTCAAAGAGCTATATAAATGGGGTGCATGTTGTATTACACGGGAGGATTTTGTGTTTCCGAGGAGATTTTCGCCACTGACAAAAACATTATTTTTCTTTTGAAGGACTGAAATTTGTAGTAACAAGAAAACCATGGTGCCAAATGAAAGCTGATATCGAGGGCTAGCCATCCACATCCACTTTGGTTGGTTAGGAATGATTTATTTGGTAATATGGATAGGTGCAATTGAAAATACAGGGGATCATTAATTTTTTTGTTTCCGAAGAGATTTTTGACATTGACAGCAACATTTATTTAGCTCTTGCAAGGTTGACATTTGTAGTAACAAAGAAACGAAGGTGTCAAATGAAAGCTAACATAAAGAGCTATCCAACCACATCCATTTTGGTTGGTTAGGAATGTTTATATGGTGATAAGGAAGGTGGAATTAAAAATACACGGGAGGATTTTGTGTTTTCTGAGGATATTTTCAATAAGGACAGCAACATTTATTTAGCTTTTGGAAAAGTAACGGTTGTAGTAACAAGTAAACCAAGGTGCCAAATGAAAGCTGATATCAATGGCTATCCAACCACATCCATTTTGATTGCTTAGGGATGATTTATTTGGTGATACGGATAGGTGGAATGGAAAATATAGGGGAGGATTTTGTGTTTCCGAGGAGATTTTTGACACAGACAGCAACATCTATTAAGCTTTTGCAAGACCAACAGCTGTAGTAACAAGGAAACAAAGGTGTCAAATGAAAGCTGAAATCAAGGGCTATCTAACCACATCCATTTTGATTGTTAGAAGTGAGTTCGCTAGTGATAAGGATAAGTGGAACTGAAAATAGATGGCAGGATTTCGAGTTTTCAAGGACATTTTCGATAGTGACGGCGACATAAATTTATCTTTTGGAGGGTTGACAAGTTGTAGTGAAAAGGAAACCAAGAAGCTAGATGAAAGCTGTCATCATGCTCTTGGTGTCCATCGGACATTTATACTCCAGTTAATATTGGATTTTTGTTTAAAAAACTATCTAATTGGCATAGGTACCTTCCATTAACAAGAAATGCCTCAAACAGTAAAGAATGATATATTGGCTAGTCCACTGAAAGAAACGAAAGTGACCGAATTTTACTACATAGCGGAGAATGTTGCAAGACGAAATGCCACATTTGAGTTTCGATGGCAGCCATCTGGCATTAAGGAGAGGGTTAAAGGATAACTAGTGCCTTGATGTCATCAAAACAACTTTCACTGAATTCCCCATTCCAGAAAACCTAGGTCTAGACCCAAATATTATGGTCCTATGACAATTATTTCAGGAGATATGGCTAAAAATATGGTTTTGGCAGCCATTTTGCAAAAAAGCGGCCAGAATATTGAACTGGCATCATCAAAACCACTTTCATTGAATTCCTTATACCTGAAAACCTAGGATTAGACCCAAAGTCACGCTCCTATGACAATTATATGAGGATATATGGCCAGAAATAGGGTTCCGGCGGCCATTTTGGAAAATGGCCACTAGAATGGAATGCCCAAGGGTGCCGGAGTGGCACCCACCTGATTCTTGTTCTGGGGTGCCCTATCCATCAATATATGCAATAAAACTGTAATCATACCCAATGTCACACCTCCCCTCTGTGACTCCCTGACTATTACCACTGCTGTCAAGTTTGAACTACGAAGAATTTTCTATTTGAGTGGCTATATTTTGAGATACCCTCTCATTTCAATTCGCACACTTCACAAGTCAAGACTCAATTGTCAGTTACTTCAGATTGAAGTTCAGTTGCAGCAATCATCAGATTACCAGTGACACAGACGAATTGTGATTTGAAGAAAAAAGGGATGCAAAACAAGTGGATAAAACTCATCACATGCTTTAATATGACAAAGCAAATAATTGAACAAGCATTCGGATTATGAAGAACACTGCAGATATATAAATTGGGAGGACAAGCATTGTAAATCAATTCAGTTTTGAACATGTTAAAGGTTAGTCTTCAAAACAACAGCAATACATGTTTGACTTCTTCAATATTCGTTTAAAGACCTGTGAAAACTGTTCATCTTGTCAGTAATCAACACTACTACAAGTCATTCAATGTCAATGAGTTAATTTTCATGGGTTGAACTTGGAGCAACATTTATTACCACTGGGCCAAAGAAATTTGCACCTGCAAAAGCGCACTTGTTTGGATTCACAGGAATCGTAGCTGGGTGAGGAATTGCCATTGGTACTGGTTGGACTTGCGGAGCTGGGTGAGCAATTGCCATTTGTACTGCTACTGGTTGGACTTGCGGAGCAAGGACTTGTTGTGGAGCAACAGATTGACAATGGGACTGATTCAGCTGGAGTGAGGTATTCCTCTGTGTGCTTACAAATTCTACTGACTGTGATGATTGAAGGATATGGGAGAGCTGTTGCTGCTGCCCAAGGCTGGCAGTTGTGTACTGATTAAGACTATTGATATTTATGTGGCCTGATAGCTGAGTTATGATGTGAGGTGCCACACCAGCCCTTGATAACCTGTTGATTGATGTCCTGCGAACTGAGTGGTTGGTGAACTTGCCTAATAGACCAGCGGTTTTTGCCATAGCCTTCATGAGGGAGCCTATCTTCTCAGGTCCCATAGGCTGGCGTTTAAGCCATGGTGATTGACTATTTGGACGGTGGTGATTTACAGCCAAAAAAAAAGGTGAATCTGGCAAACACATCTCCACTGGCCTTTTTTCTACGTACTTCAACACAGCTTTGACAGGGCATCGGCTTTGGTTGGAAGAGGGAAAGAGTTTGGGCCTGAATTGCCGATGCCCTGAGTTGCCATGGCGTGTCTTCGTCAGCCTTTCATTCCACTCAATGAATAACACGCAGTCATCATTGGAAGACTTCACTACTTCTAGATCACCAAACTTAAGTTGTCGTGCTTCATGGCAGCCTCTGAAGCCCAGGAGTTTGGTGAGGAAATACCACACTGTGTTTGTCAGAGACAACTAGGGCTGCACGATATATCGAAATGATATCGATATCGCGATATCACATGCCACGATATTGATATCGTGCAAAACACGATATTCACGATATCATTATTTTCAAGAATTGTCAAAATACAACCCACTTTTTGGGCCGCCGAATGCCGTTTCGGCGGCAAAAACGGCCACTAAACGTCCGTAGAAGGTGGCGAAAGGTGCCAAACCATTAAATTTGAAACATTTTAACGTTTATTTGATGAAAATCCGACCAGAATTGACGAAATTAGCAAGAAATTGTGGAAAATCCCAAGCATGCTGCTGCATGCAGTCCTCCCTGACACGATCTGACCTACTGAGGCGCGTGGTCCCACTGGTGGGCGCAGGGAGCAGTCAGTTGAGGGAGCAGTTCTTTAATTTTACCAAATATCGAAAATGATATCGTTATCGACAATTTAACCCCTAATATCGATATCGACCATTTTTCCAATATCGTGCAGCCCTATCCACAACTTCTCCTCGTCTTCAATAGTGACATCCTCGCTCCGGTTTGGCAAGTTGCCTTTTCCCTGTTCCTTGAGGTCCTTCCTTTTTGCAGCAATAACCTTGTTACTCAAGGGAAAACCTCCCTTGTCTCGGATGATGTCAAAGCCGAACTTCTCGTTTAACGCATTGCTGAGTCCCCGGTGAAAACTAGTCAGCGTTCCTGGCTCGTATTCTGTTCCATCATTTCGTTTCAAATCGATGAGCCATCCAACTACCAGCTGATCCAAAGTGCTTGGCGATAAGCTTGTGATGTCCTTTTCTGCCCAACCTTTTTTACTCATCCAGTCCATGAAGCGACGCTCGGCAGTGCGGTTTTGCCGCAACGTATTCTTGCTTTTCTTCGAATCGATAAAATTGACAACATCTGCAACAAGGTCATCAGCACGGACAACAGCTGCTGGTGGCTCTGGTTGGACATTCAAAACTTCAGCAAGTTCAGGAACTTCTAGGCCGACTTCATTTATCTCATGTATGGAATTCATGGAATCTGAAAAAGAAAATAGGGTTGATGTCAGCTAACTATCTGATGGGAATCACTTGACAGGTAGGCTCAGCTTTTTTTCATCTGCTTTAGTTTTTCATTGCCAAAATCATTGAAAATGATTTTGTCAGAGTGAAAACTCGTAAGTTGATTTATTATTATTTTTTGTACTGAAGAGCTGTAAAATTGTATGATATGTACACATACCTTCTTCAACATCATCATCATCATGTAGGTCAATGTCATTATCATCATGTAGGTCTAGCATTAGGTAGCCGAGGTCAAAGGTAACTTGCTGTTCATCCATGCTGAAACTTCAGAACGCACCACGTGCATTTGTTTATCAACAAAGTGACGTCACCTATGAATGGGAGATTCACAAGATGACGTCATCAGTGATGACGTCACGAAAATAGTGCCGACAATTGTTGACAAATATCACCCTTGCAGGGTGATATTTTTCACAATATCACAGGCCCTGATATTTTGGCTTGAGATCATGATATTCTCAGCCAACCTGGTGATAATATGTAAATCACCCTCTTCATGATTTCAATCCCGAATATACAATCGCCAAAGGCCGGTTTTGAATCCATGGATTCTTGTTGGTTTATTGGGGTGAGTACACCATGACTGCCCCTTTAGTATAATAACAAATGGCTAGCTATGAATCCGCAGATTCTTGTTGTTTATTAGGGTAAGTGCACCATGACCAAGCATGATTTGGATTAAATATATTTCCTCTAAAACTAATCTCCCAGCTTCATCATACCGGCACTTACAATGAAAACTCCACAACAATCAGTTGCAGTGTCAGGAAGGTCAGAAATCCGGGCTCAGCTTTCACTTCTGATACCAGATGTAGAAAACAGGTTGAATATACCTTAAGTTCTGTGGAGAGAGTCTATGCACTTCTTGTCAGGCCTGGGTCCTAGGTGAGAGTCCCTGAGTCTGGGAGGGGATGCTGGGAAGGGTGGGCAGAGCCCCTGGTGGAATGTGGGGGAAGCGTTTTTGTCATCTGCTACACAATGTTAAATTGCTGCTGCTCTTCAGCACATTTTGAGCTATTTTTAGCCTTCTGTTGTGATGTCATCAGCATTGTTGGCTCTGTGACATCACTGAAACAATGGTGACGTCACAACAGCAGCCATAGAAGCAATAGAAGAAAATGGCTTCTTGAGCTGTGTTGACAGCAGTGTTATTTCAATGGGATTACCTCAAAACCAGGGATACAACATGCCAGTTGTTACTAATCCAAATGTTTATGAAACTGTTTGGTCAAGGTGTCAGGAACAGGAGGAGACAAGTGTTTTAGTCAAGAGTAAGGTAGGTTTTTAATTATCAGCCAAAAACTTACTGCCACTAAAAAAATGACTGGACTTTAACAGGCAGATGTCACCATTGTGACGTCACTGAAATGACCTATGACATCATAAAAGTTTGTTATGACATCACTCTCTCTCACCCAATGGGAAAACGCCATTTGTTTTGCTGTATTTTCGGAATTTGGTAAAAATCAGATTTTGCAGCCAATAAATCTTGGACATGTAGCATGTGTGTAGGGCAGTTATGCATATATTGGACTACGGCTGTTAATCATTTAGAAAACTGGTCATTCCATGTGATTATTGTCTTTTAGAACATTAAAAAATTCAGGGAGCTGTAAGGGAGCCAGCTCAACGAGTCAGGTTCTCCTTTGCTCAAACTGCTCAAGGAGCAGCAAAGGAGCTGCCAAGAAGCTGCCAAGGAGCTGTCAGGGAGCCAGATTCAAGGAGCCAGGTTCTCTTTTTCAAGGAGCTGTCAGGGAGCCAGCTCAGGGAGCCAGGTTCACCTGACTGTCCTACTTCCCTAGAAGCCAATTCAATACCCACTGTGTTTCCCTGCCAATACAGCAGGCTGGCTTATCAGTTGGCATAAATACAGGACATAGTGGTAAAGTCATCCATCTGTCTATGTAGCATTTTGAATTTCTTTCAGATCAAAGTGGAACGACCTGACGGGAAGCCACCCTCAGCCGCGGACATCAAGGGCAAACTGAAAATCCAAATTTCCTATTCCTGTCCCTACTTTCATATGGAACCGAAGATTGAGTGTGAAGCACGTCGAAGCCCGCTCTACGAGGTGGACATGGCTGACTACCCCAGTGGGCTTATTCAATACACTCTACCTGAGCCAGTCGATGAGAAGTATGACGAATTCCGCATATCGGTAAGTTTAAGACGATATTTTGTTCTTCTTCTTTGATTAATGATTGAAAGATAACTGTCTAGTTGGGGAGGGTTAGCTCAGTGGTTGCATGTTAGGCTCCCAATCGCTGGGTTCTGGGTTCAAATCCGGCTCTTGCTGGGTCACCGGGAACCATGTTGCATAGGCGTACGGGACAGCTGTCGGTGACTATTTTGCCCTGAAATTTTAACATGGCGCGAATGTGACCAGGGCAGTGGATCTGCCCTGATATTAGGCCAGGATTTGCCCTGATGAGCCATTTGCCCTGATGTCAGGGGGGGCTGCAGCCCCCCCTGACCCCCTGCGAAATACGCCTGTGCCATGTTGGACAGCTGCTCAATCTTCCTTCACCTCAGTCATTGTCATGTCGTCCTCCTGTCCTAATTAGCCTGCCAAATACATTAATATTGGACGTAAAGCCCCAATCATGTCCTTTCATTCATCTACCTTTCTTTGCTTAGGTTGCAATCAAGGACAGGTACGACCAAAAAGTGAAGGCTATCAAGAGCCGGATTCGCATGTTCAGAACAGAAACAGGAAAAAATATTCAGATTCAAATGGACACTCTTCCCGCTATATCGGTAAATATTTCAATATTTCAATTAATGTGTTTTCAATTAAAAGTAGCAAAAAAAAAAGGCTACAGTGGGTATATGATTATGTACAGTGTTCATTAAATTTTTACCCTCGGCAATGTATACATTGCCGACGGGTATTGTAGTTCCTTTGGGAAAATTTATCCGTCCGGCGGGTGGGCGTCCGGATAACGGGCGTCCCACTTGTGTATTGGGAGTAATGCGAAAACTATGGAATTTATACTTTTTAAGCCCAAATGGGGCTTATTGCAGTCGTGAACGAGCCAAAATCTGTCACTTTACCCATACGGTTTGGTGTCTGGTCTCTTTCATCTCGCACAACTTTTTGTGCAACCAACGTATTACTCTCAATTTACACTACTCCCTTTATTGTGGCGTAAACTCGGGAAATACATGCTTTCAGCCATGTGTGTATCTGTAATCCATGGTAAAGAGCGTATTTCGTTACGCATTTCCATTTGACATCGCTCTCTCGTCCGACATGTTTTGATCTGACAAGTCTGAAGCGCCCGGATGTTCAGATTCGCGCCAAAAGTATGCATAATTAATGAAGCCGAGTGGTGGCGAAGGTGCCCGAAGCGATGCTTGACAGTTCCAAATGATGCTTAAACATCTTCCACCACTCGTTTCATCCATATGTGTACCTGAAATGAATGTTAAAAACTTTATTTCCAAATTTCCTCTTGGCCATGTTGGGCCTGCTTCAAAACTTGTGCACATTCTGCGCGAAAAGTGTGACGTCAGCGGTTTACGCTTACTTTTGGCGCCACCTGGATGATTTGTAAATAACTGCACTGCAGCAAACCCTTCAGTTGTTTTCAGTTCAGTTAGCAGGGGCGGACTGGGAGAGAAAATCGGCCCTGGAAATATCAGTGGACCGTGGCCCAGTCAGGGATCAATCTGATAAATAAGCATTACAGTACTAGTAGCTGTATCAGGACATATACTGATATAGGCCTAAACTTTAAAAAGCTATATCCCAGGGCCGTAGGCTGGGCTGAATCCTAGGGGGGCAGAGACTGGTCTGGAGGTATACACACTCCGGAAAAGCCCGAAAAATTAAAATTTTCTTGCCCCCCTGCTACGGCCCTGTATCCCGAACAATTTTTCATTTCGATGTTGCTATAAAACTTTTATTAAACCCTAAAATGCACAGCTCTTTGCCACAAAAATTATCTCCATTGTTTTTTATTCTCTCTTGTTGGCCTATATATTGAGGACAGTGCAATTATAAGCCCTATTCAAAAGGCATGCGATATCTTCAAAACCTATTTGTCAGATCAGCAATTAGGACTTCATCATTATACCCAGAGGGAATTTCACATTTCCAATATGTATGAAGAAACTAAGGGGCCATTAGGGGGGATGGCCAAGGGGGGGGGGGACCGTTCAACTGGGGGGGGGGCCATCGATTTATTAACCTATGGCTTTAACCTCAGAATTGGAGGGGGGCAGACGGCGGGTTAGGTAGGGTATTTATTGACATATATGGGTCAAAATTTGAAAACGGTGAAATTTCAGCCAAGACAAAAGTTGATTTGAAATCAGGTTTAAAGGAGCTCCTTTTGATTTATTTTGATAGGTAAAACAATCACCTTTCATTGTACTTTCATGTCCAAGGGTCAGGAAGCACAGTTTTTATGTGCAGTGGAGGTAAATACCGGGTAATGCATTTAGTTGTCATTAACATCACGCTTTAAAAACCCCCAATATATCTCAGAATTCACACAATTGTATCACCTGGACCAATGCAGAGGGAGTATGAGGTGCAGACAGAACAATCATATAAAAATAGGAATACTGCTATCTGCCTGACAGCAACCACAATGAAAATAAATGGCAAATATTAACATTTTTCATTTTTTCGACACTTGCATTAAGTTTTTCGTTCGCACTACTTGATTTCAGCACACCAAACTCTGTTTAGTTACTAAACTGTACACATGCCAAATGACTCCTGTGAAAAAAGATCCTGTGTAACACTTTTTTAACTTCAAATCAAGCAATAAACGTCCCAAAATTAGCTATTTCTGATCTGCGAAACTGTGACGTTAATGACAAAATATGACGCTTATGACACTAATGGTTGGTAAATTACTCCTGAGCCTCTTACTTGTGCATATAAGTTAGAAAAATATCATTAGTGCAAAAACTATTGGAAAAATGTAAGAAATTGTATTGTTTTTATATGTATGCTGCACCCAGGAACCTTACTGAAGTGATATACTGCTGCAACCATGCAAATAAATCAGGACTTCCAAAATGCATGTGAAGTCGTGTTTGCCAATGACTAGTGTCACTTATACTGCGATATAAGAGTGATAACACCAAAACTGCCATTAGTATCGCCCATAGTTTACTAAAAGTGTGTTCGTTAATGACATGTGACGTTAATGACAATTTTAAACTAATACTTCCTTGAACCAGTGAATACATTATATGATGTCAATCTTGGCTTACATAAAGACTTGTGTACACCAAAGCAAAGTTCCACACTGATTTTTGTCCAGATATACATTGCCAAAATTAACCAGGAGGGCGTTTGTTAATGACAAATCAAGGTAGGACAACTGACATGTTGCTATAAATAGTGTAATTATGTATATTCTGTGCAGTTTATGGACTTGCAGATGATTTAGTCAGCTTCTAGGGTTCCTAAAGGTCATCAAAATTAAAGTTGTATGAAAAAATGTTTGTAGGTTGATTTTTAATGAGAAAAATCACTGGGTGTGACGTTAATGACATGAAATTGGAGACAAAGACACAAGAGCCCTCTGTTGTTGGGTAACAATATTAGTCAAGCCATTGGTTTTGGAATTTGAAAGGGTGTTGGTCAAGATCCAATTTGAGGTACAAATGAGGTGGATTAAGGTAACAAGGAAAATTATTTGAGGTGCTTTGTCAAGGAAAATGCTAGTGGAGACAGGCCATTTTCAGGGGGTAGGGCACTTTCATTCAATTTTTAGAAGGGATAAAAGTTATCTGCCACACATTTTCTGTGCCAAAGTTTTTGCTGATATGTTGCTCTAAAACAAATGACCACCATGAACCTTGTATGTACATTCATGTCCGTGTGAATTGCTCTGAGACACTGGAGACAAGAATTTCAGCTTTACCAAATTTTGACCCATATGAAATATATATTACATAAATGTCCACAGCGGGCTGAGTTCAGAAACATGTACTGTATAAAGTAAAAAGAAATAAACAAAACATACATAGAGAGATATATGGCAAGTGCAGACCTCTAAGCCCTGTGCAGCCATCTAAGCCCGGTTCTTGGTGCTTATGAGGCCGTCATAGTGCCGGGCAATGGCGGCCCGCTGCAGTGAATGTTTTCCCCTGAGGGCTTTACGTGCTTGCACGGTATTTTTATTTTTTGGACATAATTGTATCTTTTATCCTAGTTGTGCCTGTTTAATCCACATGAGATTAATACTTTTTTCACAATTATTGAAAAATGTGAAAAAATATTTTTTTGTGTATTGGGTGTCAAGCCAAAACTATGGCATGCATATTCATAATTTTTGGGTAAATATGGTATCTTTTATCCCAGTTGAGCCTTTCATAGGTCTAATCCCCATGACATTAATACTTTTCTCACAATCATTGAAAAATGTGAAAAATTGGTTTTTTTTTTGTTTCTGGGACAGAACTAAAAAAACTGCAGTACTTTTGACACTGAAATTTGCATATTGTATGTATTTAATTGTATTAAATACCCAAGATGTCTTTTTTTGTGGGTCTAAATGCTCTGAGAAAGTTGAACAGACGACAATTTACCAAAAATATGAAAAAATTCTATTATTTTATACCCCATAATGTTTACAATGCCACATGAAAAAGCAGTGGATATATCCCATGTGGTATTATCAGTTACTCCCTGCTCGTTTCGAGGGTACGGGAATATACACCACGAAGGACTCCATAGTCCATACACCACGAAGTCGTGGTGTATGGAGTCCTTCGTGGTGTATATTCCTGTACCCTCGAAACGAGCAGGGTGTAACTGATATTATCCCATGTCTAGGCACATTTTTTCCCCGATACTGTGATTTTCCCTGGGCAATACAGCAGGGAAAAAGTCAGTATCGGGGAGAAAAAGCAGTATATGGTCACCTGACCTGTATACGACGTTTTTTCCCTGTAATTACAGGGAATATACTGAAAACAGCCAATGACAGAGCAGTATTTAGACACACCTCCATAAATCCAGTATAGCGTCACAATCTCTGCTGCTGCCCAGCATCATTTTTTGGGATTTTGGCAACACACAAATATTGCCATCGTGAACGAGTCCATTTACTGCATGTTTACCTTTCGGTTTGGTGTCTGAAATCCTTTCAACTGGCAAAACGAACTTTGTGTTGCATGCATTGCCCCCAAACAACACATGATGCTTTATTTTCACCTAAGCAACAGAAAGACATGTAATCCAACTTGTCAGCCTCCTTCGTATGCAAAATTCAGGTGCATTTAAACTCCCGATTTATTCACAGCACCTTCCCCACTGCTGTCATGTTTTCCTCTGAAGGTAAAAATACCGGGATGTTGTTTCTGTCAAACTCGCCAGGGGGACGGGACTTGCTAAAAAGTGGGTAGAAAAAAGCGGGGTAGCGGGTGGACGCAAAATAAACACAGGGAACAATAGGAAGCACTCAGAACAAGCAGAGGGTTATTCTATGGACAGTAGAACAACATACCTGTCTAACCGCTCCTATTTTACCCCTTTCCTCCACTACTTGCAATAGCACCTTTTTTTTATACAAAAAGAAAACAAGCATAAATATCTTGAAAGTGGATTGCACTTTGATCAATCATAAAAGCTCATAAATGCTGCAAGTGACAAATGATCTGTCTAAGGCTCTCTTCAATAGCAATTTGCTTTTTTTGGAAAAGGTTCACTTGCCTTTGAATTATTCAGATTATTTTGACTGCCCTTCGTTTCACTTTTATGAAATTATGAACTCAATATGCTACAGGCAATATCAATAGGTAATTGATGAACATGTGAATTATATAATAAACTTGTGCTCAGGAATATATTTCACTGATAAAAATTAATAAATGAATATTAATAAAATGAAAATCTGTTAATGGTATTCAAGAGCAGGGCCCACTATCTATCTATCTAGATAGTATCTATCTATCTAGATAGTATCTATCTATCCTATCTGTCTATATCTATCTATCTATCTATCTATCTATCTGTCTATCTATCTATCTATCTGTCTATCTATCTATATAGATCTATCTATCTATATGATCTATCTATCTGTCTATCTGTCTGTCATATCACTGATTCACTGTGCTGTGGTACATATTGAAAGTGGATTCTATAATCTATAGATAGACTTATATATATACCTATCTTTAATAGGAAATTTAATGTCGTTTTTTTCTAAGCATTGATGTTAAAAAAATACTTGCAGTGTCATACATGTATGTATCTTTGTTTTAAGATAAAACACGTTTGTGTCAATTTTTCGATATGATCTTTCTTAATTACTGTCATCTGCATAGATCATTGAAAGTCTATAATTTTCTATTGGTTGCCAAACAGCCACTAAATTGCCAGGATTAAATAAGCCGAGAATCTCAGCATTCCAAAATGGGGTCTGCCATTTCTGTACACCCAATGGTCATGTGACTGTGAGCAATTGATTGTCTGGGCCTCTCAGGTAGCGGAAAATGCAGCAGAAGTAATGTAGCGGGTGAAGCTACTAAAGGGGGTAGCGGGCACTGTTGTATCAGTGTCTAGACTGTGTTGTATCAGTGCCATCCGCTACCCGCTACTATCCAGCCCGCTTTTTATTAAGTCCCTAGGGGGATGCAATGACTGCCGCTGCCTGCCGCCTAGTGGAATTATTGGAAACTGCCCCCATCCAGTCAAAGCAAGAACTTGGATTCATTTGTAATTTCAATGGACCAAATAATTTCGATCAATCAATGAAACCAAGCCCAGTTGCCTACCATAATTTATTTTGTTAAATAGAGCAGTATTGTGCAGCATATTGTAGTAAATGAGAGAGAAGCAAAGACACAGGTCTGACACATACACAATCTGAGACTCAAGAGAATGTCCCTCAGTTGGCACTGAGCTTTTATGCAGTCAAGTGTGACACTGGCACCTCTGGTGGCCGGTGACATGGATCCCTCTGGTGGGGCTGTACAGCGCTCCTGGTGGGCTTAAATGCTGTGATTCACCACAATCTCCCCTTCCACATTTTTGGCAGACAGTGGTGTTGGTGACATCACGGCAGTCCTGAAGATGTGATGTCCCTGATCCCGGGGAGTCCGTCGAGGGAGATAATTTATTCCGGGAAATCCGGGGGTCCATCCAACAGAGGTCCATTATTCGTGGGATCCGAGGTCCATAAGGTCCATATCCCTGATCCCTGGGCGAATGTCCTCAAAGCCGGCAGTCCATCAGGCGCAGGACCATGACTCCAGTGGTCCGTCAGTTGGGTTTGCTCCATTCCAGTGGTCCAACCGGTGGAAGTTCCGAAACTCGGGACCTGGCACAGAGATGTCCTCAATCCTGGGTCCTCAATTAGATGACACTGAAGGGCACTTGAGGTACAGCATCCTGGGGTCTCCTGGGGAATACGTAGTACAATGTAGCAGGAAAACTTTCACAGAAGAAATTTCTGGCATCACCACAGCAGTTTTGTCAGGATGACCTGTCGTAGTAGGACCTCCATGTGGTTCAAAAACTTTAACCTCCATGTGGTGCAAACTATGACAGGGATGACTTGCACGGCTCTCTTTCTCGAATGGCCAAACATGCATGTATGAATACAGGACGACAGCAAACAGTCTCTGGAAGGAACCATATCATGTAAAATTTAGTTACAAACTAAACGTTTTTAATAAATCTGACTGATAAATGTAACTAATGTAACATTAACTGGTCTACAAAACTTTGAAGTGCAGGTGCAGATCACACACATAACCAGTGCAGATGAAGTCCAGATGTAGTGCAGTAAATTCTTGTAGACTCAGGCAGAAGATATCCCATCACCAGCAGGCCTAAATGTGGAAGAACACTGGACTAGTTGATTAGTAAGTCGTCCGGTGGTGGTCGGTCTGGCTCCAGCAGCACTTTTATGGAATTTGTGCTGGATAGATTCTGCCAAGCCAGCACATGGCAGAGTGGATCTCCAAGAATATCTTGGAGGTCAGGAGCGTTGACCTCATGACCTGTTTGACGTGGCAACCTCCCAAGTTTTGGTGGTTTGCCTCTGTCAAATGGTCTGTAGACGTAGTCTAGGCTGGTTGGTCTGCATACAATGTCTCGGCTGGTTAGTTGTTGTAGATGGTTTCTTGACCTTACTGGGGTAGTTGTGGGCCTGTCAGGATGAACTTGGGCGGAAGTATGGCCGATTACTGCCACCCGCTGGCTTTTGGGTCATCCATCAAGAGTGAGTCACTGTCGTCAAAGTACCCGGAGTCTTCATGAAGATCCGTGTCTGTCCAGGGATCTGATACTCCATGTACCGCAACTTCCTGGATAGGACTGGAGATGACTGGACTTCGGTTGCCTTGATGAGCTGCTTGTCCTGCTGAGTGGGAGGCGAAGCCAGGGAGAGACATCAAGGGGGGTGACTTCCAATTTTGCGGATGCCATTGTAGAGATGGTGAAGATTGGTATTGGCAGTCTGCTCTGCCATCATCTTCATGTCCAATCCATATAGTTCCCACTCTTGCGGTCCCCCAAAGTTGACAGTGCACATACTTCCTGGTTTTGACAATGTCCTCCGCAGGTGGTAAGCTGCTGAATGGCCTATCTTTGAGCACAGGACCATCAGGATGCTTCTCCAAACATCCCGAGAATGGATTTACCAGTGGTCGAGGGATGACATCATCAACAATACGGATGAGAGCACAGGAGACTTGGCTGCTCGGTCTTTGTCCTGAAGGAGTCCATGATGATGGGCTGGGCCATTCCAGTCGTTGAAGAGTCTGTGGGAGTTTACTCCTATCCGATTGCACAACAGTACAGTCAATCACTTCAGATGAAGGTGGCAGAGCCTGCACATCTCCTATGTGCTGCAGGTATCGGTCTTTCTGGAATATTGTCATCAACTTCATGAAGGTTGACATCTTCTCCTGGTCCAGCTTTCTGGTGTCATCTTCACAGTTACAGTGCAAGCGTGACAATCCCTGTGGAGAGGATGAGTGTCCAACAGAGACTGCAGCCGCACTCTGAGCATTCTGGGGCATAACCACAGGCCATAAAGTGGTAGCTGGTCTGGGACTCTCTGACCAATTGGAAATGGCATCGCTGGTCACAATGTCAGGTCGTTTTGCCCAAAAACAATAGTAGTAACACCACAGCGCTATGGTCATGGCCGCCACATTCCAGGAAATTCCTGGAACTCACCTGTAATTTGGTGCTTTGTAGTCATATTGACCCCTGTTGACCTGGTCAACCCTATCAAAGTGGGCGCTTTGTAGTCAATCACCTGTCCGGAAGTGGCTGTTGATGGCAATTAATGACGGGTGATACTAATTAATTAGGTAATTAAGTAGTTAATATTGACCAAACTTCCTGGAACACCCCGTTAAATGAGGTGCTTTGAGGTCAAACACCTGTCCGGAAGTAGTTTTGTGGTCATAATTAATTAAGCACTAATTACAGGTGGGTTCCAGGAAAAAAATTTCCTAGGAATTTCTAGGACGTCATCCACCTGCCCGGAACTTGTTTTGTGGTAAATAATTACGGGGTGATTATTACACCTTGCAAAGCTGCTCTATATTATGTCTTGCCATAAGAAGAAAAACCAAGGCGGATGAAACTGGTTTAGTTTCACAAGTGTTATGGAATGTTGAGTATGTCATTTCTTTTCTCAAAAAAGAGAAAGAAGTGGTTACCATGGTTACAATGTCTGCTAGTCTAGAGTTTTTGTATCTGCTATATGGGTGTGTCTTTTTGAGACACTGTTTTTGTCCTAAATTTTTCTAAGAAGAATTCCAAAGGAGAGTGATGTATTACTCAATGTTACACAAACACTTTTATTAGGATAAAAATAATACAACAAACGAGGCATTTGAAGTAGAAGAAACGTTTGTAGTTTATTCAGTACAAAGGAATGAAATTATACCATAATACATAGTGACACACAACGATACAGTAAATCAGCCATACCAGAAGTATACGTACTATTTAGTGAAAGTCTAATATACATCAACACATCAAAGTAGAATCTCTAATCGGCTATGTAACCAAATGGTATAGCGTCAAAACCATTAAGCACCACCCTTTTGTCAAACGTGCACTTTACAGTTTTTATCAAGTCAGCATTGCAAATGACTCCATCAAATTTCGAGCGCACGAATTGCATTTGGGGATTCAAAGACACGCTTTTCAAATCTCCAAAAACGAGATCTTTTACAGCCTGAAAATTGACTTTTCTACTGTTCTGAAAGTTTAAAGTAACGCCTTTAAATTTTGTAACTTTGGTATTGTCGTTACACCTGTATTCATAAGATTTTGGTCCAGTGCTAGCAAAGCGTGTGATATGAATTCCCGGCGGCAGTTCGTTAGTCAGCTCTCCTAGACTGTCATCCATCTCAGGGTAGACATCGTATTCATAATTACCTTCCGAGTCATTAATTTTCCTGGTGACAAAAATGATGCTGTCCGTATCACAGTACAAAATTCTTTTTCCCACAGACTTTATATGCTTTAATAGCTCAAGCCTAGCCCAACATGTTGTAAATGCTGCCAGAATTTCATTCGTAACAAAACTTTCTTCCTCAAAGGAACGCGCATTTTCGTACTCAACACCCAAAATATCTTCGTTGACGACATGAAAACGTTTCATGACATGTTGAGAATTGTTTTGGAGTTTTTTCAATTCCACGGTACTGGTCAAAAACTTTGTTTGTGGTTTGTTTGACCTTTGACCTAGCTTTCCCCAAAAACTATTGAGGCAGATCTTTGCGATGCTTCTGAGGGCAGGATTTTTAGAAATTTTGTCTTTGTCTAGACTGACCCCTATTTTTTCTTCAAATTGTCTTACATACAAATCTTTGTCATCTTCACATGACAACCAATCAGGCCACCCACTGGCCTCTGTCTTTATTTTGATGAAAGTGTCCACTTGTTCCGAAAATAACCCCCTGCTTTTTGTTTGTCGGTCATACTGTGATGACTGAGGATAATTGTACACCTCATGAATTTTGAGTATTTTGTACCCTGTTCAATTGCTTCCATCAGTTCCGGTGTGCACCAACATCCAGTTATCTGTCTGGCTTGATCATTATGTTCACAAGTGGCCTGATTTTCCTGAAAACAACACGTTCGACAGAGAGGAAAGGTCAATTTACCGCCTGACCGCACAGGAAGAACAGGACAGTATTCATTTGTTGGCTGTAACACCGTACAGTGTGCAATTCCAAAGTAGCTTTCGAGAGATTGGTCAAATTCTCTTGTTATAATTTCTGGATGTCCAACAGGCATCCTGGCATACTTGTTTATGTAAGGTTATAAGCTGCACACATCAGTATAGTGAATTTCTTCATTGTCAAGGCACTCGTGAAACATTGTGAAGACAGAGGTCTTCCCACCATAGAAACAATCCCTAATGCTCATTCTGAGTGGAATATCTAACTCGTCAACAAATTTTTTCAGTCGGGGATTGGCTTGAATTAGTTTTTGGAATTTGCATTCATACATTTCTATTACTCTGTACCCACCCAAACGCAATTCTGCCGTTCTGTTGAAGGTCATTTTTTTAAGGTCTTCCATTGTGTACCCCGACCTTGGGTCACGAGTCTTCTGATTTGGGAAGCAGGAAGTGCAACCATGATATCTGCACCCGTGGAATTCATATATCGTTCGAGTTTGCTCGTCGTAGCCGTCTAAATTATGTCGTTTCCCGTCTTAGATTAACGTCTGTTCCCCTCTATTTCTAGCATGTCTAATTTGCCTCCCTAACTTTTTACTCTCCCATTCTAGAAATGCAATTGATATTCTGGAATGGTTGCTGTTCCGCACATATCCTTGTGCAGGGACCTGAGCGATGTTAGATGCAACAAATGAACTGGAAATTTTGTTATCAGGTTCAATTCTTTCACCATCCAGCCACCATTTTCCCGATTTGTAACTCGCCCGTCCTTGACCTTGGTTTTCGGTGACTAAATTGTGGTACTCTTCAATATAATTCACTCTGAAAACCTGCATGCACGCCGATGCTATGGTGATGTGGGCAAAACAATCTACATAACCCAGCACTTGGCCATCATCATCAGTGATCTTTGTTATGTCCATGAAAATCTGTCTGAATCTGGCACAGGCTAGTCTCAAAATTGTAACGTCCATTTTACAATAAGCCCTCATTTCACTTTGTAAATCGAATATTTTGCCCTCCTGTCTGGAAAGCCATTCCTTGAATTGTTCTTTCTCATCTGAATTCATGGAATCTGTAGGATACATTTCCAGAGATGGGAAGGGTCCACAGTAATTTTGATATTCTCTTGTGTTAAGCTTGGTAGGAAACTCGCCTTTGCGGAGTTCGTCGATGTCACCACTCAGCTCAGATTCAGGCCTTAACCCCAGTGCCTTTGGTAGCTTTTTAAGAGCCATGCCTGTAGAACTCAAAGTTCCAAGGATGACAAATAGTGACGTTTCAGTTGCACATTTTATTCAGACGCTGACTTTACAGCCAGGTAAATCTGGAAACAATTAAACACAAATATAAATACTCATTCACACAATCAACATTCACACAACTTACATACAAAGATCAGAGTAATGTCTAATAATGTCTAATAATTGTCATCATAATATCACATCACTAGCCATTGCATAGTGTGTATAATAACCATAAATGGAATAGGAAATAAATGTATTTAACAACCTTGTAATCTTTGAGGTCATGAAGGTCACTATAAGTGGTTATGTAAATACAATTAAGCAATATAACCAATTAAGCAAGCCTATGTTTAATCAAAAATACGATTAATAAAGTCTATCAATAAGTACAAGTATGAATTAATATGAAACAATTATAAAATTAACTTACAGCAAGTGCAACTGCTGGAGGTTGTCTTTTAGTATGTGTCTTCTTCAATGTCTAATAGTGCAATAATGAATTTTAGAATGAACAGCTGACAAGAGAGGAAGCACACTTTCACAGCTTTCACAGCTTTTGACAACTTAAACATAAAAGGGAGCTTGACTCAAACAATATTAAACAATGTTAAACTGTCACTATGTTAGAATAAAACATCAGTTGTTATAACTGATGGACTTAAAGTAATGAAATGACAACACAACACAGTAAACATGGACAGTTGTGAAACACAGATCCATAAAAGATCCAACAAGTAGTTAGGACTTAATGAATATGTTATGATCATGCTTATATATAAATAAATAGTTACACTCACAGAACCTAATCTGCATGATGCAGATTATAATGCCCATAAAACTCAGACTGTCAATGAACTTTATGTCAAGTCCCTGACCAATGCGCATGGACATCAACTTGCTACCAGCAAAAACACACTCTGGCGTAATGCGAGCCTCTGTCAAACAGTTATTTAAAATAAAGGAAAAATCGAATCCACGGCCATTGTGCGCTTGGCAATGGAAAGATTTATTCGCGGGTGTCAATAAGAATGAGCAAAAATCATAAATTGCATCAAGTCCTGAAAATATTTTCTCTCTAACCCCACAGACTGGAACTAAACATTCATATTCATTCCTTTCGTCATCAGACATACCCGTACAATCTCTACACATAACTCCACACGTCCTATATTTTGCCCCCTCTACAAGAGGGTCATTCTTGCAAAGGTCACACATCGTTTGGCTAACAACAAAGTTCAGCTGGTGTACATTTCTTCCACAGTTTGACATCTTGCATTTTGTGCATTTCCTACACGGAATGCATCTATCAGTGGGTGAGCACTTTTCACAATTTGTGTAGGGCGGTGAATACCCTGATTCGCACTCATAAATGGAATCCTGCATTGTCTCAAAATCAAAGAAAAGGAATTTTCCTGAAGTGGCCTTAGGAGTTTTTCTTCTCAGATAACATAAATGATCTTGGTCAACAAATTCGTGGCAGCATTTACATTCATATTGCCCACACTTGTGATCAGCCAGAGACTGTTTTTTCAGATCAACCACCCTTCGACATTTCTTACATTTGTGTCTTGCATCACAGAGCGAAATATTGGACCTACTTTAAATTTCTTTATGTCTGTCATGGCAAGACTGACTCTGACATGTCATGTTGCAATCTGGGCAAATAATGCTACTACCTTTTTTGCACTGGTCATTTTTGCACACAAAGCAACGAGAGACAAGACAGGGGTGATCTTTTCGGATGGACGAATAAGTTTCAAAACAGGTCATGCAAATAGTGTCTTTTGGAAACATTGCCTTGGGATTCACTACAGCATGAAAATGATTCTGTGTATAATGTAGGAATATGACCCGGCTGTCTTCTCTGTCACTGCATTGAGTTACACACGGTTTTACAGATCCTTCAACAAACTGAATTACAACAATTTTCACATCTAGAGCTTTTTCAAACTCAGCCAACTGATCCACTCGCACAGTGGCATTGATCGGCAACCCCGTACGTCGTTGCAGATTTTCGGCCAGGGTCCTCAGAGATCGTTGCCCTATTCCAGATTGCGTGGATTTTTTAATGAGATCTTGATAATCAGTCCGTCTCATTTTATCCAATTTAGCCATGCAAACAACTATACTCTTAGCAGCACAGATAAATTCATTATCTACACACACAATCTCAACAATTGCCCTTTTGTTAAATACAGAACTGTGCGCTAGATGAGGAAAAAGTGGAAGGGCCCTACCGCTTCTCTTCCTGTTTCCCGAATTTTGCTGAGTTGTGGAAACGGATGATTGGGTCGAGTGGGTAGAAGGTCGTGGTCTGGATTGGGTTAGTACCCTCCGATTCTGTGTGGGTCCACCACCCTTGCTCAGTTTCATTAGTCCGATTTGTATCTGAAGAGAGTCATCCACAACCAAGCTTTCATTCGAATTTAAGACCTTAGAAACGCGTTCCATGATGCCCTCTCCAGATAGGTTTCAAACATCTTGCAGGTGAATGACTACCTCTTCCCTCAGCTGCCCGTGACTGATGCATAGTTGGGCTTTGTCCGATCTCTTTGCAAAGTTAGTTTATCGCTGTGTAGAAAAAAAATTTCCAAAAAAATAATTTCCCAAAAAAAAAAAAAAATATATTATTTACCAAATGAGTATTCTATGATGTGGCATTATCATATTACTTGTCATGAACAATGATGGACATAGGTAGCAGGTAATAAATGCAGTGAAATTTTACCAGCCGCAAGTTCATGCAGAGCATTAATTAATTTGTCAGCTTCATTTAGTAATATGTGGTGCTGCTGAATTTGTTGGGACCAAAGACGAAGATATTTCGAGGTCAAAAGACTAAGAATTCTAGTGGCTTGGATTTTACGCTGTGAAGCATTAACAGCGTTACCTACTACTGCAAATTGGGCAATAATTTCCTGATTAGTTTCATTCAAAAGAGCATGAAGTAAGCGAAAAGTGTTTGTGAAAGTGCTGGCGATCACATCGATTGTCAGAACTAGATCTGATCTCATTTCGAGAAACGCATCCTTCATGAGATTCTGACGAGCGGACATGGATTCAATTGTAGATACGAAAATCTGATCCCTTTGCCTGCGAATATTAGCAGACATGCCTGCACCGGCCTGTGGGATAGTAACTGAAAGCCAAAATGCTGTATTATCCTCAGATCTCCAATCCTGAGTATTAATATTAACACGGAAGGTCTCATTAGTTGATTGCATCAGCTGTTGCGTAGAATTAGTGGTTTCATCAGTATCAGGGAGAGCAAGGGGGTCCCTAGGGGTAGGTATGCGGTCAGCTCTCTTGTATCGGCTAGGTCTGGCAGCTGGGAGAGGCGGAGTAAGGAAGGGGGGCATAGTAGGCAAGGGGGGGTAAGAGAAAGCAGCCAGTGAATCAAAGTTGGGGGCCTGCCTCTTAGCATGTTGATTTGCTGTTGAAAGAAGGGGGGGGGGGCGGCAACAGGGGCCAAATGTGTAGGAGACGGGGGTTGATAGTCTGCAAACTTTTGCTGGGTAAAGATAGTAGAAATATGATCAAGCTTAGATTTTAATGCGACTTTATAAGAATCAACTTTATCGATAGTATTCTTTAAAAGTGGCGCTAAATCCGAACATATCGCAGCTACTAAGTCATCGGGAGACTGACACATATCTTCAAACATGGTCAGATCCCAGGTAAATTTTGGGATATGAAAGTCAGGGTAAAAGATATTAGCGTTAATTATAAAGAATTCAACACTTGGAAAAATTTGACCTCTATAACTATATCAACACCATAATCTGGGCGAAGGAGTTGAGCAGGTGCAGAGCTCCACCGTGAAGCTGCGTCAGCTGGAAAAAGACTAGGGTAAGGCTGTACCGAAGCAGCATCAGCAGCTGCGACTGAGGCAAGAAGCTTCATATGACGCAATTGGTCCTGAAGGGAACGAGGGGTCCGAAGAAGGGGAATAGAATCACATGCCTGGAAAGTCATATTCTGAATAGGGAAAGAAACATTGCCTTGACAAGTACCAGAAATCTTAGTGGTGTCAGGTAAAGTATTTAGGAAAACAGATAAGTCACAATTATAGATTAAAGGATTAGATGTTAAATCCAATTCTTTCATTTCAGGTGAAGGGGAGTAAATTTGCAATTAACACCGTCCAAATACTGAAGGTGATTGTGTTGTAAAAAGATGTATTGCAAATTATCCCAAAAAGAGAGGGCCAGATATCCTATACAGGGCGTTATAGCTTAAATCGATAAGAGCTAACTCACGAATATCCCTATTCCTTACTTCAAATGTATGAATCTCGTTGTTAGATAAATTCAGAGAAGTTAAATGATCGACATAGCGAAAATACGATATTGCAATAAAATTAAGTCTTGAATTAGTCAGTTCAAACATATGCAAATTTGGCATATTTGTCAAAGGATCTCTTATTGACTTAGATGTAGTAATATTACGCAGACGAAGCACTCAAAGTGAGGATGGATAGTTAAGATTATGTAAGCCACCCAAGCAGTCTTCGATTACAAGTGCTGCAGACAATCTCTAAATCTTGCCCAATTTTACAATCGGGCATGGCTATTTCTCCTATTGGCAAACTATTTCTCCTATAGGCAAATTATTTCTCCTTTTGGCAAAATCTCACAACTTTGCCCAAAGGAGCAATTTCCCATTCTAACTATTGGCAAACTATTGTTACTATTGGCATACTTTGCCAAAAGGAACAATAAGCTATCCTAACTATTGGCACACTATTGTTCCTATTGGCAAAATTTGCCCATCTCCAAATATCTTTTCGGGCCACTTAAAAACATTAACAAATAGTTAAATCGTGCCCATTCCTGTAATTATCGCCCACTTTTGATATTAAAATGCGGGGCACAGCAGCGGAAATCCCGTAAATGCGGGATTCGTTTCTTTGCAATTTGCGCGACTTCTAGTGAAGATACGGACTTGATTTTCTTACCATTAAATTCGGCTTGAAAATAGCTTTTTTTACAGGTCAGTTTCATTGCCCTAACTTGACTAGAAATGTTTCTAGAATTTATTTAATTTCACTTAATAAATTATTCATAGGTCTCCAATAGACCTATTGTACACATTGAATGAGAAATATATAGCCTATATTGAGTAACAATTAAATAAACTGAAACTATATATTAGTAAGGAGATAAAGAAAAAATGACTAGCACAAGTTTCAAGTCCCTCATCTAGGATCTTGCACCCCTCAAACCAACTGGATGAATTTAATTTCATTGGTCTTGGTCAAATTAAATTATGGAAATCCAGTTGCGAATTTCTAGTGCAGCTACGAAGTTATAACCAAGCCTACTGAATAGATCTATCCAAGACAAATCTAATGGTGAAAAAATTACGGCTCTATCATAATTAGAAGTCCTTCAAGTGAAAAATCCTTCCTGGCTGATTTATTTCTGAAATAAAATCAAAATCGGGAAATCCCGCGATCCCGCATCCCGCAACTGACCTGTGTCCCGCATTTCAGAAAAGGCACGTGGGCGATAATTGCAGAGATGGGCATTCACTATTTGTGAATGTTCTAAGACATGTAATGAGCAATAATTACAGAAATGGGCATGGACTTTTCTTTGCCAATATCTAAATCAAGTCTTTTTTGTTTTTTTGGCGATTTGGAGATTGGCATTTAGAGATTGGCTGACGCAACAAGTGTGATAAGATTAAAAATATCAAATTGTTGGGTATTCTGAAAATAGAAGCCTTTGAGAATTAAAGTCTGCAAAAATGGTTTAAAGCGTGTTGTATTAGAAGCTCCTGGGTTATATGGATCCGGGAGAAGATTAAAAACTTGAAAAGGTATATTAGAAGCTTTAAGTTTTAAGCTTTGGATGTTGTCAAAAGGCATTGATATAGGAAACCGAGTCATGTCTGGCAAATGTAGTGTTAATGATCTTAATTTTGTCTGTGACAGACCAAGATTTGACCAAGGAAAGAATGTGGCTCCATGAATAGTAAGGTCTAAATGAGTCAATTGAGCACCTGGTAGTAAAGGCAGTGTCGGAGATGAAAGGTCTTGAAGCAAAGTAAGTTGCAAGCGCCGTAAGCGGTAAAGGGAAGGCCGTGGGGCAAAGACTGAAGTGTCAGTTAAAACCAAATTTGTAATAGCATGAAGCTGAGAGCGAGATTGAACATATTGGATATGGGTTACTTGAGTATCAGGCAAATCCAAATAGTTAATATCAGGAAATGCATCAACTACATCAGGGAAAACAACGATAGAGGTAAGATTTTGTAAGGTGTGATATTTTAAAAATGGCATGGTAGTGAAGAAAAACATAGTATCTTTAGTCAAGGGTCCAGAAGAGAGAATTAACTTAGTAATTCGAGGTGACTCTGGAGGCCATACACAAGATGGTGTTGAGCTGTTAGCTGCCAAGTCACACGAAAGTGTCTCGTGTTGTAAGTTGCACCAATCGGAAAACATGGAAACAGTGCAAGAAGCCGTTGTTTGTCTATCTGTTTGGAGTAGGGTTCTTTTAGCCCAGACACCGGCTGTGTGGGGATTAACGGTAAACCCAAAATTATTGTAAAGAAATCCATCTTGTTCAGCAATGCGCTGCAAAGCAGATTGAGACCGTGTTTGTGCCAGCACTAGAGGGAACAGGAAGGGTAAAGTAAGTAGGATAAGCAACATGGTGATAGTTAAAATTTGAACGAGGTAGAAAAGCATAAGATTGTAGGTGATATCAGTGAATTAAGATGTAATAGCATCTTTAAAATAAATTGGTAATGCTATGACTATCAGCCAATAAGGTGGTGCTGAAGACATGGTGAAGAAAATGCAAACATGCACATAAGCAAAAGAGATTAGTGATGCAATATGGAAACCGTTTCACAGGTAATGATTACATTTTGTTATGCGAAGCAATCTCGAGTAATTTTGACTAATCAGGTCGACACACCCTATGCAAGATAAATAAGACGATGAGAACGCAAAGGGCTATCAATGGGAACAAGTATTCATAACAATTAGGTAATACAAGTTTACCACTTTGCCTATCATAAGAAAAATGCTGTGTATGCCAATATTAAATGCAAGAAGTGTACACTAAAATCACGAATGTCAATTGTATCGGCAATTATACGACGAGATCTGCAATATACAGAACATTCATAAAACATAAGCAAGAAGTAGTGCCACATAAAATACTTTCCCTTAAAATTACACGCGTGTTGTGTGAAAACAGGGCCTGAAGAAGAAAAAAGCGCTGAAAAAATGCCTGTTAAATTTTGAATCCTTATTTACTTTTTCATTAAACCCATATGTACATGGTAGTGTACATAGTAGTATGGTCCTAATGACCAAGCTGAGTAAATGACATGACTGAAAATGGTACTTACGTAATATCGTAAGGTGTATATAGGACTGCTGCCTCTCTACAGGTGTAAAGGGTGTTGCAGGTAAGTAAGGTTTTAGTGGCCCCGCAGGAGCTTGGCCCTGTGGGCTGAGCCAAAATTTTGTGGCAGGGGTCGCGCCATATAAGGGGGCGATGGTTGCTGCCAAGCAACAAGAAACTACTTCCCACAGTAGCTTCAGTGAGATTGGCAACAAGGTGATACGCCACCTGCCGGGCTACCTGTGGTGTCATACCATTAAATTAACTATTGAAAGGATATAGCTAGCTAGCTACGTTTTGTTCAAGAATTGAGTCATTTACTAACTGATAGCCAAAAAATTATAAGTAATCTTTCCCATGCATGCGAAGCGATGCTACAATCATAGGGTGAGCAAGTTCCTCAGAATCGCATGAAAGGCACTGTGGAATAAATAGAATCAGGAAATCTGATAACTCGACAAAATCATCACGGTGTAGAATCGGGACCCTGATCTGATGAAAGACGAAAAAGTGGACTTAATAATAACAAAAGTGGTCATAATACTTCAGGCAGAAAACTCGAATTCGAGAAACAAGCACATACTGAAAATTCATGCTGTATGTGTGAAATTGGCCTTGGTATGCGAAAACATAGCCCAAACATTGGGCCGCTGTGTATATACAATAATGCTCAAAATGAAGTGTCATGGAACCTCATATCCATGGCACATGGCATACAATATGCTGTTTATTAATCACGAAAGGCAAAGAGGTCATAAGAGTGTGGCTGAACACAAAAAATAGCAAAAAATGGCCTATAGGCTGGCATACTGAAAGTAGACTTTGTAAATGAATTCAATTGTATTTGCTCTTTGTAAGTTGATATGTGAAGACATAATAACCAGCCTGAACAAAATGCAGGTCAATAAAGCAGGCTGACAAAGGTCAGAAGGTTGATTATGATACACATAGTTTGTAATAAACACGAAGGGTATAGACATCAAGATAAAACACCCCTGAAGGTATCATTATCTGGACGGAGTCCAGATACTGCTTGGCTACACTACTACTTCTGTCAGCCTTGACTTCCTGTCAACTATGCCAGCATTAAACATGACATATAGTGGTTTACTCCACTCGGCTCCTATTTCACCGTCCACCTCTGCACACATGCCATTCTTATGCATCAGAGTGATACAGCAGATAGATTACGGCTAGAGCTATCTGTAACAATTGTAGATAGATGCATACAGTGCCGAGAATAGGCAGAAATCACTAAATTGATGCATTTGACTGCTATCTAGCCCTCCTGTCTGTAGCTTAGGGGGGACCAGTCCATCAATACATAGTCAGAGCCTACACATTAGCTCTGACAGAGTCACTGGTTGCCAGTGGAATGAAGCGATGTGATTTGTTGATGTCATCTGGCTGGTTCCCACCGTCTTTGCTGCTGTGAAAAAGTAGTTCTTGGGTTTCCTGCTAGGGGGACACTCTCCGTAGCCATTTAACGTGCAAAATGCATACCAGCGCCAGTGAATTTGTATTCTGTGCTAGGATGGTGCATAGAATAGTGTTTGCCATGGTTGTCCTGAGTTGTATATCATATAAATGATATTTGTGTGTAACCAAATGCAGTTATGAATTATGATTATCTCATTATTGTCATAAATGTCTCATTATTCTCATAAATGTATCTTTATTGAGATTGATAGAAACCGGGTGGTCGCCAATCTGGGGCCGCACCTGGGGGGCCGCACCTTGGGGCCGCAACTCGGGGCCGCACCTCGGGGGCCGCACCTCGGGGCCGCACCTCGGGGGCCGCACCTCGGGGGCCGCACCTCTGGCAAAATATGCTTTTCTCCCTCTCAAGGCCACTTAGGGCCAAATGACTAGCCCTTGCTTGTTTTACAATGGTCAGGTCGATTATCACCGTCCAGATATGCAAATTCCAATTTGCCTTCTAGTTAGACAATGCTGGTAAGATCAATAAACCATCTAAATCTGGAGGAGCATGGGGTAGCTGTAATAGCGACATATGTATTCTCCTTCATAAACAGATTCTCTTTTGGTGGCATCTGTGAGAGGGTACAACAATAATGACTGGGAACACATGTATGTGAAGGAAAGGAGTGACGTAGAAAGGTAATCCACATGAAATGCAGGGTGAAGGAACCAAATACAAGGTCAAAGAAACATTTGCTCAGAGCAAAAGGCTCCTGGATGCACCTGTGACATTACATGTCAACGCGCAGGGAGCAGACGTCAACGAGGAATGGCAAGCAAGGAAAAATAGGTCAAGTTGGCAACGTGACCGTGGATTCCCACGCTGACCTTGGTACAAAGTCTAAGGACAACATGCCTGGTGGCATGTGAGCAACAAAAGGACAAGGTAGCAAATGCAAGATTAAGGAAATCGTGATACATAAACAAAGTTCAGGAAAGGAATAATGTAACGTCAAGACTAGAAAACACAACAAATCGGCGTACAGCGGAAGTACGTCATGTCCCAAACACTTTCCCAAGATAGTGCACGGTACAGTGCTACTACTGGAAGGGCCATAACCATCCAGAAACAATATGGAAAAGGTATCACATGAGTTATGTGAAGGAGGCTACTGAAAAGAGATATAAATACCTGGTGCGCAGCGCTCAATATAAGAAATCCAAATATAGTGTCCAAATATGTAATTTAATAGTAAAATGATGATAGACGGATGTTACAATGAAGAAGCATATAAGAAATGAAGAATGTCAACGCGAAATCTTGATTTTGTAGCAAAATATTATGAAAATGCAAAATGTCACTGTGCCTGGATTTCTGCAGATATTGGGATATGGCAAAAATATGATTGTTATTAGAATGCTTGGTTGTCTTGTCCAGGTTCTATTTCCACGTCCTGGTAATCATCTGGGATTTCCTGGATTGTCTGCAGATGTCGAGAAAGAAGCAAGGGTGGAGGGGACGATTCTGGTGTTGAAGTGTAAAGGGGAGGACAAAGGGCCATGTAGACTTCCTGTTCATCATCGAAAAAGTGACGATGTGCCAACTTCTTAGGGCGTACTGGTGGCCGAATGTAAGCTGGAGTGTCACAAGAGTCTAGTGTCATCGTGAATCCAGGAAGGTCTTCGTCTGTGGACCAGGACGAATCAGGAGTAAACTGAGACTGGGACAATCGGAGTCCCATGCCTTTGCTAGTGGCTGATTGGATGCATAAGTGCAAGCCACGTAATTGGCTGCAGAAATGAAAGCATCAATAGACAGATCACGAGGAGAAGTAAAGATGCATGTGGATTCTGTCTGCGTCGCCACAGTAGTTGTCTGCTTAGGCAATGGATGCTGGATGCCAAGCGATATTGAAAATCTCATTTCCGAATCTGAGACGGGATGCGACATTCTCCTTCTCTGCGTTATTCCAGTGGGAGGATAACTGTAGTGCTCTGTATGATAGCAAACTGCAATGTGACAGGGCCGTGATAAACAAAGGGTAAAATAGTTGGGCAGGGCTAGGGCCAAGGGGTCAGGAAAATATGCATAAATTAGATGGGGAGATTAGAAACAAGGATAGATGGGGCGTCAAATAGACAAGAGGGTAGGACATGAAGATTTTTGACAAAATATAAACCATATGTGAATGTTATGTTGAGAAATTGTGAATACAAACTACTAATGTTCTGGCGTCTTAGGTCCCAGATCCAATGTCAGGTAGACAGAATGTATTCCATGCTGGATCTTGATAGGAATGCAAGTGGTTGCCCTGAAGACAATTCTTACATGGATATGCAAGCTGTGGAATTCTGTCTCACTCTAAGGAAAGAGACACAGGATGCGGTGTTTCAATCAAAGCAAAGCAACGAAACTGTGCTGGTGAACGCACTCTCCGATGGTTGTGGACAATAGTTATTGTCCAAGAGGGACTGTGTAATCCTGTAGTGCAGGACACTTGTCTTGATAGAGGAGAATAAAAGGACAGAGACAATCCGTGGAGGTAATACCATGGAATATGTGCAAATACGAAATCAATATGCCGTGTGCAGACGACCCTTTTCATTTGACATAAAGTCAAGATTTGGAAGAAAGGCAGCAGGCAGCTGAGCCATGCTGACTGAACTTGAAAGGTAACATGGGCCAGAGGTCCATATTATCTCCATGGAATGACTAGATGCTGGTAACCACAAACATCAAGGTAGTGGAGGCAAATTGTTAACTATTGTTGGAAACACAGTAGCCGAGACGACAAGGACTACTTCACAACTTTGACCTGAATGGATTGTCAACAGTACGACAACAAACAACAAGCACGACCGAGTAAGAAGGAAGCACTCAATCGTGAAAAGAAAGGATTGTTTTGGAAAATGGAAGTAAAACAGTATCGACATGTGAAACCATTTGGATACAAAACTATGTTAGCAAACAATTTCATTTCCAACTGAAAATACACAAGTTTTCAGGACTGAATTTATAAATAAGGTAAGCCAGTAACAATAAAGGAATAAGAAAGGAATAAATGCAAAAGCCTGGTTCGGACTTGGAGGATAGGAGGGACTTATCTCCAAGCTACCTCGGTTAAGCCATTGCTTGATATGTGTGAATGCTGTTTATTTTCAATATCTCCTGAAGCGCTCTGGAATTTCCAGTCACCGAATGAGGGGATCGAAGAACTGACCTCAGCTTTCTTTCCATTGAAGGAGAGATGGCTGGTCAATTATGGGCGGAGACGTTACCCCTAGACCAAGGCCGAACCGACCAGCAGCACAAGATTAAAAGTTGTACTGGCTGATGTGTGAAGAAAAATGATCTAAAAATAGCCACCAAAAGTTGGGGAATTTCCGTGAAAGGAAAGGTCTATAAATAGATACTCAGTGCAAGGTGGGTGAGGGATAGAAAATGGCAAAATAGCTAGACATAGTAAACTGAAATAGACTGCAAAATGATAGTAAACTGAAATAGACGGCAAAAATGATGATAAACGCTATATTTCAGGTGTCATTTTTGTGGCCGAGGGACGAGGTCCCATTAGTCGTCATCAAGGGTTTCTATGTCAACAGGAAATGGAAATATTAAACTGTTGTGGGGACAAAAACGTTTTATGGAGAAAATAACCAACCAAATTGATCATCCCAAATGATCACATAGCTCTTTAACATTTGCACTTCGTGACTGTGTGGACCAGTATTGTACTAATTACACTGTAATCAATAAAATACTGAAATGCTACGAAGCAACTATCCTAAGCTAGTGACCCCCCCGAACATGTGGAATGAGTCAGTTCTTTGAGAGACACCAAGCAGGATGGACGCTTCTCCAGAGCGCTCCATCATGCTGTGTCTTGGTCCCAGTGTACAGTACAGTATACTGGGCATTTACATGGATTTAAGTGTGACTTGTGATGTGGATACATGCTGTAATGAACTGGTAGTTGTATTAATGCCATGCTGTTGTGATCTTGGCAGGAGACCATGCTGTTGTGATCTTGGTCTGTGTTGTAATGTTGAAGCCATGCTGTTGTGAACTTGGCTGATGTCAGTGACCATGCTGAAAGTGATCTTGGTCTATTTAAAACTAGTAATCATTTAAGGCCATGCTGTTGTGATCTTGGCTATGACCATGCTGTTGTGATCTTGGTCTTTGTGTTTTATTAACATGTAGCCATGCTGTGTGATCTTGGCTCACCTGTTGATGAATATGAATATATATATATGATGGCCATGTTATTGTGAAATTGGTCTCTATTTGCTTGGGAGTTGTAAGATGCCTAGGTGGACTATATATTAAAACTTAGCTGAAGTTGTGTGTGATATGTAAGTTTATTACACACATGTAATTGAGACTCTCCCTCTGACTAGTTTTCAGTTTAATGGATTGATTCCTTGAAACTAAGTTAACTAACTCATAAATTGGTGGCCTTCTGTGGTCAAATGTTGCACAGAAAGTTAAATAAGAACAATTCTATTAGTAAGAATATAAGGCAAGTGGAGCAGCCACACATGGTATCTGGGGCAATGACAGTTAATGACCACGCTAGAGAGCAAGTAGGTACATTAGCCAGTGTACCCTCTACAGCCCCCCCCCTCACCTAGCAGGGAGGGTGGCCCAGTCAACTCAGTTGGGAGGAGTGCATGTGCACCTGCAGGACCATACAGGGATTCCTGGGTGATGGCACCCTCCTGCACAGTGAGGACATGTACCTATTGGAGGATGGGGTGGTGGGTAACATTTGTTAAGACAATGACTAGAATAGTGATTTGGTCATACCACTGCTCTACTATTTGTATTCAGTTAAGAGGGAATGATGACATCTATTGCATTATAATACAAAACCCTGGGTTTTAATCCAGTCCTAATTGAAAAGTGGATCATGTAATGTAAGGTTGAATCAAATGGAGCAATATAATAATTGGAACAGTAATTATATGGTCTATCCCTTTGTATTGAAGGATGCACAGAGATGGAAAAGAGAAAGCAAAGACAGAAAAGAAAGAAAGAAGAACAAGAAAGAAAACATATATGTCACCCCCCCTCCCCTGTTACTGGTGCTGCCTCTTGTGAGCAAGCTGCAAAACAGCTGTGAAGGGCTTTGCATGAGCATTATGAGTGTGATCCTAAAGGTTGATAAGTAAGACTTTTTGGAAAATATTATGTTTTGTTTGTAAATTTCATTTATTGGGCAAATGCTTATATGCAGGTGCAAGGATTCAAACAGGGAAGAGAGTGGGACAGAGTGTGGCAATGTGACTAATCACATTTGGGGAAATCAGATCATAATGCACTCAAATTAACTTAATGAGTTATGCTTGTAGATAATATTATACATTCAGCATGTTCAGTAACCATCTTGAAAATGCTACCATGAAACAGGAAATAAACAAAATAAACAGCTAAATAAAGGCTGCATGGAAGTGCAGTCATACAATGTAAGTGATGCACTGAATACAGTTTTACTTTAAAAGATGAGTTATGCCTAGATCACACGGAGACGTAACAGAGGGTTCTTGTTGCGTCGCTTCTTGCTTTTCCAGGAAAGAGGGAGGTTTTTTACCTACATTCAACAATTCGGCGACGATATTTTCGTCTACGGCGCTTCTTAAACTTCCTCGCCAAAAGTTCCTAGAAGTCACATGACCTTATAGTGAAGCAAGAACTTGCTTCACGAAAGATTCAACCTGTTGAATCTTTACGAAGGAAGAAGCCACGATGCAAAAGACCTGAAAGACCCCCAAAATGATTGGGCGAAGTTAGAGACAGCTTGGGCGAAGTTAGAGGCAGGTTGGGCGAAGTTAGAGACAGGTTGGGCGAGGCTACTTATCATTGAGTCAATGGAACTTCGGCGAAAAAAGACAACAACTCGCCGACACAAACAGGCTGTTGAAACGCCGAAACAGCTACTTGCTTGGCCGTAACAGGTATTTGCTTGGGCGTAATTGAACATTAGGACGAAGTAAGAGGATGCTAGGGCGAAGAAAGAGCATGCTAGGGCGAAGAAAGAGACTCCTTGGGCGAATCTAGTTTAACATTGAAGCAATGGAACTGCGTCGAGGCTCCTGACAACTCGCCGACACAAGTCTCTTCTTGCCTCGTCCGTAATTACGAGCGATTCGGCGTAAAAAACGAGTGCCTCGTCGTCCTAGGATCAATCTACGACGATGAATAATCTTTAATTGATTATATAATTGTCCAAAAATGGCTTGAAACGCCGAAATTTGGCGAAAATGAAGTTCCTGGCACCTCTACAACTTCGCCGTCACTTAACCACTCTCGTGAGACACTGGCATTACATGGTGGTTGCAAAGAAAGCCATAACTTGATCATGGAAATCTACAGATTTCGGTTATGATACTTCAGGTTGTTGTGGGTACTTTTGGTAATCTCTGTTGAAATCATCGATTGATGACGAAATCCCATGAAATAATGTAAAGCAAGGTAATCTTAACACTTCATTTTGTGGGCCCTGATCACCTATGGAAATGAGCAAAGGCACTGATAAACATATGTGTTACTTCATTCTGAATTTTTGTTCTTGAAAGTTGACAGATATAGTTGAATTGCCAGGAATTGGAATTCTTGGAAAATGCAGTTGTAATTTGTCATGCCGTGGGCATAGCCCAGGCTAACTAAAAGAAAAAATTGCTAGATTGTTTCAATATTACATCTATTTAAAATATAATTAAATCATACAGAGCTCTCAAGTACATGAGAGTTCTGTACCCCTCTGCCTGTGGTCACCTCCCAGGGACATATGTCTCTAGTGAAACAGATTATGTGTTTCACAAGGGGGGTGCCTTGGGGTGGAGGGGGGCACTCTATACTATTTCAAGAACATGGAAACACTCATGTGCAGATTACACAGCAAATCAGGGAAAATGAATGTGTTACTTACAAGTAAGATGAGCTAAGATACAACATATCACGAAAATAGACATGGTTTCCAGGTTTACTGACAGAATAGGCCAAGGGGGAAGGAATTGGCTTAGATTAAATTATGCTCTTATTTGATATTGACCAGTGGCCAGTAGATTGGTTAGTTGAATCTTATAACTGAGATAGGCCTACACAGAGGCCAGACTTCCAACACATGACAGCATGGAATACTAGCATATT
Organism: Platynereis dumerilii; assembly: GCA_026936325.1. Taxonomy (NCBI): domain Eukaryota; kingdom Metazoa; phylum Annelida; class Polychaeta; order Phyllodocida; family Nereididae; genus Platynereis; species Platynereis dumerilii. Next base: position 137,280 of record JAPTHN010000210.1, read on the forward strand.
GTGTATCAATTCAAAAAATAAAATGTATGGTATTAATTGAGTCATTGCACAAGTTGTCCTATACAAAAGGTATAACCCAGTACAAGCTGCCGACAGGAAGGTGATTTCCGTGATTGACGTGACTTACATGTATATATGTGACTGGTGAAAAGGCTGTAAATTCATTGTTATTTTATATTTACTCTGGACAAATGGTAATCATGCTCTTGAATGATTGCTGTTCTGTTTGAGAAACTACCCCACAATGGTATTAGAGGCCAATGTAGAAGTTACATCATATCATATTCAAATGCACTAGGGCTGCTAATAGGACCGGCACCACATTATGGGTAGTGCCAGGGCCAGACTCTGCACATTGGTTAGGATCTGCAAAATGGGGCAAAACAAAAAGTAAAATTTTTTCACTTGAAGGTTAAAAACTTATGTACTCTTATTGTCGAAGACGCTATCAAAGTTAAAATAGACCACTGAACAGTGTCTTAGCCAGACAAGTTGAGTTAAAGGGGCCACATGCCACTTGCCGCTGAGTGCGCCATACATGGATTGCAGTGTCCATTCTTGTAGAGACAGTGTTAGGCCAATGCAGTGAGATCCACAGGCTCCATTGAAGCATACTCCTCACAGGAATGGTCAAGATGCATTGAAGTGGTACATCAGTCTCAGGGGTATCCTTTCCCTTAAACATGAATGCTGTTCATGTTGAACGCGACAGGGGCTGTCATATTGGAAAATAATCGATAATGTTGCTCAAGGTAGAGGGAAACCCATGCAAAGATTTTCTTAATGGCATTGCATTATTGGCTGCCCTACACTGTTTTCAAACTACCTCAATGTATGATCTAAGAATATCCTGAGGTGTGATATGTATCACGTAAATTGTAGCGGGCAAAAAGATATGAAATAAGCCCGCCCCCCTAGCTGTAAATGGCCAATATAAAAGATGACAGGTTTACATGTATATGGTATTGTCAAAAGCCATCAATTTTGATTAGTCCAAGCCAAAGTTTACAAAGTAATCAAACAATCGAATGGATTGGTCTGCAAGTGTCATTAGTTTTTCGGGACCAAGTGTGTCTGTAAATATTTTTAAAAAAAAGAAATACTAAACTGAATAAAAATAAATTGGTAATTTGAAATCTTCCCACAGGTTATGATGGCCGTGATTATAATAACTTATTCTGTTGTTTTAGCTTGGTATGACCTGGGCAACAAAATGTTCCAAAAAAAAAAAAAAAAACAAAAAAACAAAAGGGGAAACTGGAAAGGATTTATCAATAAATGGAATGGTAACGAACAGGTATCAAACAATTAACTTACTCCAAGTTTCACATTGTTTGGTATTCAACAATCAACTCAATTTAGGCCCCACGCTTGACTGGGAGGCAGAAACATAAGTGATACAATCTGGTACCACGGTTTCAATCCTAATTATTTATTTCATATGTCTTAATTAAACTTATTGTATTATAGTATGTATTATAGTATTGGTAAAGGCACATATATTATCTGCCTACCGTCTGCGATTCACTTTATAAAGTATATGTGTATTGTATTCATTTTTGGCGTTCAATGAACTTGAACTATACACAATTAGTGCAACCTGAGGCTAGAGACATGCCCAGTCTTGTAGTGTTACTCAAAGCTGCAAAAGTATGTTTTAGGCAAAACTACACTTATGCTCAGAGTGATATTCAGTATTGGAACAAGTGTCACACCGTATTACAGGGAAAAGCGATAACATACCTAGAATGGCCCTTTTATACCAAGCAAAACCAATGTAATTGGTTCCGTGCCTGCACGAGTAATAATAGGATGTGTTTACCTTCACGGAAAAAGTTCTGATGATATCACGAAAAAACCAAGCCTTCTTCACTTAGAATAGGTTGCTTATCGGGAAATACAAATATATTTTTTTTTAAATAAATAAATAATTTTTAAAAAACAATCAACATGGACGCCTTTATCATGTTGATTCGGCTGATATGAAGAAACCTCGTGTTGTGAACACGGCAATAATTTTTCAAAGAATGACTTCTTCCTCAGTTATGGGTATTTACTGGGTCAGTACAAACCTTCAAAAGAGACAGAACCAGACATAGAGTGCTATAATATCCATTATAACTGAAGCAGTGCTGTATTACAATGTGATGGAACAGCAGGTAAGAAAAAACGATGCATGTGATCTTTTATCATTCTATGTCACTCATGCAGTCACTGTAAAACAGAGCAAGGTACTATGTAGATTGGGCAGAACAGCGTGACCCGGATGGGAAGATGAGGGTTCCAACTGACCAATTCACTGAATTTAGCTTAATCCTCGGATCCTGTTGGTTTCAAATCATTCCTTGCAAACAGGCACTTGCATGTTACAAGCATGACAAATATGTACAATCGATTAGGTCCATTGTATATGTAGCGTGCTCTTTTCAGATTTATGGAGATGGCCCTAAGATCTCCTTCAAAATTGGTACTGACAAGTGTATATCAAGCTTGTCGTATTGAGCTGAAACCATAAACTATGGATGATTGTTGATTTGCATTCCCTTGCAACATTATAGTGCACTGTATGACAGGGAAAGCCCTCTTCAAAAGGTGTGGTGGAGCAAGGATATGTCAAGAGTTGTGTGATTATTTTTATGCATCCACTATGTTTGGAAAAGCACTGTTTGAACAGACACACACATAAGCATTTTGGCACTTGTCACTGCGGTCGCTCATTTGAAAGGTCAACATTTATAACCAGTTCTGAATATGTCAGGTCATTCTGAGGTGCCAAACCTGAGAACAGTGGATTTGAACATGATAAGGTCATGAAAACTGGCGGGCTGAAAATTTAAAGCAGCTATAAATTGGGACGTCACAAAATTCAACTCAATCTCTTCATGCTTGTGTCGCTTATGATGTGCTTTGATTAGGCCCACAGCACTTCTTTCAAGTCCCTGCAAATGAGCCTAAGAATTTATTTTAATTCTGATCAACAAACGTATCTATTAAAGATGCAATTTAGTTACCAAGGCAACCGTTACACTGACTGAAGTGTAGGCCTACAGGGTCTTCTCATAAAAATTGTGACACAGCCATATATAAGCTTAATTTCCTTTGTACCCTATAGTAAGGCAGATGCAGGGAGGATCACTCTATGGCCAACCACAATCAGTCATACAGATCTAACCACGGATCCATGTCGCACTGGTCAGATAGTAACCAGTCCAAATGAAAACGAAACTGGAAATTTTATGGCGACAAGCAAATTATATAGATTCAAGTATGGGGAAAAAAATAAAAATAAAATAAAATAAATTAATAAACTCTTCTAAAGACCTACCAGGGTGAGGAAGTTACTATGAACTGAATATTGGTTACTGGGCATTGGCGAATACTACAAACTGGTACGCTATCATGCATTTTGTCATTGACTGGGCCACTAATAGCGGTTAAGCTGCTCACAGGACCCCTTTAAAGACGGCAAAGTATGTATGTATACAGAAACACGATACAAAGTTCCATAAATCAAATATGTAAAAGGTTTTCTAAAATAATGCCTCTCGTATGGTAGTAATGCAAATGATCGATTTGGTATGAACCTATTAATTTTGACATACATATATATGATGATGGTGAATAATCATTAATTGGGCTTTTTCCCCATTCTCATTTGATTATTCTGTGGTGCCCTCTGACACATTGTTTTAAATGAAACACGGATTGTGTTCCACTATCTTGGAAAATACTTCAGTCCGATTGCTGATCAAGGCACAAGATTGGTGCCATTTTATTATCATGGTATTTTCACAAGACCTCAAGATGAATTGTGGAATTAATCCAAATATAACATAGATTGGATATGTGTAAAACATAGCTTTAAACGCTGATGGCACATAATCGATTTTATGGTCATAACGCTTCCTGGGAATTTTGACCATGATCGATCTATCTAACATCACTGACCTTGAACACCTGAGAACCGCAGGGATGCCTGCTCTCAGCGCAACTGTTTACACTGTATACATCAGGCTATAAAAAGATTAAAGTATGGTGATGACACTGTAATTATTGGACTTATGCATGAAGATTCGGTAAATGATACTCAAATGTATTTTCATGAGATCGCAAATTTCCACAATTGGTGTACTGAAAACTTTTTAAATCTAAATGTGAAAAAGACAAAAGAGCTCATAATTGACTTGGGCGGAATTTTCTACTATAAAACCACCTGTGATGATTAATGATGAAAGTGTTGAAGTTGTTCATGAGTATAAATATTTGGGAACAATTATTGATGATAAGTTGTGCGGAGCTGCTAAGGTTGAAAGAATTTGTAAAAAGGCTGGTCAACGCATGTATTTCTTGAGAAAATTGAATACACTTAAAGTAGATACAACTGTGAAGACTCAATTTTATTCTAGCATTATTCAGTCAGTTGTGACATTCTGCACAATACGCTATTTTGGTAACATTACAAAATGCAATCAGAACAGACTCGAAAAGATAAATAGATTGGCTTTAAGACTTGGATGCATAAATTTAAAATGATTTGATGAACTGTACATAGACACTGCTATAAAAAAGGCAAAGAATATACTCAAAGATCAGAGTCATACTTTGTATAAATACTTTGAATATTTACATCAGGAAGCAGACTGCGCTCTGTGAGGTGTAACACAAATCGTTATTTGAAATCGTTTGTGCCCAGTGTTATTCGGGTTTTTAACAGTTAATGCACTGTATGAGTTGTATGAGACAAGTTTCGCCATGCGATCAATAAAGTATATCTGTATCTGTATCAGTATCTGTACTAATCGACTATTTGATAAACATGCAGAGCCCTACTGCACACCTTAAAAACTGCACATTTTTGGAGTCACTGAAATTTGATTGGAGTCACAGAAATTTGATTGAAGTTACGAATATATCTGACAGCATTCCGATATTCAGAGGTGTCCCAATGGGGCCTGGTGGCCACGTGCCCCCCATATTGGACCTGTGCCTGCTAAAATATACAATTACATACAATTACATAGGGGGTGCCCCCAAGAGAATCATGTGCCACCAAGGTGCCCCCCCCCCCCGCCACTGCCGATATTACTTGGAAACGGTGGTCACCCCATGAACTTAACAGATCTCTACAACTTCAAAGGCTAACTTGACTCCAGAATTGGATTGGAAACCACAGCTTAAGGAAGCATGTAGGGACTTCTGTACAGAAACTCAATGCAAAACACATTGCACATAAATTTGTGGTATTTAATAGGACTGGGGGATTTTTGTTAATAAGATATGGCTATAGATTTAAAGTATATAGAGGTTATTAATAAGTTTTGGTAATAAGGTTTGGTAATAAGAGTTAATAGTTACTTATGCTGGGATCATACAAGACGGAAGCGCTACTAGATCCCAAAGGAAAAGCTCTATTTCGCCATATCTTAACCCCTACATGGAACATGTGAGCTGGGTCACTACTTAGGAAATGGTCATATCCTAAGCTAGTGACCCCCCCGAACATGTGGAATGAGTCAGTTCTTTGAGAGACACCACAAAGGTGGAGAATGAAGTCGGAAGCGAAGGTGCGAGACTGCCTAATTGCTGGCTTTCTGATAGGAGAGCCAATAGGGCCAATACGGAGGGGACAGTGGCATGTTGCGAATTCCCACCCTCCCATCCCTATAAGCTGATCCAGCTTACACAACCATGTAGGACCGCTCTATTTCGCCATATCTTAACCCCTACATGGAACATGTGAGCTGGGTCACTACTTAGGAAATGGTCAATATTCACTTATCTCGCCAAAAACGACTTCACGCGCATGCGCAGGTGAGCATGCTGTAAACAACGTCATGGCAGTGGCAGGCAAGCACACTGTGAAACACGTACATGACCATAGGCAAATCTGCTATATATGCTGCAGTCAATTGCTCGTTTGTGGTCACAAAAGGTGCAAAGTTTGGGTTACTAGATATGATTAACTATTTGTATATTCATACAGTTCTTGGTGTTAGTGTACATAACAGAGATTTTCCTACGTCTTTACATTTGTTTGGTAAGCATATATCTTTTCTAATACACAAAAAATACAGAAAACATATTATCTTGTGTTCAGGTATGTTATAGATGGCGCTGCATGTATCCCTGCCAGATCCATGTACCATAATATTATACAAGGGTTTTCAACAGCATGAAAATTTCTTTTTTATTGAAATTTATGAAGGAATTCATCTTCATATTCACCTTACAATGACAGTTACGTTAATTTTGCAGGTAGAAGAAACATAGACAGATAAATAGACAGATAAATACATGTAGATTGACTGGAAGATAGACAGGTCTATGATTCCATCCTTGAGCAGGCTGCATGTAAGGGGTAAAACTGAATTTCCCGAGGCCACGGTGCATGCATTGCATGCTATTTTATAATTATTTTACGAACAAAATTGACTTGTGTCGTGTATTTATGCCGTGTATCTAGTGTATTTGCTAACACAAGCAATGCCCAATAGTCTGGATGCAAGTGACACAGTAAAATTATTATGAATTTCTAATATACAGACCTGTAGACTGAGTGGCGACATTGGTAGCACGCCTGGTCTCTAAATGAAAACATTTTAGGAATAGAGAAGGCTAGGTCTCAGGTCGCGGGTTCGAATCTCGATGGAATAGACAACAAATGTGAAAGAATAAATGAGGGCAACATGAAGATATACTTTAAGACACTCGGAATAACCTCCAGAACGATATGCAGTGCGAACTCCATTCGTGTTAGGAAAATCTGCATTATTAGAATTGTATCTGTTGTTGGTGTTATATTGAGGCTGTTGAAAATTGACATTACCACGTGGTCCATTACTGTTGTTAGCAGGGAAGGAAGCCTCATAATTCTGTTGAAATGGTCGATTATTACCGAATCTGTTGGGATTGGGAAATCAGTTTGGATTGCCATTTCTATTAGGATTGCCAAATCTGTTAGATTGGGTCGAATGGGACCATTATAGTGACGATTGTTTTCGTAGCCAGGGTATGCTGAATCATTGTAAAATTGACCCTGAGGCTGGTAATCAGGTGGAAATGGACGACCAAGACTTTGATTAGATGGAAGAGTAGGGCAATTAAGAGCTATATGACCTATTACGCCACAGCGAAAACAAGTAAGATCGGAGTAAGACCTACGATATGGCATCTGCTGTGAAACATACTCAGGTTGAGTCTGTTCCAAAGTGGTGTCATTAGGAGCCAAAATTTGAGGTAACTGCTGCAGAGACTGATTAAGGTGACCCATAGATTCCTGCAAAGTAAGTAATGTGGATTGAGGGACCCCAGTATCAAATTTAGTACTAGGAATCTTAGTGACGTCAACATGTTGGGCAATGACCTCACGCTCCATAATGCTCTGCACTATAGGAATTAATTCATCAAGAGGTTTAGAATCATCAATGAGCTGTAACGAATGCTGTAAGGTTAAGGGTAGTCCCTTGCGGAAATACAAAGCCACAACCGATTCGGGCAAGCCCAGGCGTGACACCAATTCCTTAATTTCATCCAAATATTTGCCAACGTTGTCACCATAAGTGATACGTTTCTGAGATAAAGCATCGAGGATAGCTGCGCGACTCCTTAACAGTGAAAATTTATCCAAGAAGAGCTTCTCAAGTTTATCCAAACTCATAGGCTCCAGAGTATCGCACCAATTTCGAGCATGACCCTCAGTGAACAACTGTAGACGATGCAAAATTTGCTGCTCATTTAAATGATGTAATCGGACATGGTCCTTAAATTTAGTCACCCATGCCTGAGGGGACAAATTATCAGACTCGCCATTAAAAACAGGAGGCTTCATTTCTGAAAAATTAAGGGATTTAGTTCTAGGCTGTTGCTCAGCCATCTGAACATTAGCTGGCGCTTGAGTCAATGTAGAAAAGGAAGAACCAAAAGGAGCCGAAGAAGATATAGGCAAGGAAGAAGAAAGCGGGTGCTGTATAGATTGGGTAGTATGATAAGCAGTATTAGCATTTCTGATAGCCTGATAAGAGGGGGGATAAGTGTTGGATTCACGTATCTGAGTGAAAACATGAGGTTGAGATTGAACTTGAGAATGGAAAATAGTAACAGTGGAAACTGGAAACTGATAAACAACATGGGGAATGTGCCTATCAGAGGACACATGGGATTGTGGTACTTGCTGAGACTGATGTGGCAATTGGCCAGTATGAGTATACAATAATTCATCGCCAGTAAGAAATGAAGAAGGATTAGTAGATGATCCTGCGGCATCAGAATTAAGGTTAAAATTGTGGTTAGTTGAAGTCATTGTTGATATAGGTGGTGGCTGCGCAGACAGTCGATGTAACAGGGCCTGATGAGTATGTCCAGTATAACCTATAACTGGTGTCGTGCTTTGTCGAACAGTATAAGGGGGAAACAAAACTTGAGTGGTAGTATGTACCACTGGCGGCTGTGAAGGAAGACTCGTAATAGATAGAGTAGTAATTAAAGGAATATGAGAGGCAACAGAGGCTTGAGCCGTGGTATGAACGGAGTTCCGACCAGGATCAACAGTGGTAGAAGCAAAAGTATGAGTAGCAGGAGAGTGAATAGAAGTAGCGAAAGTAAGAGGGAATGAAGGGAGGGGGAAGAAGCACGCTGTGCGTCCCGGGAGACTCGTGGCAGGGTATCAAGATGCGGGCGGGGTGCCTGAAAAGTTGCAGGGGGGGGGGAGGTGGAGGCTGCTGCTGAGAAGATGGAGGAGTATTTTGAGACTGATTGAAATTTAAGTTATTGAGGGAATGATCAAATGCGTTATTCTGAAAGGCGTTGTTACCAAAATTATCAAGACGTGAAGGATCGTCAATAGGAGGGACGTTATGTACTGGATTTTGATGGCGCAGGCCACCAAAGGAAGGAAAGTGCTTCCGACGCAACTGTTCCTGGCGAAGGGAATTATAACTAGAAATCAGGTAACCGCGATGCGGTGACAAAACTTCACCAATCATAGAAATTATTGGCAATGAAATGAAAGTGAGAAATCACGGAAATGATATGGGAAATGATATTGGAAATAATGAACTTGAATATGAACTTGAACTTGAACATGAACTTGAACATGAACAAAGTTACGGGTCAGTGTAAAATACGGACCAAACGGACCATGCGGACCATGCGGACCAGACACAAAACAAACACAGGAGGGTGCAGAGGAGCATTGCTTGTTTACTCTAGCTAATAATACAAAGCCAATCAAGCGGAAAATGCGGACCAGATGCGGACCAAGTCAATAAGCAAGATATAGAACATATATCAACCTGATTTAATTGAATAGAAAAATATTAAATTAAAAAAATAAAAATTAAAAAAGGCAGACCAAAATGATCTGACAATGCAGACCAGAATGCAGACCAGAATGCAGACCAGAATGCAGACCAGAATGCAGACCAGAATGCAGACCAGAATGCAGACCAGAATGCAGACCAGAATGCAGACCAGAATGCAGACCAGAATGCAGACCAGAATGCAGACCAGAATGCAGACCAGAATGCAGAAATTCTGGTCTGCATTATATATAAAATTTGAAGTGCAATTAAATTTTTAAATGTAAGTGAGGCAGGGTCTTTTAATCCACTGTGGATTACAGAGAGTGGAAATCATTGATGATGGCTTAAATGCAATTAATAGAAACGACCTCGATTGGATAACATTCTAGATTATACAGTATGCAATAAATTGGCTTACTGCTCATCCCACTTCAGTATTAAAGGAAGTGAAACTAAAACTATACACAAAAGAACAGAACAGAATCCTTAATGAACTCTCTGACTCTGAAAAGCTTCCTAAACTTCGCACATATAAACTCTTTAAGACAATCTACTGCCTGGAACCGTATCTAAATTTGAATCTCCCAAAGAAAACATACACTAATATTGCAAGATTCAGATTAAGCTCTCACAATCTAAAAATTGAGACAGGAAGACATAATATACCCAAGACTCCGATAGAGCTTAGAAAATGTGATTAATGTGACACAGGTGACATTGAAGACGAGATACACTGCCTTTTAGTATGCAACAATAATACTGCACAGAGAATAGAACTGATAAATAAAGCTAGCAGCATAATCCCTAATTTCTGTAATCTTGATAGCATACAACAGTTTAAAATACTCATGTCAAATAAAAGCCCTGACATAATACATGCCGTGGGTTCTTTTCTCAATAAAATAATGTGAATAAAATCTAAAATTTGCCTCCCTTGCACTTTGCTTTCACCGGTGCTGCTGTCTATGTCAAGATATATCCTAACTTTGCTTTTATTGACTTTTGTGCAATAACATGTATGAAACTGGGACCAATGTGAATATTTCATGAACTATGAAAGACAAATTCTACATGAACTGCGAAACCTGTCATTTATTATGATATGACACTAGATTATTTTTGGTAACATCTAGAATACTGTAGATGTAGATTTGAATTTTTCAATTGTTTGATTTGTATTTGATTGACACATGTATCTGTATTTGATATTTCTGTTTGTCATTAAAAGTTTATATAATAAAACAATTTGTATAGCCTTAATTCTTGAAATAAAATTTGTTGATCAGACAAGATCTTGCAGACCAAAGTGCAGACCAAATGCTGACCAGAGTACTGACCAAATCATGCAGGCCAAATGCGGACCAAATACAACATTGAATATTTTTACAATTTTATGAGAAAAAAAATTACTAATTAAGTTCCTTTTTTTTCATAAAACTATTTCCAATCATATAGCCTGTTGTTATCCAGTTGGTCCGCATGGTCTGCACTGTTTGGTCCGCATGATTTAACCCTTACAGACTGGCCAGTGTTTGTCCAAGCCTTAAACCAACACACTGGCTGCCAGTATGTCTGGTCCGCATGGTCTGCATGGTCCGCATTTTACACTGACCCCAAAGTTACATGCAATGTATTAAACATACAAAATCACTTGCAATATCATGCTAAATCATATCAGATGCAATATCAATTTATTACCTGTAATTTTGCAGGTCAATTAAAATGTACATAGTGTCCACAGATATAAGAAAGTACTTATAAACTATCTGTCCATGGACTAGTTGTGATGTGACATATAGTCAGCAGACAGATAAACCCTGCAATAAACCCTGCAATAAACCCTTACTGAAACATATCACTCACTTTGTGGTCATACGCTGACTGATGCACTGACTGATACACTGACTGACACAAAAATATCCTGAGGGTCAGGGAATATTGTAAAGCGTCAGAGCTACAAGAAAAAATTCAGAGAATGAAAACAGGAGGAGAATTAGAGCTTCATTAATATAATATACATAGAAAATAACATGGACCAGTACATGGACAGTACATGGACCAGTCCACTGACCAGTCCATTGACCAGTACATGAACCAGCACGTCAACCAGTGCATGAACCAGTGCATCAATCAGAACATCAACCAGTAGATGATCCAGTGCATCAACCAGTACATCAACCCATACATCAACCCGTACATCAACCCTGACATCAACCAGTACATCAACCCGTACATCGATTAGAGTTACTGCTAGAGCAGAATTTTGGCTTTCCAAATCTATTTTCACATTCTCTGCTGTAACTTTATCAGAACCGGAGATACGACCGATTCAAATAATGGTACAATTCAAATAAATATATGGACTTCAGAAATTTCTGAAAAAAAAATGAATTTTTTAAACTTAAAATTACTCTAGAACCAAAACGGTTATATGAAAACATATATAACTTGCTAGTTTTATGTAAACGAAAGATGAAAATATGCTCAGAAAGCTTCATTGAAATAAAATGATTATTTCCTGGTCAAAATGATGATAAATTGTGAAAATTTGACAAAAAACATGAATTTTTCAGGGTCCGGCGATCTTTTTAACCATCACAGCTATGATAAAATGTTCAAATATGCTAGCTAGAGGTGAATGCGGGCTTTTCGAATCTGTTTTCAGATTTTCTGTGACTTAAATAGGACCGGAGATACAGCGGATTGAAATGATGGTACAACTCAGAAATATGGCCTTTAAGATATTCCTGAAAATATGAAGTTTTAACTTGAAATCACTCTAGAATCGAAACGGTTGAATGGAGATATATATATCTTGGCAGGATTATGTAAATAGAAGTTAGGAATATGTCTAGAAAGGTTCATCACAAAAGAATGATTCCTTCCCTGTCGAAAAATTGATATATTGTGAAAATATGACAAAAAACATGAAATTTTGAGGGTCCGGCGATCTTTTAGACTGTCAGAGCTATGACAAAATGTTCAATATATGGATACTAGAGGAGAACTTGGGCTTTCCAAATCTATTTTCAGATTCTCTGTATCTGAATTAGGACCGGAGCTACAGCCGATTGAAATAACGCTATAATTGAGAAATGTGAAAAAATATCGTAAATTTTTCCTTAATTTTTTGACGTTATAACCTTTACGGGGTGACGCAGGTCAGTCCGAGGACCTTGAAAATTTACATGATGCCTCTAGGCTATTGTAGCAAGTATGTCTGGCATTTTTGTAACAATATCTTGATTCCTTGTCTGGGAAAAAAATCACATGTTAAAAACGTACAATTTTTCGTCATATTTGACCTTGAATTTGACCTTGAATTTGACCTTTAAAATCATTTCTAGGTCAAAACCAATATGATTTTCAGAATCACCATGTGAAAATGAGGGGATCAATTTATTATTGTCACTCTCTCGGATCGATATTTCCATTTCAAAAAGACGATAATTTGTCATTTTTCAACATTCTCCGCTTTGCGATATTTCGAATTTTGTAGAAAATTAAGGTAAAACGTTAGAGGTCTTTGGATTGCATAATATGAATCTGCATATTTTTGTCTGTCTAGAGAAAAAAAATCAAAGTGATATCATGAAAAAAACATAGTTTTCAGAATTTTTGAAAATAAGCACTTTTCACACTTTGAAGAGCCAAATGACCTTGAAAAATGAGGTCAAGGTCAAATTTTAAGTTGGATATGGGGGTTTTAGGGGTATCTTTGGGGGGGTTCACTTTACATTGTTATGGCCTAAAATCGATATTTCAAGGTGAGATACCCAAGGTCGCCTGTTTTGACGACGCGGTCAATCTTTAAAATTACGTAACTCAAAAACTAAGCAAGGGATCATAACAAAAGTGAGTCACTGCAATGCGTATGTCATTTGGGCAACTTTCGGTGTCATGCATGTAACTCTACGACTTGCGGATTCTGACTTCCCGTGCCGACACCTCTGGGAGTGAAATGGCCCCTCTACAATAATGACCTTGACCTACTTTCTTGAAATTGGGTCAGATTATGTAATTTACATGTATCACATCTCTTTTTAATGGAAAATGAAATTTGCTTGTAATTTTTAGTGATATCACTATTTAAAGTAAATGAAAAAACTGAATTTGAAGTGGCCTGTGACCTTGAAAAATAGGTCAAGGTCATTCCGATTTTTACAGTGTAATATGGTCATGTAATACTAAATATGTGATTTTTTTGAGATTTTTTTGAAGAAATTTTTGTCCGGAAAAATAATAAATAACTAGAAATCGGGTAACCGCGAAGCGGTGACAAAACTTCACCAATCATAGTAATTATTGGCAATGAAATGAAAGTGAGAAAACACGGAAATGATATTGAAAATGATATTGGAAATGACATTTGAAATGACATTGTAAATAACATTTGAAATGACATTGGAAATGAGATTAGAAATGACATCGGACATGAACTTGGACATGCACATGTAACTGCACATGTCTTGCACACGCAATTTTATATGAAATATCACATGTAATATCACAAGTAATATCACATGTAATACACAATATCACATGTAAAACTACATGTAAAGTAACATACAATATCAGTTGCAGTATCATGCACAATCATATCACATGCAATATCACATGTTATTTTGGTATTGCTGCAACATGTCAAAGGGTTTTTGGCCAAATGCATTACACTGCAGTGAATTGATTATTGAATCTAAAGGGCCAAACCGATTCCCATCACTTCCACTTGACAAGAAAGATAACAAAAATGAACATTTATAGACTAAGCTTCATAGATATTGTGGCATATTTAGTCATTCCCAAAAATAAAAATCAGTATAATGGAGTTCATTAGCAATGAAGGTCCATGTACTGCTTTTATACTGATTTTGCCTTTTCTTCACTGAGAGGCTGTAGTGTAATAATACTTCTTTTTGCGCATTTTGTAAGATAAGTGAAAGATGGATTTTTGATGGTAGACTGATCTTTTTACCTATTGAAGGTAGATGAAAAAGCGTATGAAATAAAGATAAGAGGAGAATCAAATACATGGACAACTTCAGTAACGTAAGGCCATCTATTTAACCAATAAAAATTAAAACAACAAAAATACAATATTAAAATATTTTAATAAAGCACTTCATGTATACAGGAAATGTTTCAGGTAATGTAGGTGATCAGATTTGAGATATGTGTCTGAAATGAAAGAAAAAATGAATCTATAAATATGCATCTGTCATTCTTTTGAATCAAATCTATATTAGGTCTAGATTATTAGAGGATGATATGGTAAAGCAACATACCGTGCTGTGGTTTGTGTTGTCGAAGGTCTTCGGATTGAGAATGTCAGTTGTCAGAGACTATCTGACTCATGTTGGCCTGCAAAGAAATGTAGAAACACTTATTAAATATGTTACAACTGCTAAGTAACACATTTTGGGAGAAATTATGCCTTAAACTTACCAGTGTTACATATGCAGCAGAGGGTAACACCATCAAGGTCTCACCAATTTGATGTGCTGCGTAGGCCGGCCAATAAGACCAGCCTAACCACACAACATGCTTCTCCATCTGGGAGCATACATGTATTCGGATTGTGAACGGCAATTATAGTTGTTCAACTTGTTTTTGTTTCATTGAGGTTATAAATTTCCTTTATAGCATCCTATTTTAGTATTCAGGTTTTTATGTTCCATTTCTGTATTCCATTTTTATATTCCACTTCAATATTCCGTTTCTATATTCCATTTCTATTTATTATATTCAGTTATTATATTCTGTAATTATATTGTGCATTATATTTTGTAAAAATATCCCATTGTTATGTTCCATTATCATAATGTATAATGTAGTTGGTATTACATCAGGTGGATGTTGTTTCATAATAAGTTTCACAAAATATCAATTTCTGTACAAGATTAATGTTATCTTCTACAGTAACTTTATGTACAAGTTTACACACATTTCTTGATATATGAGGCATAAGGAAACTCATTGCAGATGAAGTTTGTTCAATGCATCCACATCAGTTAATGGCAGAGATATATTGTCCTATGATGCATTGTTATGCAATGGTGATTAACAGTAGTATTTAAATCAATGTTCAAATCTATAGAATTTTTATAAGAATCCTTTCACAGTCTCTTGAATCTGACAGGGATAAGCGTAAAACAAGAGAAGCTATATGATATAACTGCCTCACATTTGGCGTGGTACTCCATAAAAGCTGGTCACCTTAACATCCCCTTTAGTACACCACATTATTTTCAAGTTATAGTAATATCTGGTATATATGTATTGTTGAGGGGATGAAAGTTGCCATAAAAGAAACATTCTACATTTTAAACAGTTATATATTTTCTTATCATAGTTTTTGATACACTTTGCATTGTAATTTGTAATAATACATGTAAATTATCCATGTTAAGTTTCCATGTAAATTGTCCATGTAAATTAATCCTGTAATTGTCCATGCCATTGTCCATGAAGTTGCCCATTTGCATATCCATGTACTTGTCTGTTGTCAAACCAGAGGGCAGTTCAACATAACTGCCTCTTTTTATTCCAATAAGTGATTTTTCATATTCATATTTGTAATAATAAATATATTCTAAACGAGAGAGAGTTTATTTCCAATGCAAAATGAATGTCTTTGTCTACAGCACTTTCCTGTACACAAGTATGTACGCATTTGGACATGTATACGGCAGTCTTTCTTCCTTTACACAGCGATCATTACATTCATACCATCGAACAGCCGGGGGTATTTTAATGCAAGCTGTGTAGTGTCCTTCATTCGTTCTTATGCCAATATGATTGATGACAGCAGTTAAATCATATTCTGTCCCATTCTTGGTTGTAAGATGTCTTTTCAGTTTCATGTTCCTCGTATTCTTGTCATCTCCATTGAAATTGAATCGTACAAGGAGTAGTATCAAAACAGGAGGGCAATGTGACATAACTGCTTCCTTTAGTGTGTGTTGTGCTCCACAATTTGTGCAAGGGAAGTCACTCTGTTGTGTCGATTCTTCAAAGATGAGTTCAGAACTATGAAGGTACACTGCAACAAATCGGTTGAAATCATGAAGAGTTGTGACATGATTGCATTGTTCGCAGATTTGATTTGTGACAAGATGATTGTCAAGTAGGTCTGTGACTGGTGACACATTCAAAGTTCTGTATTCCTCCCAAGTGCTTGGACTATTTTGACCTTGTAGAGCATTTACTTGGTGTCCAAATATGTGCATTGAATGGATTTGTGAAAGTAACCATGTGAGATATTCATGTGCATCTTGCTGATCTTGCTGTTTTTCATCTTTGGGCCAATCTACAGGGAGAAAGTTACGCTTGAACATTGAATGCGGTTCTACAGGAAGACGACTTGAATAAAGCTGTTGTTTTAGCTGAGCAAGTGTCCTGGTTATTGGTTGATCGATATCAAACAGAGGTTGAAGGTCAGGGATTGCAAATAACATTTGTAAGACACTGTTAAGAAAGCAAGTGTTTCCAAAGTTGGTTAATCCAGCTGGAATACTTCGGGTTTGCCTGTTTGAAACACCAGTTGTTCGAGTTGTCGAAGTTCTGTGTGAAGATGATGGGAATGCGCTTGCATTTTGTTGTGACATATTTTGCTTCTTTGGCTTCACAGGTTTTTTCTCATTAGTCGGTTGTGATTTGTTTGGTTGTGCCATTTTTTTCGATCTTGTTACTCTGTAGCCGACATTTGCAGGTTTGCTTGGCTGTTGAACATTTACTTTCGCTGATTTGCCAACATCTTTAGGAGCAGCTGCATTAGGTGTGTGAGAAGATTCAGTCTCAGTCACTGAGAATATTTCAGTTCGCACAGCATCATGGTCTGAATAATATGTAGGTATGACATCAGCTGCAACTTTCTTTGCAGTTTTTGTGTACACAGCATCAAGCAATGCTTCTTGTCTTGTAGGAGCTAGAACATTTTGTGTGTATCCATATTCACATGTCAAGATATCATGAATGCTGTGTGGAGGTTGACTGAGCAAGTTCTCATTTAAATCTCCAGCAATTACAATATTGTCAAAATCAGTACTAGCAACAAAGTTGAGGAGACTCTGCAACAATGTTCGGAACTTTGGAATGGAAATCTGTTGTGATCTGTACACACTGATAAGCAAGTATTCGTCACCACTGGGTGTTGTTACTGCTAAAGCTACATGCTCAATTCCATTGACATTTGTTTCGAGTCTGTTTGCTGAATGTGTATTCTTCACATACATCATGACACCGCCCTTGTCTCCAACTGATCGATCTTGCCTGTAAGGTACATATCCATCAAGGTGTATGTGGTCATCTGAATATTGCTTCTTGAGCCAAGTCTCATTGAACATCAGTACATCTGAGTGGAGTTCCGCATGATTCTTGATGTCCAAAAGTTTTGAATGCAAGCCTTGCACATTGTGATGGAGTACAGTTAACAAGACATCTTTGTGAGCAAGTTGTTCTTTAAAGTCTGGTGGGGTGTTCATTGTTTCCAAGTGTTCATGGACATCTTCAGAGCGAAAGATTCTGGATGCATCGTAATTCCTGATGTACAGACCATTCATGCTTGTTACTCTGCTCAATGCAACATATGCTTGTCCGGCAGCAAATATCCCAGCCATGTCTACGACACATTTGTCAACAGTCATTCCTTGCGTTTTGTGTATAGTGCAAGACCATGCAAGTTTCAGTGGAAACTGTCGGCGTGTAGTTGCCTTCCTATTTGACATGACTTGTTCATGCAAATGTATGTTGTGTACCTGACCATCTCTGTCAAATTTGACTGACACATACTTTGTACTGTCTTCTGATGAGACATGTAAGTCAATAACAATTCCAAAAGCCCCATTCACAAGACCTTTTGACACATCCATATTTCTTGTCAACATAACACGTGCTCCCTTGGCTAATTGTAATTTGTCTAACAGATCATCATTTGATCCCTTTACGTGGTGGTCGAGTCTCTTGATTTTTCCAGTACCTGGTTCCTTTTCATAGTCAGTGGCAAGTACATCAACTATGTCTGAGCATGTTTTCTGTATCATGGCCGTGTTGTGTTTGAGAACTTTGCTGTTTGTTGCAAATACATGAAGGGCATCTTCAGGCACATCTTCTCGATCACATCTGCTTTTCAAAGCTTCCTCATGTGCTTGTGATAAGGGCTCATCTTTTGGGTGGATTCTGATTGAATTCAGCAATTCAGCAAAGAACTGGTCATCTTTCTGTCGCATAATTTCATTCAATTCAACCATGTAAAAGAGGTCATGCCAAATATCAGTTCCTTGACTCCTGTCTGGTTTCATCAGACTCTTTGCTTTGACAGGTGGTAATTGATAAAAGTCACCGACTGCTATCACACTAACATTTCCAAACCAAGCCTCTTTGTCAGTTGATCTCACTTGTTTCACCTGTCTTAGACGTCCATGAACATAGGAAAGAACCTTGCGATCTACCATTGATATTTCGTCAATAATGAGTAGTTTCAGGTTTCCAAGTGTTGCCATGAGTGTGTTCACAGTGTCATTTGTGAGTGGTTCGTATCGAAGTGGCAGTTTTGGTGGTATTTTGAAGGCTGAATGCAGAGTGTGTGCTCCACCCAAATTACAAGCAGCTGTTCCAGTTGGGGCAGTAAGCAAAACAGTAGTGTCAAGTGGACTTTCTCCATTTCTCAGTATTTTACTCGCTTCATTGTATATACATTTGATCAGATGTGATTTGCCAACACCAGCTCCACCATTGGTAAACAAATGTATTGGTTTTGGTTTTGAACCTTGAGCCACTTGGATGCACCATTGCCGTACATAGTAAAAGACTTGTCTCTGTTTGGCATTCATTGTTTGCAGTAATCCACGAGTAGAATCTCCTAATAGTTCATAAGAACAGAGAGAGTTTGGAGCAGATTCGTTTTGATTGTCATCTAAGTCGGGCATTTCATTTGGTCCAATTTCAACATCATCATTGAGTACATCATCACCATTTTCAAGGCGTTCTTGTTCAGAATTCGGCCCAATTTGTGCCCAGGCATCTTCCATTCGTCCATTTTGCTGTAGTTGTTGCCATGCTTCTTGCAAATGATCACTGATTTTGTCAAATTTGGCTTTGTTTGTGTTGATTATGGAAATCACAGATTCAAGCTCTTCTGAAGGTATCAGTCTGATGTGACCTGTCTCACAGAATTCCTGGAACGTTTCAAAACCAGTCGGTTTCAGCGCTTCCTCTAGTCTGTGTGGTAAGAACAGTTTCAGCAGTGACAAGTGGTGCTTTTCAGGTTCTTTGGTCGGAGAGTGCTTTGGGAAACGAATTACGGCAGGTGGTGCTCTGGTACGTTTGATAACGTAGCCCATGTCATGTTGCAAAGCATGCGCATTTGGATTTTTTTTGGCAACTGCAGCTTCTCCCTCAGATTTTGAAGCAAATCTGTAGTATGACGCAAATTCCGCTTGACACATTTTATCAAATTCATATGTCAATGGTCTGGCTTTGTATTTGTCATAGAGGCATGTTACCCAAATGTCATCACTATCACCATCAGTTTTTGCTTCATTCATAATGTGAATAAGCGGCTTTGAAAGGCGAACTTGATTTTCATCAGTTGGTATGAACATGGTATTGCGAGATGACTGCTTCAATGGCAAACCTCCAATTGTTCTCACTACTGCTTCCTGTACTGATACCTCACGATTTTCGAAATACACAAAGCCAAGCTTTCTCATTTGTGTTTTCAAGTCATCACTTGGTGATTCAGTCGCTAGTTCGAGTTTTGCTTCTCTCAAAAGTTCACCTAATTCATGTTCAGACTTGCTGATGTAGCTGAGAATGTACATAACACAGGAGTAAGCGTCGGTAATGAACTGAATGTCTGTGTTTGCATTCCAGGTGGAAAGGATTGACTTAGGATATGGATTTATCCATACATCATCTGCATTTCTTTTCAAGTAGATAGTGGTCTTTTTTGTAAGTGATGCCAAAGCACTGACCAAGTCTGCATGGTTTTCAAAGCCTGCATCATTCAGTATTTCTTGAGTTGTAAGGCCTGAAACATCTCCACTGAGAATCTCCGAGAGATTTGTGAGGTACACTTCTGCAAGTGATTTATTCCATGACTTCTCAGATTTATTTTGCTGTGATGGATTGTTTGTGCTTTCTTTCGGTCTCACAATTGTTGTTTCTTCCATTATTGGCTTTGGAAAATTAAACCTGCATTCTTTTGAGCCTTTCTTGCATGACTTGGTATGTGATTTACTGTGTGTTTGGACAGCTTTTATAATCTCATGCAGTTCATTTGTTTCATCAACATTACTAACGCCAATGTACCTGTTGATAAATGATATCACTTCTGAATCTGGATTGACATCTATTTGTGGAGCATCTTCGATCCAAAACAAACAGTGAATGTGTGGGGCACCTCTTTGTTGAAATTCAACTCTGTAAAAGTAATCAGTAATCTTTCCAATTGGATTCGAAGGACTTTTCAACAGACGCATAAGAAGATTCACTCTGTGATAGAACATACGGACAGCTGTGACAGGATTGCTTCTGAGGATTTCACATTTCTCTTTGAAATCTAACAAGTTGAAATCTACCTCTTGCCCATTTTGCCGTGCGATTACCTCAACAATTTCTGGCCAGCGTGACAATTCAGCAGCAGTGAATGTGCAAAACCATGTTGGAATTCCTAATTGTCGTATCATGGCAAAAAGATCATTCATAGTTTTCTTCCAGTATTGAGGACTACCTCGCATAGAATCCATGTAACCAAATACATGATCCGAATTCATTAGCTTCATAAGTGTGTCTGTATCTGATAACATTGATGCTGTTATTTTGTTTCCACTGTGTGTCTTAGTGCCTTTACGGGTTTGAATAGAAATACCAGACAGAAGTTTCTCTAATTCCACTTGCGCTTGAGCATAAAAGATGTAATTTGAGTTCTTCGCAAATCTTAAATCATTTCCAAGTAATCTAGCTGCAAAGTATTTTGCCCTTGACAATTTCACATCTCTTTCTTCATCCAAACCATTTACACCATGTGGAAATAAAGTTGGAAATGCTTTCATTTCATCATTTGGTGTGTCCAGTAACGAGTGAGGTTTGTTACCTTCAGCAGGTGCAATAGAAACGATTCGATTTTGTAACTCCTGCATTGCTTCAGCTCGTATATCAAGAGGCTCCAGGCAAGTGTCATGTCCAAGTCCACCTAATTCATTAGAAGTATCTTCTTCTGTTTCACAGGTGTTCTTATTAACATCATCATCATTTGTTGTGAGGTCTATTGGATGTTCATCAAGAATATTGTCTAGGTCTGTTTCACTTTCATCTGCCCATGTAGGGTCGAGTTCAACATCAGCGTATAAAGGGTTAATTTCTTTCAATTTCCTTAAAGCATTTTCAATTTTCTTCAGATGCACCATTTTGAACTGCGCATGGCCACGGTATTCCAATTTACGCTTTAACTTGATTGCTAGAATTTGGGATTCCGACAATGGTCTGGGTAATGACTTTGTTGTTTGTTTAGGGTCGCATCTCACACAGATTACAGGTCCTTTAATGCCAGGTTGCTGTCCTTTTGGCAGAGGTACAATTTTCATGAAAGGAATTGACAGTGAAATCAACTGCTCTTCAAGCGTATTTAGATCAACAAATTCCTCTGGTATGGCACACATCTGGAGATTATTTGCTGCACATTGCGGTGGCATATTTCCTTGTTTCAAGTGTCTATTGCATGTTGCACAAATTACATAATCACCATTTGCGTCATCTTTGCTAACACAAGGTTGGGTACAGTTATCTGAGCACTTGTGAAGATTTGAAATTGTGATACACTTTTCAGCCAAAACTTGATTGTAGTTTTCTGGATAGCACTTTGTAACCTGGTATGAGAATTCAAGCCTGTGACATGAACAACAGACATTTTCAGGACCTTCAAGGCAGCCAGTTGAAAATTCATGAGCAACATTTTCTAGATGGGTTCTATCAATTTGTTTCTTTTCATATTGAGCAGTTGCTCTGGCTTTGACATTAGTTCTGTGTTGTTCATTGGTTTCATATTTATGACAACTTCGTTCTCGAACATTGGTTCTGAAATCTTCATCAAATTTATACTTGTCTCTGGAATGCTGTTGAACATTGGCCCTGAACTCTTCATCAAGTTTATACTTGTCTTTGGAATGCTGTTTAACATTGGCTCTGTGAAATGGATTGTAAGTGTACTGGTTTTGGGAACGTTTTAGAGCATCTGCCCTGAACTCCTCATTCATATCATATTTCTCTTTGGAACGCTGTTGAACATCAGCTCTATATTTGGTATCCATTTTGTATTTGTCTGAAGACTGTTTCCTTTTACTTTTCTTGAACTCAAGGTCAATTCTATACCTGGAACGGGTAGCTCGCGTATTATTAATTTTCCTTTTCATGCTATTCGATTCATAGTCTTCATCGCTACTGGTGCAATTCATTTGAGATGGCAATTCATAGCTCTCATCGCCACTGCTACATGGACTTAATGTCACTTCATCAGATTGAATTTTACATCTTTTACTTGGCGGTACCGATTTGGTTTCATCATTTTCCTCTGAGTGATTTTTGTGTGGCACATCAATATTAGGATTTTCCTTGTTTTCTGCTTCTTTCGCTTTCCTCATTTCCCTTAATGTTCTAGCAGATTTCCGTTTTCTACCTGGCATTGTAAAGCAGATTAATTCTCGCTGATTATTACTTGTGTAATGTTTTGTTATTGTTGAATGAAGTGTTATTTAAGATATGACAAGAAGCAGATAACTCAATAAAGACAAATACATATACTTGACTTTAGTGTTTGTTTTATTGGGTAAAATACCAAGATATATTAGAAAAAGACTTCAGTGCAAATATCAAAGTCACTTAAATAAAGTCAATTACAACAAAATATCTAGTGTTATGATCTAGACTAGAATGTCCAGTTAATGAATTGTACCACCACAGTTCGTTTCACAATATATGTACAACACAAACAGCAGGAGTGTTCTCACAATTCTCTTGTAAGTTTTCGTGTAATTTCACTAGTAATCTTTTTCACATAACTTTTCCCAGGGAGTCGGGCAATTCCAGTGGCAGACTAAGTAAGTTTTCGTGTAATTTTTCTTGAAATTTTTCTTAATCTTTCTGTTAACTTCTCTCGTAATTTTTTTTTCTTGTAATTATTTCCAGTACACCTGTATTTACGACCACAGGAGCCAGGCACTCCAGGGGAAGATCAATGTACACCTGTATTTACGACCGAAGGAGCCAGGTACTCCAGGGGAAGATCAATGTACACCTGTATTTACGACCAAAGGAGCCAGGTACTCCAGGGGAAGATCAATGTACACCTGTGTTTACGACCAAAGGAGCCAGGTACTCCAGGGGAAGATCAATGTACACCTGTATTTACGACCGAAGGAGCCAGGCACTCCAGGGGAAGATCTTTCCGAGTAATTGCTGTCAATTAAAGCCAAGGAGCCAGCACACTCCAAGGCACTAAGGCTGTTTATAATTCACAGGGAGCACAGCCAACTCCAAAGTGAAGATGATTGGGTTTGCAGACAGCAGACTGTAGAAGCCAAGACAGCACGGTTTATGTAAATGGTCAAATCCGAGAGGCAACGAAGTACTTCTTCACTGATCAGCACAACTGTAAGATCACTTTACAAGACACCAGAGATGTTAACTGAAACGAAAAAAAAAAAAAGCCATTAAGCAAAATGTGAAAAAAGAATAATCAAAAACTTGGTACAATTCTATAAGAGGATAAAGGATGGAAACAACATGGGAAGCAAGACAGGCAATATTATTTTAAAATGTCAAAAGCAATAATGCCCCGCACGTCGCAAGTAACTTGGAAACCGATTTTGCGCGGAAAATTTGCCAATTAGCGTCGCATTGTGGTGATGTCACACCGGAATTCCCCTAGCAGCTCGACTGTAGTGGCTCCAATTAACGTATTTTCGGCAAAAAATCCCATATAAGACAGGGTTTCTCTTGGGGTACCCAAAAAATGGGTCCGGGGACCCAGTGAGGTCCTAAAAAGTGGGTCCCCTTGAAAAATTTGTTGCAAATTCATTGCTGTTGAATAGGATGAGCTAAAAGGATTTTGCCTGTGGTCAGATTTTTCATGTATATATTTTTCATTATTTGGCATGTTCACGAATTTGTGGAGGTGTAAAAACGAGCATAAACAAATTTGTGTACATGCAAAAACGAGCATGTTACTCATCTATATGTAAAAACTAACATTCGTCTATGATTTGTCATTTGTATAACTGCCATTGCTTACATTCCTGGAAGTGCCAGATAATTAGGGTTTAGGGTTAGAATTAGGGTTGGAGTTAGTTTTAGGCAAGTTCAGTGTTAGAATGTTCGTAATTACACTTCTACAAATTCGTGAAAGACAATATCTGACACTTACACGAATGCAAAATTCGTGTATATGTTCATTTTTGCAGGTATTCAAATTCGTCCACATGCAAAATATTGAAAAATATATACCTCGACTTTTAGACTGACTGGCTGGCCAGCAGTTCCATATTCCAACAAATTCTAATGGGTTTTTAGAAATGCTTGCTTGCTTGCAAGCGCATCTCTATTGTAGGAGGAAGGTTTTAACGACTTAAGACAACTGGCTAGGTCGTGCTGTTACACCTCTGTCATTAAAACATCGCATACAGTCTCAACAGAATTTTATCTTGAGTTTATAAACTTTTGGTGGCTTTCTGAGATGAAAAAAATTTAAAGAAAACAAACAGGCGGAGTTTCTACAGGTCAAAGGTCAATTACGGCGATCCAGTTAACTGGGTCATGCTGACCTTACTTTTGAGCCTGGTTGACTATTAAAGGAGAAAGGAGGGGAGTAAGGAGGGGAGAAAGGAATGGAGAAAGGAAGGGAGAAAGAAAGGATTAAGGCATTTTTTAAAAGGGAAAAAAGGAATGAAGGATGGAAAAAGGGAGAAAGGAAAAAAGAAGATGAAATATGTCTATATCGAGAAAGGGAGATCCAAGTAGATGTTTATGTAGATAGACAGACAGGCTATCTGTAGACAAGCATCTCTTTAAAGTGCTTGCACGTTATTTTTGACACATGTATGGCATGTTAGTTGCAGTAATCCTTAAGATATAGACACACACGAGCATGTATTTAAAGAAGAACTTGTTGAATATTTGATCATCTTAAAAATGAAGCGAGAGACAGTAAATTCATATGAGGCAGAATGGTGTGATAATGGTAAATTTTATTCAAAGAGACGGTAAATACGGTATTTAGGTTGAATAACTTCACATATTTTAATGGTATTCAGAAAATTCTGTGGGGCTGATTGATGTGTTTTATCATCAAAGGACATTGGAATGATATTGCTAGAATAATAACATAAGAAGTATAGGATATTGCCTAATAACATAGGAAGATAGGAAGTATGGTATATGACCTAACTGGCTGCTTACACGTCATAGAGTTTAACATGGCAGGGATAAGGCTATGACCTCACAAGAAATATTCCAGTGATTTTCTGAAAGCACTCGTTTCCGTGTACTGTAATATATGGATACCACACTTAGTGAAATATGGTCCCTTAAGGCCCCCTTTCTTTCAATTTAACTTTGAATATGACTACAAATTGTGCGATATGAAGGGTAGGATTCTTTATTTTCACCATTGTTTAAAACAAATGATCACATTGTCCAACTCCAAGTGATAACAAGCAATACTTTCTAAATTAACATATAGGACAGAATGTAAGAAATATTTAAAGCAGCATAGATTAGTCTTCCTAGATTTCTTGTATTAACCAAGACACAGAATGCGATTTTGAGGGTTCTAACATGTATTTTTGTCAATCAGTTGCGATCTAACTGACAAAAATGCAGGTTAGAACAACACGAGAAGGAGGCGTCTGACTAACATACAGATCTCATAATATATCCTTCATTAAATAAACCTTCTAATTTTTCCAATGTGATTCTTAAGACTGCTAATGAAAGGTCATCTCAGTCATACGGGCACTTTTATGAAACTGTCCGGACAGTGAATGTCCGAAATTTTTGTGTCAGCGGGCTGCCCGGTCTGCAGAAAAATACTACTCATCCCATGCCTGATTCACTTCAGTGCAAATGTGCATTACTACCCAGAAAGCAGAGATATGCTGAAGTTTTTGGTGTTTGCATTTTAGAATAAGGCTGTAGCCTACTATAGGCCTATAAATACTTTTGTCTTTGATTGTATGGCTAATGTTCATTTGTCACAGTCAGTGTGGTTAAAGATCTGGGCACAGGCCTGATGAGTCCTGATGCCAACTATACTGTGGCTTGATGCTGCTGCCACAAAGCATTTTTTTGTAAAATTGTGTGATTTGTGGAGTACAAGTTTACTCGTATCTCATGAGAATGAGGCATGAGTGAGCGCTGGCTGATGGAGTCCGACTGTGAAAGGTTTATCAACCTTTGCTAATTTTAAGAGAGCAACAAGGGTCTTCTTGGCGGGCTCTCCCCATAGGCTAAATGATGTAAATAAAAAATGTGTGAATATTTATTTGTCGCTATAACTATTAATATTTACAAGAATCCATGGATTCAAAACCAGCCTTTGCGTTTATATTTTCGGGATTGAAATCATGAACGGGGGGATTTATATATTATTGCAGGGATTGTTTTGTATTGAGCAGTTATTGCTAGACTGATAGTGTTTGCTGCAAGCCATAAAAACTTTGTGGGGAACCTCTTAGCAAATGCCTATACCATATTTCAGAATTGTAAGTGAACTACTTAAGTCACAGTGAGCACTTCAAAATATGGTGTCCATTTCGGCAGCCATCTTGGAAATTTTCTCATAATTAATGAAGGAACCCCAAAGCAAATCCCCAAACCAAATAATAAAGTCGCAGTGGGCAATTCAAAGTGAACCCCTATACCAAATTGCATAAATCTAGGTGAAATACTAAAGTCACAGTGGGCAATTCAAAATACGGTAGCCATTTTGGCAGCCATTTTGGATTTTTCCAAAAATTTCTGAGGGGAACCCCTAAGTGAATCCCTATACCAAATTGCATAAATCTAAGTGAAATACTAAAGTCACAGTGGGCAATTCAAAATATGGTAGCCATTTTGGCAGCCATTTTGGCAGCCATTTTGGCAGCCATTTTGGATTTTTCCAAAAATTTCTGAGGGGAACCCCTAAGTGAATCCCTATACCAAATTGCATAAATCTAAGTGAAATACTAAAGTCACAGTGGGCAAAACAGAAGCGGTAAGCATTCATTATGGTCATGCCTGGGGCACATGAGGTGGCAAAAAGAGGGGGGCAGAGCAAATGAGGGGTAGCAAAAACTGGCAGAACTAAGTTGACAGAATGGAAATGAGGGAAAAATTAGCTGTTTTTGCATCTTAACGACAAATCTGGGGGTGGATAAGAAATCTAAAGATGTTACACATTAGGAAATGATGGTAAGTTAATGGTGTGCAAAGAAGAACATTGGAGGTGGCCTCATAGACCACGGGCTGAGGGCCTTTAATGGACAAATTTTCTTATCAATCTTAATAGAATTTCTTGTTATAGTATACAATGGGCTATCTGAAAATGCTTTTCTTAAGTGGCAACGTTGGGGCGTTTCTGCTGTAGCCCTCATTAATGCATTTTTGTACAGGTCAATTTTCTCAAGATTGTTGCGTCACAATTTTGTTTACTACAAACAAACTATAAACAGCAGAATCTTCAAACTTGGCACAATGCAAACCAACTACCTGATACTGATTGAAAAGTTGATTTGATTCGGATTTATGCATTACTCTAGGTTTTATAAAACTTTGAAAATCGAAAAGCTTCAATATTTTTCAAAAAAAGATAAAGTTTTTAAAGGCAACCATCTGAAACATACTTATTTACTTATTTATTTATTTATTTGTGGGAATTAATATAGAAAACTGCACAATTTTCTAAACTATAATTTGGTATATAATACGATGTTGTAGTCCAAACACTAAGCTCACAATACTCAAAATAGTTAAGGGCCTCCTTTTCCCTGAAGTGTTTATCGCACTGCCGCAACTTCCATGATCAGCAAGACAACAGGCACTGGAGAGTTTAGAAATGCGGAAGTAAATTATCAGATAGATTCACTGTGAACATTCAGTTGATTAATCAGATTGTAGTCTGAATGATCAAATTTAAGACACTTTTGACAGGAAAATATGTATTTTTAACTATACAGAAAGAAAAAAAAATCGACTAGGTTTGGCTTTATAATGAAAACATTGTCTTGTCCTGATATTTATAATAAATAATTCTTAAACAATTGAATTGACATGAAGCAGATTCTTATAACAAGTAAATAAACATTTGTAGAGTATCATGCTGTAATAAAGTATCAAACTGGATAGCAGCAATAATATTGACATCCATCACTGTCGATAACCTTCACAAGATTAGTGAATATTACATGTTAAACCTCTGGGTCAGTGATTAAATATTCTCTTCATGTACATATAATACAAGAATCGATATCTGGACACAAAAATATCTAAAAGCCCCAGCCTTGACAATGCTTGCCTCAGAGGCTTTGAGGCCCCGCTCACAATATCTTATCATTGAATGCAATGAAGAGATTAGTATGAGACTTTTTTGTGTAATCTCCTTCTGATTCATGAATTCAATACTTGCACCAGAGTGAAAATTCAAAGTTGTTTTCGGCATAGCTTGACTCCCGGGGCTTTACTAAGGGGACCGCGGAGAGAGAGAGAGAGATAGATTCTTTATTAGCCAATATCAAATAGCATTAACAATGGAATTCATTTTACTCCTCGTGATTGTGTCGCCATGGGTCGACACCATCTTGCATTGGAGAACAGAAGTCACACTCTCAAGTTCAATTATTCAACCGTCAAACACTAGGCCTATACATAATCGTGTAATATAACTGCCTTTACAAGGGGATACATGAGATTATGCAAAATATGTTGGATCAACATTATATAACTTTATACTGAAGATGGTGATGGGATTAATGAAGTGATAAAAGGATGACGCATCCTTTCTGACCTAACATGAAACTTGTGCAGCCGCCGAAGGTCCGGGCCTCTTCCTGGCGGTGGGTGATAATACTAGAAGAACCCTAACCTCAGCGGCCAAAATGAGGCAGTGCGCTTACATGGTGTGTCACCTAACTTACTCAATGTTTATGCCAAATACCACGTTTCAAGACCGGATCTTGTGCCATCAGCATGTAACCAGGCTAAAATCGAAAAGTTTGCGACTGGAATACCAAGATTTCAATGGAAACGGACATCCTCGGACGACTTGATTGACCCTGACAGCCCCCAACAACTGTTGAAAGGCTGAAAATTTTCTTGTTTTAAAAACTGTCTAGAAATCATTGGAAGACCTGTCATCAGTTTCTCTTTACAAAACCATTTCAGACATTTCCAATAAGGCAGTTGCAGATAGTATTAGGCAACCATCAAGAGGCACATTCCTCCTTTAACCTGCGACTTCAGAGAAAATGACAGACATCCATCTGATACCTGATGCCCAAGTCACCATTGAACCTTTTTAAATACCAGGCAAAGACTTTATCTTCTCCAGAGAAAACCAGCAGGCCTGAGCAGAGGGGGGAACAGAGGGGCCAAATTGAAGGGGCCCCCATTTTTTCAGGGGGCCCACTTCAAAAGTAGAGTAAAACGCGAGTCACAAAATATGAAATGAAACTCGATTTGTACAGAGCTAGACTCTGAGGCAGAATAATTTCGAGGGCCCTCACGTCACTACATTTGCCAGTTGGTAATTCACGTCACCACAGTTGGCAATTCATTTACAAAATTATGACTGTACTACATAAGATGAACAATTTGATGGATACCTTTTTTTTTATATTCATTACAGCTACTGACAAATGACAAATTATTACAATAAGAGGAGAATTCTTTCAATACTTTCCAGTTAAAAGCTAATCCTACTAACAGCTCTGGTGACCAAGATTCAAAAGCTGTAGCCTGGTCGTCGATCAACTGACTGTGGTTTGCCAATCATGTCCATAATTGTCTTGTTAAATGTCAGGCTAAATTATTCTATAAAATGATAATTGAAAATTGTATGCATTATTGCAAATGAATAAAATCAGAAATAACATAAATCCCCAAAAAATCAGGGTTTAGAATTTTTTTACATTGGATTTTTTTGCTAAATTTTACAAGGCTGGTAGGAGGTTACAAAGGAAAAATACGGGAAAAGTAAATGCTGTTTTGAGAGATGAGGGGTCAACAATTTGCAGCCTAAATCACTTGGTACATTAGCATCCACGTGCTTTTCATGCATAACTCGCAAGGGAGGAGGTGACACTGTTTTGGCTTCTGTGAACTTATTAAGAATAACATCAAAATGAATGATACATGAAATTAAAGAATGGAAAATTCCGCAGTTTTTGATGCTGGTTATTATTAGATTTGAAGAAAATGAATGTGTTCTAGGTGCTGTATAAGTTCATAAATGCAGTGAAATTTGGCGTAAAATTGTCACAATCCCATTTTCAATTTTTCATAAAAGCAAAAATAATAGCTGCATCAATGTAATTATTGCAGAAATTATATTTTCCAACCCTCTAGTTTAAATGGGAAAAATTATAGATTCATATTCATCTTATTGTATTGGTAATATGTAAAAATGTGACACCACCTCTACTCCAGAAATGAACCACCTAAAAAACACAATAAAATGGCCTGTACCCTAAACGCCCCAACAGTGACACTTAAGAAAAACATTTTCTGCAGCCTCAATATATACCCTAACAAGAAATAATACTAAGATTGATAAGAAAATTTGTCCATTAAATGGTTCAGCCCGGGACTATCAGGACAAAGCACCAGGCAATATAAAATTTGGCAAAATGTGTAAGAAATCTCCTACGAATTGTAGATACTGCAAGCAGGAGCCGCTGCAGTATAATAATATCAATTGCAATAGTGGACAGATGAACTTAATAAAGTTTGGATTTTGATTCTGAAGAAACAAAGGACTGTACTGGGAATAATAAAGCAGCCTGTAAAGTTGTACACATTATGATAATAAGGTTCCCATGCTATTCATATAAAAAATAATGTTTGCATGTTATGGTAAAACTTAACAATATCAATGTTTCAAACTTTTAGATGCCATGCTAACTATTCTATTTCAGCAAAAGGATAAGCAAAATCAAGTCCATCTCAGTAGATCTCACCTTTGATATAAATCACACATGGATCATCCTTGAAAAGTCAATACCTTTACATTCAAATATCCTTTGAAATTGGAGCATCCTATTCCTCCATTCTAAACACGGGGATATAGCCAATGAAATTAAGTATCTTAATCCAATAGTTTCTGAGATGTGGCAATAACAAGATTTTGATGGCCGATATGGCTTTCATCCAAGCATTTCCATTTGAAGATATGATAAGGTATTAAGAGCATAGTCACCATTATTAATTTCTTACCTATCTCACTTCTTGAGACATTGATTAGTACAGGTTCAAAATGGCAGCCATTTTAAAATCAAAGATGGCAAAGAGAACAACACTGAAATCAGTGTAGCTGCAGGTCAGAAATGGTTCAGCAGGTCCTTCTGAAGATATTTGCCAAGTATTATGGTGTTATCACAGCAGTGATGGACATTTCGGAGCCAAGAAGAAACAAGAACCCAGGGGTTCAAAATGGAGGTGGTGCAGTGTCCTAAGTTGAGGTTCATATCCCCTGAAAATAACTATTTCCCTGAGCGCCCAGAGCCAGCTGTTGTTAATATATTGTGTGCTTAATTTCAGAATTTTACAACTAATCAAATTTCAAGCCACAAAATGACGTAGGAATCTTAGAGTAAGACATACTCTATCCACCAATAGAATTAGCTGTCTCAGTGTGGAACACTGGATACAAGAGTTATACTAAACTAACTGTTACACATATATAATTTATATATGGCTATAAAAGACTAATATGCTTAACCAAAATGTTTGTTGAAGTTTACCAATTTATTCATTACCATTAATTTGCGAGAAACCAAAATTCGAGAAAAATATCAGAAATCCTAATACTTTCCACCTTTTGGTTTTTATGAATATTTCAAAGGATTGGCACTCCAAATGAGTTTAGTCATTTAAAGAGGTATAATTTAGACATCTAAATGCAAAATTTCAGAGGTCAACTCCAAAATTGACAGAATCATGGAGCATTGACAAAATAACATTTTTTCACATTTTTACTGAATTTGCTGTTAATAATATTTTCAAGATTATGTAGACCCCCAAAAGGCACATTTAGAGTATTTAATGTATAATATGGCAGATGTTCATGTTCATAGGTACAACTGTTTTTGAGTTCAGCTCCAGGAAAGGAAACAATTATCTTAAATTTCCAATATTTTACAAAAACTGTACAGATTGCTTAAATATGGACACCAAAAGATACATATATCCCACAAGACACATTCATGTGCCAAATGTCATATATACAAGTAAAATAGTTGAGGCACAGTGGCCAATACACAATGTGTGATGCTGCCCGTAGTGTATCCAAGCAAGATAAAAACGAAGTCACGTCCAAATAACAACATGCCTGCTATTCATTCCTATGCCAGATGCTTGCTCTATAATCAAGCTAGGGTGCATTCTTGACACCAAACACCTCTAAACAACTTGTCTAAGTCAGGGCCCAAAAGACATTCTGAAAATGCTCAAATTTCAAATTTCTCGCCAAAACTTTCCATTTTGTCACTGTGACTGGATAAATGGAGATGTGTACACACCTCTATTAAAAAGCAGAAAATGCGGCTATTGTGGATATTGAAGTTCTAATCTGACAGTGGATGATGTTAATTTATTGCTCTGTCTTGAATATTCAATTTTTGACACTTTAGCACAGGTGGCCAATATCAAGCACAAAAAGAGCAAAAATGTAAAATTCATTCATATTGGACGCCATCTTGATTTTCTAAGATGCCAAAAGCGGGATTTTCGAGGACTTTAAGTATGTTATTATAGACAATTTTCTGAATAGTCCATGCCCTGGTGGTCATTTGTGTGATCGAGAGAGGGAGAGCATTTGACTTCATATACTGTTATTATATGGTCTGGCCTTTAAAAAAAATCAGGGTAGACATCTGGCAGCATGGCAGGTTAAGAGAAATTCAAGATGGCGGCCAACATGGCCGCCGTAAAAAAAAAAGGGTTAAATTTCTCACAGTAACACCACATAGGTGTGTAATACATCAAAATAGGGTTTTCCTGGATTCTGAATCCAAATATGTACAAATAAAACCTCTTGCTACTTTTTCTCTTGATGGTT
The DNA here is from genome assembly GCA_026936325.1 of Platynereis dumerilii. Lineage (NCBI taxonomy): Eukaryota > Metazoa > Annelida > Polychaeta > Phyllodocida > Nereididae > Platynereis > Platynereis dumerilii. The sequence continues at coordinate 170,883 of JAPTHN010000210.1, forward strand.
GTCAAATCAAAAACGCCTATTTTACTGAACAACAAACACGGCACAGGCATTATATTACATCAACATAGGGGTTTTCAAGGTTGCTGAGTTCAATAATTTACAAATAAAATCTCTAGCTCCCTTCTACATGTATTTTGAGAAATCCAAGATGGCCACTGATATGGCAGCCACAAAGTTCTTGAAAATATCTATATTGGCCCCAACAAACACTAAACAGGTGAGTGATACATCAAAATAGAGGTTTTAAAGGTTGCTCAGCTCAGTAATGCACAAATAAAACCTCTAGCTCCCTTCTATTTTGAGAAATCCAAGATGGCCACTGACATGGCATGGCGACCACAAAGTCCTGGAAAACACCTACGTTGTCCCAAACAACACTAAATAAGGGCTACAAGGATACATCAAAATAATGGTCTTCTAGGTTCCAGAGCTCAATTATGCATGCATGATAATTCTTGAATTTTTAAAAATGTTTATTCATTTGAAATGGCTTATGGTATATCTGCTATGAAGGTCTGGAAAATGCGTATATGTTGCTCACAATTACACCGTTTAGAGTATAATGCATCAATATGGCAGATTTTACGGTTTCTCTATCCATGAAAATTCAACATGTTTTCCATTGTTAGAAATTTAAGATGGTTGCCATTAAATAGAACTAGTGTGGACACTAGTCCCGTTGTCTCAGTAAAGTTGTGAAAATAATAGCTTAAGACTCGCCAGGGATATCATTTCCAATAACAGGAAAATATCATCTGTATGTTTTAGGCCTTAAAGTTCATCTTTGTGTGCAAACTATAGCTAAGCACACACCTACGTATTAATGGAGAAATAACAAGATAAATAATTTGTTATTACCACAGTTTCACATTTAAACATTAATAGTACAAATAAACTATATGAATGACAAAAATACCTCATGACTAATAATATTGCTGATGTGAGGCACTATTCCACTTCAAAATTCAACAATGAATACATAAGAGTTCAGTGATGTACTTCATGCAGTTTTTCCCTATAATCTATAAATCTATATCTAGTATGCAATTGTTCCTGTGGCACTATTCCTCACAAGATCCCAGACTTATTCTAATCAAATCCAGGGGCTACAGAGTATCCACGCCTGCAATTATTATTTCCCGTACAATAGTAATCAATCTGTATCAGATTGTCACTAACACAAGAAGTTCGACGTTGTGACAATACTTTGACTTCTCTGGTTAAATTAGGCCCAGCCCATAGCTGCTGATCATAATGGTGACATTGCCATGACTTTCTTTTCCCTGTTACATATGTATCAGGAAGCATTTACATGTTGGGCAGATGGCATGCACTGTCTTGTGCAATTCAACTGTGAAATTGTACTGAAGCAAAAGCATACTTAACTGAGTATCTGCCAAGCATGTTCAGCTGAATTACCTAAATAAAATTTGAGCATTTAACCCACTTTTCACAGTTTAATTAATTTTGCATGTTATCATATCGAAAACAATGCAACTGGATATTCTTTGGGCATTTAAAATAAAACTCCTCAAGGAATGATTAATGCCATTATAGAACAAAACACCCATGCAAGCCTTGGCTGGTATTAAAGGGGATGTAATGGCTACCCGAGTCTCCTGACCTGAATCTCTGCAAAATGTTGATAATGCTTAAAGTTTGTAACACAGCAAGTGCAATAAAGATAACAAATCTGCTCAAATTTGCAAGAAATGCAGGCACACAAATAATCAAGCAAAATCAAAGTAATTCATATTCAATTGCTTACCTTTCACATGTACAAGAACCACACTGAATCTAAAGGGGCATTTGTAAGATATTCCACCAATCAAAATGTTCGTGCATACTTTCGTAGTGTCTAACTTTGTTTCATGAAGTTCACTAAAATCCTGTGATTTCTTGTCAAAGAGTCTTAGAGCTAAAACAGCTTGGCTGAACTCACCAAAAATATAATGAAACATTCCAAACTTGAATTTATTGCTTTTTTGGCTATATTCATTGTTTTGTAAAAACTTTCATTCAATGTTTAACACTGGTTTTTCTTCTTCAATTATGAAGCATCATTTAAGACTACATGTGGGACATTGCTGTATCGCATGCCTGCTAAATGTTTGTTGTGAGCAAAAAAGATTATTCTTTCCATGGGTTCAAATGGCAGCCATCTTGAATGTCTCAAAATGAAAAACTTTAAAGAGGTTCTATGCACAAAAAGATGGACTGAGCAACCCAAAATACACTTATTCTGATGTATCACACATTGTCAATTATGAAGCATCATTTGTGTTTATTGGGGGGCAACTCAGGTGCTTTTATAGGACTTTGTGGCCAGCATATCAGTGGCCATCTTGGATTTCTCAAAATAGAAGGGAGCTAGAGATTTTATTTGTGCATTATTGAACTCAACAACCTTGAAAATCCCTATTTTGAAGTAATATATGCCTGTGCACTGTTTGTTGTTTAGTAAAACAGGCATTTTTACATTCACGGCAGCCATTTTGGTTTGATTTGGCAGCCATCTTGAATATCTCAAGAGAAAAAGTAGCAAGAGGTTTTATTTGTACATATTTGGATTCAGCATCCAGGAAAACCCCTATTTTGATATATTACACACCTATGTGGTGTTACTGTGAGCAATTTAACCCATTTTTCTTTTCACGGCGGCCATGTTGGCCGCCATCTTGGATTTCTCCTAATTTGCCATGCTGCCAGATGTCTACCCTGATTTTTTTAAAGGCCAGACCATATAGTAACAGAATATGAAGTCAAACGCTCTCCCTCTCTCGGTCACACAAATGACCCCCAGGGCAAGGACTAGAAAGTTTCCTGAAAATTTCAGCTTGTTACTAATTTGTTCCAGGTTAGAGCTTATATCAAAGGCGTATCGGAGGGGGGGGCAGGGGGGGCAGTCGCCCTCCAAAAGTTTGGGAAACAGTAAGATTCGGGCAAAAAGGCTAAAAAATTTGGGAAGATAATTAAATAAACACTATTGAAAATTAATGATTTCTAGCCAATTTTCTTTGAAATGGTATTCTAGCCAATTTTATTTGAAATGGTATGAAATCTAGATCTTGAAATTCGTGCAGATGTTGCTGGCCCCCCCAAAAAAATTGCGCGCGCCGTACGCCTACGGCTTATATTGTGCTAATGCTCCTGGACTAGGAATGAATATTTACTGTAAAACATAACGTGCACAAGGCACTTTACAGCAGACCTCGTGGCATACAGTGAGAATTTGCCATTAAATCATAAATATGTGATAATAGTTATATGTTCCCCCATGGCCCAAAATGTAAATGGGAAATGCATACGGGATTTTTTTGTTGTAACCTGTTGATTGCTATTTGCTAGAGTGTAATGTATTTATTTAAGTATTTGTTTAAGTAATTAGAATTATATTGTAATATTAAATAGTAAGCTAGTTCTCTGGGAATGAGTCAAGAGGAAGCCAGTTCCTAGAACTGGTTGCAGCTCATCCCAATATTTGGGGTGAGCCAGGGCCTCATATAGAAAGGGAGGCCCCTGCTCCTCAGGGAGAAGAGCTTAGGATTTACTGTAAGATTGTTGTGTATAATACTTCATTAATAAAAGTGGATATCAACTTGACACTGGAGTGAAGCGTATTTACTGGATAGAACTACATGCATGGATGTATATGGATAGATAAACACATAATATGGTGGAGAATACCCTTTTTTCTGTACAATTGCATTTGAAAACGTTTTCTTTATTTTGTAATGAATTGCTCAATTAAATAACAATGTGTCAGCCAATTAAACGTCACACCTTTGCAGAACAATGATATAGCTGTTATGCATTTAGCGCTAGAGAACGTCTTCTGCACATTGTTCATACCTGCAACTTGCTTTATTATAATCAGATCATTCATCCATGTCACCATAATCCACAAATAGAAAGTCACAACACAAAAATAGAAATTGGTCCCAAATTGGTAAACAATTAGCAGCAATGCACAGGTCACAGCTGACTGCACACTTTGCTCAGACTGATGCCTTGTTTGGAGGAACCCCCTTGGAGATCGGGGGGGGGGGGGAAGCATATGACATCATTCATTGCTACAGCATTGGGTGGAATGGATTTCCCTTGCCAGAGAGTTTATTATGGGATTAACATGTACCAAAAGTTGATCACTTCACGTGGAGGCCCATCGCATGATGCATGGTAAATGGCATTATGATTGAAGAAGGCAGGCAGCAGAAACTTGACCCACAAGATATGGCAGAATTTCAATCTCATGGGCAGCTCCTCTACGAGGTCTGCCAATAAAAGCTGCCCAATTGGGGGGGGGGGGGGGCTAAGCATATATCTAAACAACTCCACACACCAGTATGACTGCTTGTGCATTAGTTAATAGCAACATGCTTTAGCAGGTGAACAATGTTCATCTGCTGATATCCACAAAACGAAGCTGTGTAAACATGTTCACTGAACATGTTTACACAGCTGCGTTTTGTGGATTTATTAAAAATACCGTGCAAGCACGTAAACCCCGCTGGCTCTATGTGAAGCCATTGAGACCATTCGGATACTGTTACATGCATACAAAAGTAATAAATTCCAGTATTGTTGGCAAAGAAAAATGAGCATTTATAAACACTTGAAAAGGGCATTGGGTTCACAAATTTGATGAACTTTCTTACCAGAACTATTAATTCATATGACCAGCCCTTACCAAACTACATTACTGCTACAGTAGATTAAAAATTCAAGATAAACAGTCTGTAGATAATTCAGTTCTGGAGTTTTAGCTGATTGAAAAAGTTGCATCAATAATTTACGCCAAATGGAAGAGCCTTCTGGAATGCCTGCAGAGACAAATCAAGATGAGAGATACCCCTTAAAGGTACTGAAAACCACTTCATGGACCCCAGATATCATGTCTGGAAACAATCAAGGTCGTATCTTTCATGAAATCCCAAATATTACGATTAACGACATCTGATTTCGACATGACAGTTGAATTCGACACTCACCACCCTGCCTTACAAGTGATTCAATCAGTCCATCAAGTTGTCGACATTTTTGCCGACACAAAAACGAATTTTCCTGCTGGTCAAGAACTTGTCAAATTGCACTTGAAAGCCCTCCAATGTACAGGTCGAATTCAACTGTCGTGTCGAATCTAAAAGTCGCCAACGGTAACATTTGAAAAGCGACTTTCATATGACAAAAAAGCCATAACAACAGTCTGTTTTGAAAATGTTTCTATACTAAACTGTTCAAGATATTGAGCTGAAACTATTCACACATCTATAACATTACTAAAGGCTAGTTTGAGAAATGTTTGAGACGAATCTAAGGGGGTTAAGCGGAAAAAATTCCTGAAATTTATTGAACTAACATGGAATTACGCACATCTAATTCCTAGAAATGCCTGGAAACTTGTCATTCCCGTCTGTATGACAAAATAAGATAACAGGCAAAGTTTGATTGAAATATGAGCAACACAAAGTGAGTTATGATCGACGTAATCCCCAGCTACCCGTCATGTGGTGGACTGCAGTACCCGGTAGGCTATTACATAGCCAGCGGGGTAAAAAACTCAGGATTATTTCTCTCCGGAGCACACAGAATTTCTCTATAGGATGGAGGATCATTATTTGCCCAATGAGGATTAAAATCGCTCCAGAGGATCTCATACATATCTATGGTGTGTGCATGATTCAGATGAAAAGTTTCATATTTTTAATTGATCTTACCAGTGTCTATAATTGTTCTTCATCCAAGTCCGAACACCACAAGCAGAAGAGTACGGATTGCAAAAAACATCCAGTCCAAGATGAAAAACACAAGAGGCACCACAAAGCAAAGCAGCAACGGACAGGATTGTTACAGCTGAAAATAGAAATAATGCTAACTATTAGTGCCAGTTGTTGGTAAGATTTTAAAAGTCAAGGTAAATTTATTGCCTGATGACTGACTGTGAAACACATTAAACATGAAAATTATTTTCAAACATACATAATTTTTAGTACCATTTGTACTTCAGAATCACAAAGCAAATGTGTGCTTTAGAAGTAATTACCTTCCAAATTCACTGCTGGGCAATTCAGTAAAGTCCGATTTACAGATAAGACACTTTAGCAGCTTGTGCAGCCCTACCATTACACCTTAGCTATCCTAAAATCAAAGACAGAACTCTCCCATTATGATCTGACTTTCATTTCTCCTGCCCTACCAGGAACCTGTATCAATTTTTGCATGTGTCCCAACACAGACATTGTTTTCGAGAGTCAATCTTGCGGGAACCAACCCATTGTTGTCTTTCAAATACTTCTTCATCACCTGTAGAAGAATAGCCTTGCCTCCTTAATTGACTGAACTATGACCTGCCCAACATAGGTCTGAAATATTCCAACCCAGAAAGTTTAGGACCGAGGGCAGCAAAGTCTGTTGTTACAAGTGTATGGGAATGTTTCTATTTATAAATGCCAGCAAGGTTGGCAAATTACCCGGTAGAAGGAAGTTTCTACCCTACCATGGGTGAGAAATTGGTTTTTACCCAGTAGAAATGGTTAATACCCGGTAGAAAATAATTTCATCCATTTAATTAGTGTTTAAGATGGAAATCATCTTTCAAAGGAAAAACATTATATCAATAAGGATAGCGAATGAACAAAATATGAAATACAGTTCCTTGTTTATATAGTTTAAGGTCCATCACCACAATTTCGAAGCATTGTATCGCAAAGTATGACAGTGTCGACATTTTCTGACTGAGGCAGTTATTAAACATGTTATGCATTTGGCTTGATCCAGAAAACACCTTTTGGTGGCATGAGAAAAAAGGGTTAGGAAATATTTGAGCCAAAAGGTAAACAAATTCTAAAAACATTTTAATGCCTTCCACTAAATCACAGGGAGATAACGATGCAGCAGAATTTGCAAATTAGCTTACAACTTGGAAACGCAGTTTCTTCTACCTGAAAGGCTATTACCAGGCCAGTGACGTCAATGTCATATGAACCAATTCAAGATTGGCTGCTTTGAATATTAACATAACCTTCAACTTGGAACTAGGCATGAAAGGAAAAAAGAACCCTGGGGTTCAAAATGGACGTGGTGTAGTGACTAATTTGGCATACCGTAATATGGGGTGAATTGGGACAGAATTGGCCGTTTTTCTGCGATAACATGGACAAAAATCAACTCAGAATTCGAAATATGGTGTCAAATTGTGTCCAAGCAGAAGGTCTAACTTTCTGTAGGAGCTTGAAAGGATATATCTTAAATTGCCAAGGTTCAGGGCCCAAAAACCCCCACTGTCCCAAGTCACCCCACAATTTGGGGCAAATCGGGACACTCCATTATTTCAACAATCAATACTTCCTGGCTTCTTTGAGTGATTGATTCTGATCACTAAACAATAAAAAAACATCTTCAATGTGCAAAATATTTATTTTGAGAAAAAATTTATATCAATTCCATTGATAATATTCAGATTTTATAAAATGTGATAAATGACAGAAAAGTATCAAAAGCTGTAGTTATCTGCTAATTTTGCAGGTGATTACGGATTTTGGACTAAATCCATAATAAATGATGCCAAGTTCAATAATATTTATCAAAAAGCTATGCCAGTACATTAAATGAAGATTGGTAGAGTATATTTTTACTATTCCCGAAACTTTGCCATTGACCTGGATCTTAACTCAAGACCAAACAAACATAATCCCACATCGAGTCTACTATTCTGGTTCCCTGATACCATTTTAAAAAAGTTTCCTGCAAGTTTAATGACTCTGGTGTTTATATTTTTTTGAGAAATGAGCAAAGTTTTGACAAGTATGTTAAAATTCAAATTATGCAGGGCCAGGTTTAAGGTGCTGCAGCTCCTCACTGCCTGCAGTTAGAAGTATGAAATTCTATCACAATATGCGCTGGTATGTGTAGAATACATGTGCCAAAAATTAATTCTCTAGGTTGAGTAGAAGTGGTTGATCTTTGAAGAAATAATACACATCCCTGTCTTGCCCCGATTCACCCCAGTGTCCCTATTCACCCCATATTACGGTACCATGAATCTAGCAGATCATTCATCCTGCACTGCTATAACTACTCTGATAGATTTATAGATATATAGATTTATATACATAATAGACATCCAGCATTATGTATATATACAGATAGATAGCTATACAAATAGATATACACAGGTGCTGCCCTTTATGAGCAGTAGTTGCTCACAGTGATTGATTAATGAGACAAACAATTTAACATCTCATCAGAATGAAACACATTTGGGATTTTTATCTTGAAATTCCACAAAAAATATTCTAAATTGACTGCCCCAGGTCTGAACCCAGGAAAACAAAGACTCTCAGGATTTTGGTCTGACAACACTTAGGACACCGAGCTGCCACAGAAACTCCCTATATATTTATCCTAAGACCTGCTTAGTTCCCTACTATCATGTCAATTAAGATCTTACCTACTCACTAATATGCTGCTCTATACATATGTCAATCTTCCTACCACTGCCAGCTAACTTGTGGACGGCCAAATTGACCAAATGGTTAAGAGCGCTTGTCTGGCTACCACTGACTCTGAGGGAGTGGGTTCAAATCTCACCCTGGGAACTCACTTTAGTCCGAGCCCATGGGACATTAAACGGAGGCGGGTTGTATCCAGTATTCTATGCTGGGCAACTCAAAGACCCTGGGCATCCCTGAATTAATAGGGTATGAGTCAGACTCAGTCTTCTCATCACTCATTATCACACGGCGGTCACCAAAACTTGAGAATGCCGATGGCATGGGAACCTTTGGTAATGTTCCCTTCATCGCTGCCCATGGGTGCTGCTCTGCGGCTGCCCTGAGCTGTATCATGTGGAAGGCTCACCAGACATTTCATGAACCGCATGCCGGAACATGACTAGCAATGGTTACAATTAAAGTTACAATTACAACTGCATCAATAAATCTATCAATCCAGAATTTGCGGAGTGCCGACTATTTGCCCCATGTCATGAAACCCCCTCAGGCCATTTCGAGATACGCCTCTGGAGATCAGACTTCCTGTTGATACCCAACTGATCAACCGTTAACACTCAATCATCCTGTCAGGGCCAGGACTTAGCGGCAATTGCAATCGTCATCATGTGATGTTAATTTCCCAGACTGATTATAGAAGCATGAAAGGGAAGCAGTGTGAACAAAATGTAGGCACTAAAACGTCACAAGATCTACACGTACATTTAATTTATCGAAATTGACTCAAATTATATTGATTTTTGGCTATTTTTCCTCGTTTAAGCAATTCAAGCCATCTATGGTCCCAGCAACTGTATCCCGTTTGATGTGACAGTGGTTTAGGTAAACTATTATTAGTGCTACATAAACCTGCAGTTTCCTGAAGGAATGTCCAAGATGAAACAATATTTGGGTCTATGTTGATGCTCCATTTACCCCATCGCTTTGACTCAGCTCAACACAATTACCCCCTCTGCTAAATTCAATTATCCAATCTTCCCGTGACTGCAAAACATCAAATATCTTTGCTATAAGCTATTCCTGTCATTGGAGCCCCACTGACTTTTTGTTCCTTGTCAAATATAGGATCATGCTGTCAAATATAGGATCATGCTGACAAATATTCAACATTACAAAACTGCTTTATTACATACTAATTTCGGTCAGCTGTTTCACTGGCATCCACATTGGATGATGGGATAACTGCAGTTACCCCATCAGGTTTGCCCCCAGGGGAAAAAAGGTCTAACAAATGACTTTGGTTCCAAGTACAGCGGTTCCAAACAGAAATATGAATAACAGACATGGTGTGACGCTTCAAATCAGAGTCCGCGAAAAGTGCCGGTTTAGCATTTGTGCGGTAAAATGAAAGTGGTTACCTGCCCAAATGTCCGACAGGTATTCTGGAGAGTCATTGGGATGACTGAGCAGTCAATGCAGCCAGTACAGGCCATTGGAGACTCAAGGGCAATTAACAAACATCAATGATACAAAAAATCTTTTCAAAGCTCCAGGAGAGATTGGGTGGCTCCTGAGAGGCATAGGCTCCGGAGCCATTTAGCATTTCTCGGGAGCAAAAGCGCTGGAGCGCCAGGAAATTTCTACCACTGCTTACCAGCCTTAAGTCAACAACATTCTGGGGGGGGGGGCAGCCGCCACCCTTTCCCACTCCCCCAGCAGGCTACGACCCTCCCCCCCCCAACCAAGGCCATTTCTAGATACACCCCTGACCAGTTCAAGAGCTGAGTCACTGTTGCTCCAAAAGGAATGTAAACAAGCCTGAGCAAGGACCTGTGCATGATGCAAATTGATCTTTTCCTTCAAAAATTAACATATTTCATTGTAATTTGAACTAGATACTGCTAGCACATCTGTAATGGGAAATTATAGCAATGAAAATCTAATCTTTATGTTTTAACGGACTTTTTAGACCAAATTTCTCTTGAAATTTGCTTGCGCCAGTCCTGGCCAGGCTAGTGACAGGGCACGATGTGCACATGGAGAATGCTAAACCTACGATGTGGTGGCTCTTGGAAATCAGGCCTTATTTCATGGATAACAGTCCTATTACTTCCTTTTGGCTCTTCATTTGACAAAATAAAGATGGATAGCAGAGTTTCAAAGGATGTTTAGGTGTGTGAGAGATGCTTTCAGGCAGCAAAATTATGGGCTGGAATGATGCACATCACATGGTTGCCATGATTGCATGTGACAATGACATCGCTGGATGTAAAAATTGACTTGCATGGGTGTTGCTCTCAGGATCCGGCCGGGCCAAGTAAAAAGACACACAATGGGGGGCACGGGATTCTCTGGGGGGCACTCGCAATACTAATTGCACAGGCTACAGCAGCCTGCTTCAGCTGCGAGCGTGAGCGAGCAGGCTACAACATTTCACTTGTGGTGCTGCCGGTCAGGTCCTCACTCGCATGCATTTTTGAAGCAACACAGCTCAGTCCTGCTGAGTTCTGCTGAGTGCGGACCTTAGGTGCAACAGCGCGGACCTGAACACGCTGAAAGGCATCTGTTCTATTGACCTAGAAGCCAATTCGATACCCATTTCGACACAAATTTTGTCAGTCTGCAGCCTCGCTCGCTCGCCTGCTTTGATACACAGCAGACTGTTGTCAGTCAGCTAATAGTATATATTAGCCAAGGTTGAAAAGTTCATATGGGGGGGCACCTGGGGGGGCACAGGTCCAATATGGGGGGGTACGTACCCCCCCACACCCCCCATAGGGACGCCACTGAAGACATATTTCTATATAAAATGCCAACACCCATACTGTTCATTCCTGTGTCAGATGTAGGAAATGTGAGCAAGTAATGGAGGAAATCACTGTGTATTGTTGTCAGAGTTCTAATTACGGAGATATGACCAAAATAACATCTGACAGAGCAACGACAGGGCATCTCAATCCATTTTAACTACCCCCAGTATGGACTCTCTCCCTCGAGAGTAGTGTTGTGCCGGTTCCTGAAATTTCGGTTTGGTTTCAGTTTCACCACTACAACCGAAACTCGAAGTGAAGTTCAATCTAACAACCGAGTGTTTTGGTTATCGTAAAATATCTAATTTTATTGAGAAAACGACGAAATAATTAGCAAAATGTCGATCTATTCACTCTCCCAGCCGCGCGCCATGTTGATGTATTGAATGTCGGGACCTAAAAACGAATTTGCGGACCGGGCGCTGAACCGCGGAACGCAAAATCGTGTCGTGCACATTGCGGACCACGTGAATTGGTCTGCAACTGAAACTCGAACTGAAACCGCGGTTTTGGGTCGGAAAAAACCGAAACCGAACCGAACGAAAAATATCACAACCGCCCAACACTAATCGAGAGATAGGAGAGTCAAAAATCTGTTATAATGTCATAAGTGCCCGGTATGATGCAGTTGCGCATGCACACCTGCATTAATATTTATAAAAATGTAATTTAAATGGTATTGCAGCCATTTGCAGGAGAATAGCACAGATTTCTTGGATATGAATGGCAATTCTACAATTCCAATGTCAATAGAGGCCCTTTGAAAACCCTTATAATAAAGACAGCTTCAAAGAATGACAGAATTCTGACATGCAATTTATCTTACCTTTGAAAAAACTGTTAATCGCAGATAATAAGGCACAACACAGGACAGAAACCAATTCCGAGACAAAAAACGCAGAGACGCAAATCAAGGCAGTGACAAAGACGATATCTGAAACAGGAAGAAAAAATGTGTGCTTATTGTAGAACATAGTAGAAATCATGGTAATTTCAATGGTATTGCAGTGGAATACCACAGATTTCTTGGTTATGAATGGCAATTCTACAATTACAATCTAAATAGAGGCCCTTTCAGAATAATAAAGACAACTTCAAAGACTGATAGAATTCTGACATGCAATTAATCTTACCTATGCAAAAACTGTTAATCGCGGACAATAAGGATAGAAACACGTTCGGAAGCAAAAACACAGCGATGCAAATCAAGGCAGCGACAAAGACGATATCTGAAACAGGAAGAAAACATTTGTGGTTATTGTAGAACATTGTAGAAATCATATTTCAATGAAAAATTGAAAATGCTTCAGTGACGATCTACGGCTGGTTCATCGCCACTTGAAAACAGACTGATTGTAAGGGGCCAACCAGATGATAGCTGGGGGGGGGGATTTAACCCCTGGGATGAACTTTTACTTTTTGCGTGAAGTGCCAACCAAATTTTTTTAACATGCAAACAAGCGACAAACTTTTTTATCGCAATTTCAACATTACAGTACAGGGGTAATAGGACGTTACACCGCCAGTAAGGATGGAATATTTCACTGCAAAAAACAAAATATTGAGACCTTTAACCGCAGGTTGATAACCATGGAATCAACTCACAGGGCTGTACGATAATAGGCTGAGATGCGATATGCGATAACTATGTTTCATGTCGTGATGTCGATAAATTAAGCAATACATTCACATGCAAAAGATTTACCTGTAAACTCCCAAATTGTAGCAACAAGTTAGAATTTCATGAAAAGAAATTCCCATTTTTGGGCAAAAATAACATATTTTTTACAATTTACTTCCCTTTGCAATATCACATTATCGCCCTACTTGATATCGTAATACAAAACATAATAAATTTGCGATTAATCGTCCAGCCCTAGAATGGCAAAAGTCTACTTGACTGTTGACAGTGTTGAGCTAAATGTCAATCAAGAATCAATGTTCTCAATTGCTTCTGTTTTTCTGATTTCACTGACGTGTGTTTCTGTGATCTCGGACTCTACACCTACTTAGTCAGTTGCAATTAACTCTGATGACACAAATGTATATGAATTGGACTTATAAATTGATGTGATTACGGGTTTGCCATCCCAATCGTGCTGAGGCAATTGAAATCAGCCAGAGTGATTACAGAAAGCCTGTCAGGCAACCAAAATAAGTGAAGTGTAATCAGCCAGATATTTCACAAGCCTGCAGAGTGGTGGAAGCAATCTGAGCAGATACATGACATTTGTATAATTATGAGGTCTACAGATCATTTCTACAGAGAAAAGTGCGGCGGTGAAACATCCCAACAGTCCCAGCGGTAAAACGTCCCAGCGGTGAAATGTCCTGCTGTCGTTGATGGGCAAATCCTAAACTCACAAGTTTGGCATTGCATTGTAAATCTAGCAATGATGATTTGACCATCATACACATTACACTATATAGTAATTACCATCATTTTGTAAAGCCATGATGCATGCAAAGGCTTCTGGGTAAAATGTGGCGCATCTTGTCAGCAAGTAGTCGTGACTTCAGGCAGCCAGCCACAGCATATGGCAAGTCACTGCAAGGCTGCAGGATCAACACTGATCAATGGTATACCATGGCCGATTGCACAGTGCCAGAAGTGAAGAGACAATTGATACATTTGTATAGTTCATGCTTTTAAACATGTTTGCCAAGATTTACGTATGGCCTACCTGAAAACATTCGATTCTGTTCTCCATCAAATGTTGAAAATCCAACTCACATGGCCAAAAACAAAGATGACCCATTTAAATTTTATTGTAGGTCAGAAATGTTCTCCCCCGAAATGTTTTAACCCAGATGGCACTACAGTCGAGTTTGAGAACCAACATCCCCTGGTGACCTCATGTTACAATAGACTGATGCCTCATCAACTATCAAGTTGGGAATCGCAAAAGGGTCATTCTATGCTAAGTGGTAAATTAATTAAATGAAAGAAGCCGTCAAATCAAAATATTATCACTAACAGAAGCCGTCAAATCAAAATATTATCACTAACAGGCTTGAATATTCATGCTTTTCCACAAAGTAAAGCCTAAACCTTCCATGAAAAGTACCTGGATATTAGGGTGGCCCTCAAAAAAAAAGTTTGAAATTGGTAGGGGCCCCCAAAAATGATGCCTATAATGGCAAAAAAATGCCTATTATGGCAAAAAAATGATGCCTTATTATGGCAAAAACAGGCTGCGCAAAATCTCATTCAAATTGGTTAACATTTAGAGGTGGCCCACGGGCCTTGAAATTCTTGCATTTCAGTCATGATTCCGTATGTTCGCCGACTCATGGTATTGTATGACTAAGCCATTTCAAATTAATTAGATTTTTTAACAGGGCTGAATGAGAGCTTCATTTTGAATACCAACTTGGATGGTCTATGACAATTCTGTATGAACCCCAAGAGCCTTACATCAGTTCTTTTCAAAATTGTTTCTTTTGATATATGATGTCTCCGAATTCAGTCTGGAGGCAATGACTCTCAACCAGACCTTGTAAAATGGATTACCAATGAGGGCAGCTGCTTGTTCTGATCACTGTTTAAGGAAAATAATGAAAAAAACCTTTCATGGTCTGAGGTAGGAATAATTTCATGAAAGCCGTGATGATTTTGAAAAATGTACATAAAGAGTCAATGTGTCAATTGTCAATGTGTTAGTTTTAAAGACAAAAAAATCACAGCAAGATCTAATTTTCCCATATTCTTTTTCAAAATTTAAAGATTTTCCAACAGGACAGTTGGTGATTCTTTTCCCATGGGGCCAGGGCGGTTAATTTTGTGTCAGATTAAACAGCCTTTCTTGTTATATTTTTTTTCAAAAATTGGGGCTGATTTGAATCGGGTTGTTCATTACTTCTGATAGGCAAGTCCCTTGTCAAGTTGTACCATAAAAACTGCTAGACCAGTGAGTGACATGCAGGTTCTGTTCAAGTCTACCAAATATTAGCAAGATATTCTGACACAAAATTAATCACATATTATACAAAAAGGCAAATTCATTAACAACGGTATCATTGCAGGAAAAATTTCAAAGAGTGACTTTGATATAATTCCCTAAGAATGCATTGGGGGAGTGTTGTAAGCTCAGTTGGGAGTGCTCTAGGCTCTAACATTGGCAGTCAATTGAAGCCATATTCAATTTTTACAGCATTTTCAATCATGCTGTTCATACTTATCCTGTCCTAATGATTAGCCTACCAGCCACATAAATGTGGGATATAAAGCCCTAATCATTTAATCATTATATTATGAAAGTGTTTTAATCTAAGGCTAAAACTCTCCGCATTTGCTCTTTTGCACCTAACAACGCTGTGGTAATTACCATCTGCCCAAAGAACAAATTGTCTGATATTAAAGCAAAATCAAGCGAACAAGAGGTATTCAGCAAATTTGCACTTAAACATTCCAAATATCAAATCATCACAGACCATCCAAGTTGGTACTCAAAATGAAGCTCTGATTAAGACCAGTTCAACCATACCATTTGTATTGTTGTATCATTTAGATTGGCTAAATAATACAGAACGGCGATTTGACAAAAGTAGAGAATTACGCAAGAAACATAAAAACTTCAAGGGCGGCGGGCCACCTCTAAATATTAACCAATTTGGCCCATCAATATTTTAAACTTCTATTTTTTACTATGCTTTTAAGGGTCACCCTACTGGATATTTCAATCTGGTAACATACTTTCATCTGTACAATTCCACATGGAAAAATCCTTTTTTTAATGAATTTGGCCAGGAAATATCAGCAAAGTGCAAAAAACATTTCAGGTCGGCCATTTTTTTTTTTGGCGCTGAAGTAAAATGCCGATTGGAAAATGCAGTGAATTGCGGACCGCGCGGACTTGGCGCGGAACGGCCCAAAACTTTATCGCTGATTTATCGTTATCGCAAAATTATTTAGCATTTCCTTAAAATCATCGCATTATAATGAATGATTTCTGGAGACTTCAATGCCGAAAAAGCTGGGAAGGATATAAAGCTAGTAATTTTTTTCTAGTAAAATACATTGCCTGAACCTATGTTAAAATTATTTGTTTTAACAACAACTGTCATGGAAGTGTTACGTCAATGAAACGACATAAATAGCATTCTTATTAAAAGAACTGAGTCTCTTTTAATTCCAGTAACAGCATTGTGACCACTTGGCGTAGAGTGACCCAAAAACGAAAGAGGGCTGCATGATAAGGGTTAAAATGTTCTTATAAAATATAAATTCCTGGCATGAAATTAGCCAGCTGGTAATTAATGCAGATTGCAGAAACAGGTAATTGCCATATAGTGTATTGGGCTATACCCATGGGGAGGGGGGGCTATTTTCTTGACTTGAGATTTTGGATAACTGGTTAAAACGGCGATAAACCAATATGGCTATTGCCGAAACGGCAAGGATTTTTCTCCGACCAAAACGGCTATTGAAAATTGTGAAATTGCATGACATTGTCAGAACGGCTATTTGACATTACCAGAACGGCGATTATGCTTATCCAAAACGGCAATTGCAATTCTACAGCTTCAAAGGCTGGCAGTAAATCTGGTAATTCGATCTAGATCTGTATTCCTAAGTTAATTTGTCATCAAGCCATACATGCAATTGTCTTTATGATTGATTTATTTATTGAGAAAATGGCAATTATAGGGCTGACACTTCAAGACAATTAGGGAATTAAGGGAGAAACAAAGTATTGCCGTTTTACAGTCTGTCTCATTTCAAGAACACACGGTCATCGTAAAAAACCTGACAAAAACAGCACCAAAACATCACAAAAATGTGATAAATAAATTGCAAATCGGCTCTTCTATTCATGAGTATGCGTATTTCTACAGTGTGACTTGTACCGTAGATGCCGAACAACAGTGATGGCAAATTAACAAAAAATATTAGCTGAGTTAACAGCTAATAAGTTAATCAAATCATTAGCTTAGTTATAGTTAATAAGTTAAAATTAGGGATGTCATTGGAAAGCAAAAGTTTCCGATTCGATTATCGGAATTTCTCTTTTCGATATCTGATACTATCGGAAACAATCGATATTAGCCTGAAGACCTTGTTTCTGCGACTTAATTCAATAAAATTTCCCAAAACGGAGTTATGAATTACACTTTAATTCTAAATAGTAAATACCATAGAATAGGTAATGGCACTGTGCATCATGTCACAGTTAAAACAAAACTAAAAATACATAAATTAGTTAATCATATTAACATTTATTTATCAAATTATCAAAATAATTACTGATAGATTATTTCAATGAATCAGTCAAATCCCTGGCGCTAGAAGTGCCAAATTTACTGACAATTGAAATAGCAATTAGGCCGGTGTGAAACATCAAATAGCATTGATCATTAAATACATTATGTCAATAATTATTGTTGATACTTCATGTTAATTACCTGAATTCACCAATTCTGACGTATTCTGACTTTATGGAATCACAAAAATTGTTCAATACAATCCCAGGTAGAATGAATAAGATTCACTGGACCTGTTAGCTAATACAATACATGTCAAAAAAGTTTCATTTTAAAGTTACTAAAATTGATAATCTTGAGGGAACACAATTGCTACAAACTCCTTGAGATGCTTGGTTTCTGAAAAATGAATTCTTGAATAAAACGTTGAATCATTAAAATGTTCGCACAATGCAAAAAAGTTTTGAACATATGTACATAGTCAATTAGTCATTAAGTAATTTCAAATAATTGAATTAATTTCAGGCAGGAATATTCAGCACCACTTTGTTTGATGGTAATACAGTAACAAATTGGCATTTGAAATTGCAAAATTCCATCACTCCAAGGAGTCCCAATTCACCACTTTGTTTGATGGTAATACAGTAACAAATTCCAAATTCCATCACTCCAGGGAGTCCCAATTCAGGTGAACTGAACGCTTGGTTTGCGAATAATTGTGATAGAGGAAAACCATCATGTTAGCATTTTCAGGTGTCAAATGATCTCTCTTCCTGTAAATATTCCCTGCAGTTGAGAATACCCTCTCACTTGAAACGCTGGATGCTGGTATATGCAGTACTTCGAGCATGACTCTGGTCAGGTGAGGATAACGATATTGATTTGCTCTCCACCACTGCAAGGGCTCTCCATATCCCAGTCCGAGGGACAGTTCATTTTTGTAGCTGTCCAGTTCTTTCTCTATGGCAAAATTTACATCAATTCCTTCAGTTGATGATTCATGTGAAACTTTGATAAGTCCATCAAGGTCATCATCAATTGGTACATTTTCCACTCTCCTTCGTTTATTTTCATCTGGCACTGTGGTATCATCCTTTTCGGGTGATGACTTGATACACAGATCTCTCAAATGCCTGTAAACGTTATCTTTGCCTCGTTCGTCCACCCAGTCGAGTGATCGGACTCTTGGGTCAAGGGCACTTATTGTGGCCAGAAGCAGCCATTGCTCGTTGTCTTTATACCTCTTCTGGAAATCCATTTTAATGGCATTTTTGGCTTTCTTGATCATACCTGGATCTTCGGGCTTTTCAGCCAACTTCTTAGTTACAAAACTTTCCATGAAAGGTAGAATCAGGCCTCCTGTGGGCTGCTTCTCTGCTGAAACAAGCCGGGTGGCTTTTTCAAACGGCTCCAATAACTTATTAAGCTCTTCTAGATTTTTTCTCTCCTCGTCATTGAGCAGGAGTCTTTCGTCCGGACTGCCATATAATGAGCCATACACTGCGGGGTAAACCGCCAACAGTCGATCGATCATGAAATACACGCTATTCCACCTCGTAACCACATCTTGCACCAATTGCAATTGTTGTAAGTCCAGCAATTTCTCGTTTTCGTGCAAGTTTTGTGTTTTTACGTAGCTGTACTTGAAGGTGCTCACAAGGGATCTCACTTTACCGATTAGACGTTTAATGGAATTTTCTTCCAGACCCTTGGATACAGCAAGGTTTATGGTGTGGGCGAAGCAACCGATGTGAGGGATTTGATGTTTGACAAACACACTCCGAATATTGGCATGCAGCATTATCACTGATGCCGACAAGATTTTTTAGCCCCCAGTTCTTTTCAGTCTCTTTCAATTCGTGACACAACATTTCTGAGGTGTGTCGTGCTGTGACATGATTTGTGTCAAACTGTACTGAAACAAAAACGCTTTCAGTTCGAAGGTGTAGGGATCAATGCAGCGTGCAGTACAGTAGATGTTATGAAACTGACCATAAATTTGTTGGTCCAGGCGCCTGTGGTAAAGCTGTGAGCTGGAGAATTTGCAAGTTCATTTTTGACTTACGTCATGGACAAATTGTGCATGGCTCAATGACCCTCTCAAGGCATGTGCTGCGAGAAATGACCTTGTAACAGGGATCCATCTATTTGCAGAAGTCCTGAAAATCAGCGTCTT
Source organism: Platynereis dumerilii (assembly GCA_026936325.1). Classification (NCBI taxonomy): domain Eukaryota; kingdom Metazoa; phylum Annelida; class Polychaeta; order Phyllodocida; family Nereididae; genus Platynereis; species Platynereis dumerilii. Next base: position 190,523 of record JAPTHN010000210.1, read on the forward strand.
CAATCAAATTTACAGGCCGCATATCCCTCACAATAAATTCGGCAAGTCCCCTGCTGGAAGTCTTAGCCCTTGCAGAATTGTATAGATAGGACTTACTCAGAAAGGAAGTCATTGTGGTCTGCTTACTAGCTCCAACTTGGCCGGGAATTTGCAGGTCTTTTTCTGATGTCTTACTCTGTGCAGTTTCTGGACACTTTTCAACTGCCTCGATAGGCTGGAAAAAAAAAGAGCAGAATTAATGACTTACCAAATCAGGCTTATTTTAGAATATTTATTTAGTGTATTAGCATGTTAAGAAAAAGAGTATAACATTTATTTTGGCCCTTGAAATAAAAAATAATATTTCTGTCATTCTCACAATTTAAGGCCATTGAAAAAAGTATTAAAAATTAATTAACTTACAATTTATGCATTAGGCTGCAGCACTGAATTCTCAGCATTTTTTGAGCGAATTACTTTTGGCTTATCCAAAAATGTGCAGCTATTTTAATAGATGAGTGTCTGACAGTGAGTTACTGCTTCAAGTCAAAGTCTATTTTTAGTTCACATTTGACTTGTAACGTCACCAGCCTTATGACATCACAGCAGAGTGCAGACTGATGACACCACAATGCACCAACTTTTAAGCACACTAAAAAGCAGCCAAAAAAAAAAACAATAAACAATGTTAAATATCAATAGACAATACTTACATGTATTTGACTCCAGTGGTGCCTTTCCAAATGGCTTCGCATGTTAGTGGTTGTGCTGCTGTATTTGAACATTTTTTTGCAGAGCCTGCAGGCTACCTGTTCTTTGTCCACTATCCCATTTTTTTTCACAAAGCCAAAATACAGCCAAGCATCACTGCTTTTTTGGTTTTTCTTGCGAGTAAAGTCAACAATTTCAAAATCTTCTGCTTGTTCTGACAATTCTGAAGCACTGCTGGCTGCCATTTTCAAGCGTTGCTATGGACGCTATAAAGTCTCGCGCAAGATCACGCACATTGCGCAAACGAGATCTCAGACAACAACAACAATGGCGGCGGGGCAGATGAATGCAAGAAAGCAGAGCAAAAATAAGTGAGTTTATTGCTCAATAAAGCCACGAATTTCAATGCCGTGTTATGATTCGATTATGGCAGGGTTGTATCGATACTTATTCGATACTAGTTTATTTTGTGATGCATCGATTATGGCGGAATCGATGACAGTCCTAGTTAAAATTTTGGCCAAGTTAACCGTTGTGAAGTTAAAGTTAAAAAGTTAAGTTAACTTTTATTTACTTCGATAAAATTGGTCTAGCTATCAGACAATATCTGAAATTTTTTTACTGCAAGTACATGTACCAGAATGAGGCTCATCTGTCTCAAAAAGAGGTACAGGTTAACTTTCCAGACAGAGGAACTCCCACAATGTCTTTCTGGGTTTCACTATTTAGCTATCTTTTGTCTACTCAAGTCTTTTTACTGCAAAAATGTATCTTTTTTTTGCAGCATTTAGCACTAAAATTAACGTAGTTTATTAATCAACGAACTTCAACTTGTAATTAACTAACGGAAGTTATTAACTGAGTTAACTTAGTTTTAAAATTGCTACTCAATTTGTTAGCTAAGTTATTAACAGATTAACGAGTTAATGCCCACCACTGCTGAGCAATCAGGCCATACACCAGTTCGCATGTTGTGAGACAAACTGTATTGTGGTATAGCCATTCTGGTATAGACCTGTAGCCGTTTTGGATGTATCTAACATTGCTGTATTGACATCGCTGTTCTGACATTTAGACAGCTGGGTGGTGTAGTGGTCAAGGTTCTCGCCTGCTCCGCTGAAGGTCTTTGCCTGCATGGGTTCGACTCCCGGTGGGGAACCCGAAATTTTCAGTGTACCTTTATAAGCAAAATCCCAGCTGGATGTTGAGCGGATGAGACATTAAATTGGCAGCCCATTGTATCAGTGTCTGTGCTGGGCAAGTAAAAGATCCCTCACATGGGGTAAATGTGTAACATGTTGAGGACTCCTGCTCTCTCTCTCATCTCATCAATCAACCCTCGTGAGCGCCCAGAACTGGGCTTAGAGGGCTACACTTACCATATCTATCTATCTATCTATCTATCTATAAAAACACAATAGCCATTTTGCCATGATTTTGGTTTATCGCCGTTTTGACTGCACACCAGATTTTGATGTCATGACCGGGTAGCCTATTCCCGGGCCTATTCTGCCCTAGCCCTGGACCTGTGGGACAGGGGTCATGAATCGTCACATTGAAAAATCATGAGATTTGAAAGAAAGGTTTTGGGATAATTCAATTTTCTCTGTTAGTTTTACACTTATGTTAAAAGTAAAAACATATTGAATTGACAAAATAGGCTACTGACGGCACACATTTCCATAAGGCCGAGGCTATTTACCGAGCCGGGCTCGGCCAATAGCAAGAAAACGTCTATTCACCGAGCCCAGCCGGCTCGGCCAATAGCAATCTTGTTCCTATCCACCCAGCCCGGCTGTCAATAGCAACTTGATTGCTAATGACGGAGCCAGCTCAGTCAATAGAAACGTATCTATTGACCAAGCCAGGCTCGTTCTGCAGCATTAAATTGCTATTTACCGACCCCAATACAACTTACAAGCTGTTTTGTCATTAAATGTCTTAAACTTACTTCAAAACGATCATTCTGGCACATGGCCGAGCCACCGCTGGGTTACGCTCAGGCAAGCATTGACGAACAGCCAGGATTTGACATTTGACCTGAACATTTTTTTTCAAACATAGAAATGTTGATTGCCATTATATAAGCAGTAGGCGTTTTTGTAAAATGGTATAGCCGTTTTGGTATAGACTTGTAGGCGTTTTTGACATCTATTAGTAGGCATTTTTGCGTTGCCGTTCTTGCATTGTCAGAAATCACAGTAGGCGTTCTTGTCAGTAGGCGTTTTGACTGCAGATCGTCACAAACAACCTGACGTCATAACAGAGCTACAGTGACGTCACTGAAATGTCACAATGAGATTGAAGGCCGAAACTCCCGTTTTTTAAGTATTTCTCTGCATTTTGCAGTGATTTAATGTCATTCAAAAATGAGAAAATGCCTTCAAAAATAGTGCAGTCAGTAGATTGGCATGTTGGGTATATAAAAATCACATTTTCATGAAGCCCACTGCACTGAAGTATTGCTGCCGTCTTACCAGTTTACTTTTGATGATGTGTCAAAATCTCAAGAATTTGCATGTAATAACCCATGACCCATGCTATGCATGGGTCCCAGGGCTAATTCTACCCAATGTACTCATTTAACGATGTTAAAACGCTTGATGCAACATTAACTTTAATGTCGGAAAGTACTTTGGTACACACATCATCGTTTGTTTGATTATTTGATCATCTTTTAACAAAAATGTCCACTCACCTTGCACGAGGTTGCGTGAAAGGGTACATTCGATTCGATCTACTCTAACTACTCCGGAAGTTACGTATCTACTCCAGGAAGTGACGTTTCTACTCCTGGAGTAAACTACTCCAAGGTGGGTCCAAATCGAATGAAAAGGAGTACTTAGGAACGTCACTATTTGGGGGTTCCCTTCCAGTGGGGATTCCCTTGCCAATGGCAATTCAAGACGCCATGTGGCATTTTCAGTTGATTGCCTTAATTGAGTCAATTGAATTACAGCAATGCACATCAAAAAAGTGCAATCAGCGACCAAATCAAAGCTTCTGAAGTGCCATTTATTTATGTAAACAATCATACGTCATGGGATATCCCAATTTCTTGGAGCACTTTCTATCTACTCCAAACTGCTCTGATCTACTCCCCTAAATGCAAAACGAATGATCTGGAGTGAAGTACTCCACTCCAAGAGCACTTTGGAGCAGCGAAACGAATGTACCCAATGTATTCTTCCTGGAATATCACCCGAACAAATATTTTGGGGGATGCTAAAAGGCGGGACGTAGGCTCGGGACGGGCGGTACGGACAAATTGGCCTGACAATCAAGGACTGCTTCTGATTGGTAAAATGACAGCAGTTAGACAACCATTTTGATGTACAGAAACATTTATTATGGTAGACCTCATTTTAGAAACATGATGAGATGACGATGCACCTCTCAGGGTCAGTGACGGCATTGGGTACATTCGATTGGGTCTACTCCAACTACTCCGGAAGTGACGTTTCTACTCCGGGGCTGGTGTAAATGCTTGACGAAGGCGCTCGGGACGGCGGGACAGCAATAAATTGATGAATATGACCACAGTTAAGCAACCACCGCTGCCACACAAATGGCAGACCACATTTTAGAAAGTCCCGCTCATTTCAAACCAGTTTTCTGCATAACTGACGGCTAGCTCTGAGCTAAATGTTCACAAATAAAATATATAGCCTATAATCACAAAATCAAAAGTTGTTCAGTTATCATTATTTTGTTCTATAATCGTCTCTGTTAGCCAACTTGATAGAAAATCAAATAATCCAGTGAGAAACAATGGCTAGCAGGTATTGGTAGAAATCTTGAGCTATAATATATATATTGTAAAAATGTATTTTATATTTTCATTAAAAACTACCCAGCACAAAAAGGAGTACATTTGAAGCTCAAATTATTTAAATTATGCTTCCCTTGTATAAAGTATAGGCAATTTTGAGCTATTTTGCAGTACAATCCGAATGCATTTGGTAATTTTAATAATTTGAGCGCTTCAAATGTACTTTTTTTTGCTCTTGGTCTAATTACATGTATACAGGGTGCCGGAAGTTTCGCGGACGGCAGAGGCGGTCAGACGAGCAAAGGGCAAATCATATTCGCGCCAATTTCGCGTGACAAAATTTAAATAGTGTCAAAATTATAATTTTGAATATAAAATTACTAATTTGTGCCTAAAATTACTAAAATAAGGCATAATAATGTTTTATTATTAAGATCAAAAGGGCACACCTTGCCCCCCCCCCGCCCCCCTCGGACAAGGGCGGGAGGGGCAATTGTCCCCCCTGCCCAGGCTACCCCCCCCTGTTCCGGCACCCCTGCATGTATACATGTGCAGACCAGAGTGCGGAGCTATAGACCCCGAAGTCGACTACATAAAGTCGACTAGTGAAGTCATAATAGTTAGCTTTGAGGCTCTGAATGGGGTTTTGTGTCCCCCTGTCCCTTGGCCATTTTACTTTTGAATTCCTTGTCTCTTTTCAAGTTTACTAATGATGCTTTTGAATTCCCTGTCCCTCAGCGCTGAATTGAGTTTTATGTCCCCCTGTCCCTTGGTCATTTTACTTTTGAATTTCCTGTCCCTTGATAGCTCTTGATCATTTTACTTTTGAGTTCCCTGTCCAGGGGCGTATCTAGAAATGGCCTGGGGGGCATTACATGGGGTGAATACGGGGCGCTCCGCGACTTTTCTCATCTATTCCATGTTAATTTTTGGCCTGAGGGCCCCCCCTAAATATGCCAATGTCCCTGTCCCCCATATTCCCCCATCCAGAGCCTCAGCTTTCCAAGCATCAAGTTATTGTTCAGTCCAGTCAAGTCAGAGTTGAGTCAGCTAAAGTCAAGTTATTGTTGCATAACTATTTTCAACTCACAGAAATGGTTTAGGTACCATTCTAGACAGCATAAAGAGCACAAGATACATTCCACACTATTTGAGGACTTTTTTAAAGTCTCTGCAATATAAAACTCAACAAAAATGGACACATTTGCAACCTACATGATTTCTGAGTGAAAAAATTCTGAAATTTCCGAAGTTATAATGTATTGTTGAAGATTGTTTCAGAGAAGGGAAATTGCATTAATTAAGTCAGCTGAAGTTAGTGAAAGTCAAGTGAAGTCTGTCTGAGGGTAGCTGAGTCGACTAGTCAGTCGAACTTCTTTCAAGCAAGTCAGGGTTTCAAATCTGACTGACTTTGGGGTCTATGTAGACCAGAGTACAGACCAGAGTGCAGAATAAAGTGCAGAATAAAGTGCAGAATAAAGTGTAGAATAAAGTGCAGAATAAAGTGTAGAATAAAGTGTAGTCTAATAAAGTGTAGAAGAAAGTGTAGAAGAAAGTGTAGAATAATTATCTAAAGTGTAGAATAAAGTGTAGAATAATTATTTAAAGTGCAGAATAAATTGCAGAATAAATTGCAGAATAAAGTGCAGAATAAAGTGTAGAATAAAGTGTAGAATAAATTGTAGAATAAATTGCAGAATAAAGTGCAGAATAAAGTGTAGAATAAAGTGTAGAATAAATTGTAGAATAAAGTGTAGAATAAAGTGTAGAATAAAGTGTAGAATAAAGTGTAGACCAGAAGACTAGCAGACCAGAGTGCAGACCAAATGCAGACCAAAGGCAGACCAGAATAAAGTGCAGGCCAGAATGCAGCCTAAAATTAAGACCAGCTAAGTATGGCTCAGTTCACTTTTATTAATACTTAATTGAACAGTAACTGTTATCATGTGCTAAACAAACCTTGACATGCAAGGGTGCTCCTGAAAGCAAGAGGAGGAACCTCCAAGAGGAAGAAGAAGAAGACCAGGATGCTGACAAATCATTCCATTATAGGCCTATATAGTTTATATAAATTGAAATAAAAGTATGCATGTCCCAATTAATAATTCTCTTTGGATACAGTCTACAGACCAGGACACAGCAGTCTACCGTATTTTTTGAAAAAAAAAGTTGTCTTTTTCCTTAATTAATTAATTTATCTGATAATTTATTGCAAAATCACTATGGACCTGTTATCCAGTTGGTCCACATGGTCTGCACTTGAACTGAATAGTGTTTTCCCAAGACTTGAACCAATAGACTGGCTGCCCCGCTGCCGAAACATCTGTTCCGCATTTTACAGTTACTGCTCTACTCCAGGGAGCACTTTGGAGCAGCGAAACGAATGTACCCATTGGCGTAAGAGGTCAATAAATTTTGAGGGGGGGGGGGGGGGTAGGGAGGGGGGTGGGTCTAATATAGGTGTAGGGTCCGGAAAAATGGGAAAACGAAAAAAATGGGAAAATGAAATTTTCATGCACTTGAGAAGAAATTGTGTATCTAATATTTTTTGGACTATTTAGGCAATTTTTTTGGCAGCCCCCACTGAAAGCTCAGAAACCAATAAGGGGGTGACCATTTATTTTGCAGGGGGGGGGGGGGTTCAGAAAAAAGTGGCTTTTGACACCACCTTCCTGATTCGAATCCAAGAATCTTGAGGTGTAATATATGTTAAAATTGTAGGGCAAAAGAGCTATAGGCGTGCCCTCCCCCCCGCAAAAGTGTTGACCTGCATGCCTATGTCTGTAATGCGGTCCCTCGAATGCCAAGCGGGCGCCCCTTAGACCCTGTCCCGGCTGTCCGGAGCTGCCACTGTTATGCAAAGGGCAACCAGGGATTGATTATCAAGTTGGGGTGGGGGCGAGGGAGTGCATACATATGGAATTTCATTTTAAATGAATAATTTCTTGCTCAGTTTTGGCAAAATGAATCAATTCTTTTCGGGCAGTCTTGAGATTAATTTCCATCCAGGGCATTAATTTGTACTCAAGGAGTTGCTTGATTTAGAAATGAATATTTGGGCACCTCACACGCTTGAAAATAAACTAAAAGAATTTTTGGTCTACAATTGCCTTTTTACAGGGGTGCCGGAAGAATTGCGGACGGCAGGGGCGATCGGACAAAAAAGGGCAAATCTTGTGCGCGCCAATTTTGTGTTACAAAATTTGAATAGAGAATCAACGATAATTTCAATATATATATGCTTACTAATTTGTGCCTAAAATTAGTAAAATATGGCAAAATAATGATTTTTTTTCTTTAAGACCCCTGCCTCTCTGTTCCGGCACCCCTGCCTTTTTACCTTCAGTGAACAAAGTTCGAAAATGGTATTGTAATCACTTTGGTAAAATGTTGTCTGTCGGTCGGGCGCTGGGCGGTCAGGCAGCAGACGGATAGATAGTTTAAGAGCCAGAAACAGCTCCTATTGCACGTATATGGATCAAATTTGGTACACGTATAGCCTACATGGTCTAGTTGTGCACAATTATGCCTTTGGATGGTCTGATTGACGGTTTAAATGTCCAAAAATTGCAGTAATAAATATTTTGGTCCACCACAGTCAATACTTAAAATAATCTGGATGATTATTTAAATTGTAATTGTCTCTTATCCTGCCACAATACCTCACATAAAGTTGCAGACGAATTCAGATTTCTTGGCATCCACGAAATTGAAGATTCCAGGAAAAATTTTCCACCGGAAAACACACGGACACTATTTCATGTAAATGGATGAAATTTGGTACACAAAACAGCCTATTTGGTCCAGTTGTGCCTTTCAATGATCTGATTGATGGATACTATATATATATACTTTTTGAAATCTTGAGAATAAAATTGTTTAAATAATTTTTTAATTTCTGGCCAAAAACTTGTCAACTGTTGCCTGTACAAGGATAAAATCTAATAATGATTTGTCACCTATACGATATGTAGTTGTGCCCTTTGATGGTGTGATTCATGAATATTCAAAAATTTTCAGATAAAATGTTAACAATTACTATTTTTTGTTAATAGGCCAATACTTGGCCACTACATATATAATACAGGGTGACCCAAAAAGAAGTTTACACTTGTGTAAATAAACTTTCGCAATGCACATTGCAGCCGAAAAGTACACAATCTTCGTGAAATTACACTCAGGGATGTACCTACATATTGACAAAACACTGCTAAAGTCATTTTGTTCGAGTTGCAAAAATTGACCTCACAGTGACCCTTAATATAACCTATATCCCTGAAATTGATATCTTTTGAAGTTTTTGTCTGTTTCTTTTATAATTTTTTTTCTAAATCAGCTGATAGGTTTTAAAACTGTCTTTAAGGTAATGCCATCTCCACTTGCCGTTGTGATTTAGTTATTATTATTATTATTATTATTATTAAAACATTTATATAGCGCTACATATATTTAAAATAAAACATTCTAGTGCGCTTCACATTGGTATATAAAATAAACATGTTGTAAAAGTAAATAAATATCAAAAATACATATATAAGATAAAATTTGTCAATAAATCGAAGTTATGAACAGAGAGTAGACCATGTAAATTTACAATTAACAGCTAAAAACAGTTTTAAATATATGAGTCTTTAGACAGCGTTTAAAAGTCTTGAAATCTGTGACTTCCCTGAGGCTGGTTGGCAAATTATTCCAGAGTGACGGACCACACACGCTGAAGGCCCTGCTGGCAAATGTGGCCTTATTGATTCGGGGAATATTGAGCGTGAGATGAGCTGTACTAGCACGAGTATTTCTGTGAAATGATTTCAAAGACAACAAATCAGTGAGATATTGAGGAGCGACACTATGCAGGCACTTGTGAACTATGCATAAAACTTTAAAGTTGACTCGTTCCCTGATAGGCAGCCAGTGCAATGATTGTAAAGCACTCCGAGAGTCTACATAGGCAGAACCCAAGATGACCTTCGCTGCCCAATTCTGCACACGCTGGAGTCTGTCAAACTGATAGATTGGCAGTCCATATAATATGCTGTTCACAAAATCAAGATGTGTCAGAACAAGAGAGCAAGTGAGCAGCTTTGCAGTATTGATGTCAATGTACTGTCTTATGGCTTTGATCCTCCGAATTGCTGTTGCTGCACTCTTTATTTTGGCACTGACAAAGCCATTTAAAGAGAGAGATTTGTCAAGATACACACCAAGGTATTTCATTTGGTCCAATGGCTTCACATCATCACCCACAACGCTAATGCCACTGCCAGTGATCTTTGTCAGCATTGCACGACTTCCAAAATAGGCAAATTCAGTTTTGGCAGAGTTCATTTTCAGGGAATTTGCATCCATCCAGCCTTTTATCCGTCCTAACGCGCATTCCATGCGTTCTAAACAAGCTCTCTCTGCATCACTGTCTGATGGACTGAAACTGTCCCAGATAACGTGGTCATCTGCATAGCCGCCTAGGCCCTGCTCTCGAAGGATATAGTCGACAATGGTACTTGAGTACATGTTAAATAGAATAGGACCTAGGCAGCTATCTTCTGGCACTGAGAAGTTGAAAGTTCTCGTTGATGACATTTCTGTGCCTATCTTAGTGCACATCTGCCGGTCCGATAGATAAGACCTGATCCACTGCAATGCATCACTCTTGACTCCAACCTATTTTCCAAACCTATTTTCCAGCACCGTAGTTATGTCGCGGGTAGTCAAGCCTTGGAGGAAACAGATTACTTCTGGTCGAAATTTACCAAAATTTTGACTGACCACTTTTGAGATCCTGTACATGGGTTTAAAGTGGCCGCGGAATGTCTATTTATGTTCAGAACATAGTTTGTGCACCTCTAGCGATGATTTGATGTATTATTCACCCAGGTTTCTACATATTTCATAGCTCCTTTATGTATAATGAATTATATGGCTGTCCTTCAACCACCAGGGTAGTAATTGCCCAAATTCCATTAATACAATGTATGTGGTGCTGAAATATTATAATTTTTTTTTTTTTGTGGGATGTCAACTATATTTTCTGTCTGTATCACGACAATACTTGGATTAAAGCATCCTCAGTGATTATCTGCACAAGGGGAGATTGGTGGCACACAATGACCAATCAAGTCCACACATCTCCATTTCATGTGCCACAATTTCAGAGTAAGACATAAAGCAATTCATTCTTAAGGAACAAGGCATATGTTAGGCCTCCATACTTTATTATAACTTTAATATAAGACACTTTTTGACCTCAATTTTCAAATATTTCCTGCTAATGTTAAATAATCTCTCCTAGACCCGGCATATTTACCTTTAGTAACCATTTAACATTATTCTAAGGGGTTCTAATGTTTCCAGGACCACATTTCCTGTGTCAAGCTTCTTTACATGTCAACAAATATCAATCAGTTTTTAATATCTCAGACCACTAATATTGACATTTTTAACAGCCTTATTTATGCGTCCTCTTCAACTCGTCACAGTAAAAATCAGGGACAACGCACACTTTGTTATAGCAGCAAGGCTATGCAGGTATACGTATCTGTTTGTTTTTGCCTTTCAGATGCAATGTGTTGATGATTACCAACAAAATGAGCCATAAATCAAGGTCCTGTGACAAAAATTGATTATCTTATGATCCACATATTACCTGTATAGTACATTGGCTGCCAATCCTGTCCAGAATACAATTGAAACTCATGTTAACAACTTGGAAAGCAGTTAACAGACAAGCTCCCTTGTATATTCAAAATAAGATTCAGCCAAAATCTGAAAGAAATTGTAATCTGAGAAGCAACAACAAAATGCTCTTATATGTACCAACTTCCTTCAATAAAAGCAAGCATGAAGACAGAGCCTTTTCACATGCTGCTTCAGAACTGTGGAACCAACTCCCAGAGACTGGCAAGGCCTCCAAAACACTTGAAGGCTTCAAGAGAAATCTTAAAACACCTTTTTAAGAGTTTCTACAAATAAATCAATACATTTTTCAGGGTCCGGCGATCTTTTTAACAGTCCGTGATACAAGAAAATGTTCAAATATAAAACTAGAGCAGAATTTTGGCTCTCCAATCTATTTTCAGATTCTCTGTAACTTTATCAGAACCGGAGATACGACCGATTCAAATAATGGTACAATTCAGAAATATGGACTTTAGAAATTTCTGAAATATGTCTTCTTAACTTAAAATTACTCTAGAACCAAAATGGCTCCATGAAAACATATATATATATATATATAACTTGCCAGTTCTATGTAAATGAAATATGAAAAGATGTCCATATAGCTTCATTGACATAAAATGATTATTTCCTGGTCAAAATGATGATAAATTGTGAAAATTTGACAAAAAACTTGAATCATGGTCCAGCGATCTTTTTAACAGTCAGAGCTACAATAAAATGTTCACATTTGTCAGCTAGAGGTGAATGTTGGCTTTCCGAATCTGTTTTCAGATTTTCTGTAACTTAAATAGGACCGGAGATACAGCGGATTGAAATGATGGTACAACTAAAGATATTCCCGAAAATATGCAGTTTTAACTTGAAATCACTCTAGAACCGAAACGGTTTGATGGAGATACATATAACTTGGCAGGATTATGTAAATAGAAGTTAGAAATATGTCTACACAGATTCATCACAAAAGGATGATTCCTTCCCTGTCATAAAATTGATAATTTGTGAAAATATGACAAAAAAAATGAAATTTTTAGGGTCCGGCGATCTTTTAAACTGTTAGAGCTACGACAAAATCTTCATGTATGGAAACTAGACGAGAATTTGGACTCTCCAAATCTATTCTCTGTAACTTAACTAGGATCGGAGCTACAGACGATTGAAATAACGCTATAATTGAGAAATGTGAAAAAATATCATAAATGTTTCCTTCATTTTTTAACCTTATGACCTTTACCTGATGACGTAGGTCAATCCGAGGACCTTGAAAATTTACCTGATGCCTCTAGGCTATTGTAGCAAGTATGTCTGGCATATTTGTAACAATAGCTCGATTCCTTGTCTGTGTAAAAAAATCACATGTCAAAACATACAATTTTTCGTCATATTTGACCTTAAATTTGACCTTGAAAATCATTTTCTAGGTCAAAACCAATATGAATGGCATTGCATGAAAATAGGGAGGTCAATTCATTATTGTTACTCTCTCGGATTGATATTTCCATGTCAAAAAGGCGATAATTTGTCATTTTTCAACAATCCCCGGTTTGCGATATTTGAAATCGGTTAGAAAATTAAGGTAGAATGTTAGAGGTCTTTGGTTTGCATATCCTAAATGCACATGTTGTTGTGTGTCTAGAGACAAAATATCAAAGTGATATCATGAAAATAACAGAATTTTCATAATTTTTGAAAATAAGCACTTTTCGCATTTTGAAGAGCCAAATGACCTTGAAAAATGAGGTCAAGGTCAAATTTGAAAGTGGATACTGGGGTTTTGGGAGCTACTTTGGGGGGGGTTCACTATACATTGTTATAAGCATGGGATCATCACAAATGTGTAATGCGTATGTCAATCAGGCAACTTTTTGTGTCATGCTTGTAACTCTGTGACTCGCGGATTCTGACTTCCCGTGCCGACACCTCTGGGAGTGAAATGGCACCTGTACAATATTGACCTTGACCTACTTTCTTGAAATTAGGTCAGATTATGTAATTTACATCTAAGACATGCCATGTAAATGGGAAATGAAATTTGCCTGTAATTTTGTGTGATATGATCACTTAAAGGAAGTGAAAAAACAGACTTTGAAGTGGCCCGTGACCTTGAAGAATAGGTCAAGGTCATTCCGATTTTGTCAGTGTAATATGTTCATGTAATACTCCATATGTGATATTTTGGAGATTTTTTTGAAGAAATTGTGAAAATTTGACAAAAAACATAAATTTCCAGGGTCTAGCGATCTTTTTAACCGTCAGAGCTACGACAAAATCTTCAAATATGCCAGCTAGAGGTGAAAGAGTGCTTTCTGAATCTGTTTTCAGATTTTCTGTAACTTAAATAGCACTGGAGATACAGCAGATTGAAATGATGGTACAACTCAGAAATATGGCCTTTAAGATATTCCCGAAAATATGCAGTTTTAACTTGAAATCACTCTAGAACCGAAACGGTTCAATGAAGATATATATAACTTGGCAGGATTATGTGAATAGAAGTTAGAAATGTGTCTAGACAGGTTCATAAAAAAAGGATGATTCCTTCCCTGTCAAAAAATTGATAAATTGTGAAAATTTGACAAAAAACAAGAAATTTTCAGGGTCTGGCGATCTTTTAAACCGTAGGAGGTACGACAAAATGTTCAATATATGGAAACTAGACGAGAATTTGGGCTTTTCAAATCCATTTTCAGATTCTCTGTAACTCAATTAGGGCCGAAGCTACAGACGATTGAAACAACGCTATCATTGAGAGTTGTGAAAAAATATCCTAAATTTTCCCTTCATTTTTTGACCTTCTGACCTTTACGGTGTGACATAGGTCAATCCGAGGACCTTGAAAATTTACACGATGCCTCTAGACTATTGTAGCAAGTATGTCTGGCATTTTTGTAACAATATCTTGATTCCTTGATTGTTTAAAAAAATAACATGTCAAAAACGTACAATTTTTCATCATATTTGACCTTGAATTTGACCTTGAAAATCATTGTCTAGGTCAAATCCAATACAATGCTCTCAATGGCAATGTGTGAAAATGGGGGGGTCAATTCATTATTGTAACTCTCTCGGATCGATATTTCTATGTTAAATATGAGATAATTTGTCATTTTTCAACATTCTCCGGTTTGCGATATTTGGAATTTTGTTGAAAAGTAAAGTAAAATGTTAGAGGAACTTGAATAACATATTCCTAATGTACATATTTTTGTCTGTCAAGAGAAAATACATGAAAGCAATATCATGAAAAAAACATAGTTTTCAGAATTTTTGAAAATAAGCATTTTTTGCACTTTGAAGAGCCAAATGACCTTGAAAAATGAGGTCAAGGTCAAATTTGAAGGTGGCTATGGGGGTTTTGAGGGCTACTTTGGGGGGGTTCACTATACATTGTTATGGCCTAAAATCGATATTTCAAGGTGAGGTACCCAAGGTTACCCGTTTTGACGACGCGGTTAATTTTTAAAATTTTGTAACTCAAAAACTAACCATGGGATGTTCACAAAAGTGAGTTACTGCAATGCGTATGTCGTTTAGGTAACTTTTGGTGTCATGCATGTTACTCTGTGACTTGCGGATTCTGACTTCCCGTGCCGACACCTCTGGGAGTGAAATGGCACCTGTACAAAATTGACCTTGACCTACTTTCTTGAAATTAGGTCAAATTATGTAATTTACATGTAAGACATGTAATTTAAATTGGAAATGAAATTTGCCTGTAATTTTGGCTAAAGTACTTCTAGTCCTGAAAACATTTGGAAATGACTGCAATTTCTGAAAACATACAATTTTCAGGGTCCGGCGATCTTTTTATCCGCCCATGATACAAGAAAAATGTTCGAATATAAAAGCTAGAGCAGAATTTTGGCTTTCCAAATCTATTTTCAGATTCTCTGTTACTTTATCAGAACCGGAGATACGACTGATTCAAATAATGGTACAATTCAGAAATATTGACTTCAGAAATTACTGAAAAAATGTATTTTTTAACTTAAAATTACTCTAGAACCAAAATGGTTCAATGGAAACATATATAACTTGCCAGTTTTATGTAAACGAAGGATGGCAATATGCTCAGATAGCTTCATTGAAATAAAATGATTATTTCCTTGTCAAAACTATGATAAATTGTGAAAATTTGACAAAAAACATGAATTTTTCAGGGATCGGCGATCTTTTTAACCGTCAGAGCTCTGACAAAATCTTCAAATATGCCAGCTAGAGGTGAAAGCATGCTTTCCGATTCTGTTTTCAGATTTTCTGTAACTTAAATAGGACCGGATATAGAGCGGATTGAAATTATGGCACAACTCAGAAATATGGCCTTTAAGATATTCCTGAAAATATGCATTTTTAACTTGAAATCACTCTAGAACAAATACGGTTCAATGAGGATATATATAACTTGGCAGGATTATGTAAATAGAAGTTAGAAATATGTCTAGACAGGTTCATCACAAAAGGATGATTCCGTCCCTGTCAAAAAATTGATAAATTGTGAAAATTTGACAAAAAACATGAAATTTTCAGAGTCCGGCGATCTTTTAAACCGTCAGAGCTACGACAAAATGTTCATATATGGAAACTAGAGAAGAATTTGGCCTTTCCAAATCTATTTTCAGATTCTCTGTAACTTTATTAGGACCGGAGATAAGGCCGATTGAAATTATGGTACAATTCAGAAATATGGACTTCGGAAATTTCTGAAAAAATGTTGTTTTTCACTTAAAATTACTCTAGAACCAAAACGGTTCAATGGAAACATATATAACTTGGCAGGATTATGTGAACGAAAGATGAAAGTATGCTCAAATAGCTTCATTGAAACAAAATGATTATTTCCTTGTCAAAACTATGATAAATTGTGAAAATTTGACAAAAAACATGAATTTTTCAGGGATCGGCGATCTTTTTAACCGTCAGAGCTCTGACAAAATCTTCAAATATGCCAGCTAGAGGTGAAAGCATGCTTTCCGATTCTGTTTTCAGATTTTCTGTAACTTAAATAGGACCGGATATAGAGCGGATTGAAATTATGGCACAACTCAGAAATATGGCCTTTAAGATATTCCTGAAAATATGCATTTTTAACTTGAAATCACTCTAGAACAAATACGGTCAATGAGGATATATATAACTTGGCAGGATTATGTAAATAGAAGTTAGAAATATGTCTAGACAGGTTCATCACAAAAGGATGATTCCGTCCCTGTCAAAAAATTGATAAATTGTGAAAATTTGACAAAAAACATGAAATTTTCAGAGTCCGGCGATCTTTTAAACCGTCAGAGCTACGACAAAATGTTCATATATGGAAACTAGAGAAGAATTTGGCCTTTCCAAATCTATTTTCAGATTCTCTGTAACTTTATTAGGACCGGAGATAAGGCCGATTGAAATTATGGTACAATTCAGAAATATGGACTTCGGAAATTTCTGAAAAAATGTTGTTTTTCACTTAAAATTACTCTAGAACCAAAATGGTTCAATGGAAACATATATAACTTGGCAGGATTATGTGAACGAAAGATGAAAGTATGCTCAAATAGCTTCATTGAAACAAAATGATTATTTCCTTGTCAAAATGATGATAAATTGTGAAAATTTGACAAAAAACATGAAATTTTCAGGGTCCGGCGATCTTTTAAACCGTCAGAGTTACGACAAAAAGTTCAGAAAACGAAAACTAGAGGAGAATTTGGCCTTTCCAAATCTGTTTTCAGATTCTCTGTAACTTAATTACGACCGGAGCTACAGCCGATCGAAATAACGCTATCATTGAGAAATGTGAAAAAATATCGTTAATTTTTCCCTAATTTTTTGACCTTGTGACCTTTACGGTCTAACGTAGGTTAATCCGAGGACCTTGAAAATTTATACGCTGCCTCTGGACTATTGTAGCAAGTTTGTGTGACATTTTTGTAACAATATTTTGATTCCTTGCCTGTGTAAAAAAATCAAATGTCAAAATAGTAAAATTTTTCATCATGTTTGACCTTGAATTTGACCTTGAAAATAAGTTTCTAGGTCAAAACCAATATAATTTTCAGAATCAGCATGCAAAAATGGGGGGATCAATTAATTATTGTAACTCTCTCGAATCGATATTTCCATGTCAAAAACGCGATAATTTGTCATTTTTCAACGTTCTCCGGTTTGCGATATTTGGAATTTTGTAGAAAATTAAGGTAAAATGTTAGAGGACTTTGGATTACATATTCTAAATGCACATATTATTGTCTGTCTAGAGATAATATATCAAGGTGATATCTTGAACAAAACATAATTTTCAGAATTTTTGAAAATAAGCATTTTTTGCACTTTGAAGAGCCAAATGACCTTGAAAAATGAGGTCAAGGTCAAATTTGAAGGTGGATATGCGGGTTTTGGGGCTACTTTGGGGGGGTTCACTATACATTGTTATGGCCTAAAATCGATATTTCAAGGTGAGATACCCAAGGTCACCTGTTTTGCGACGCGGTCAATCTTTAAAATTACATAACTCAAAAACTAAGCATGGGATCATCATAAAGATGAGTCACTGCAATGCGTATGTCATTCGGGCAACTTTTGGGGTCATGCATGTAACTCTGTGACTTGCGGATTCTGACTTCCCGTGCCGACACCTCTGGGAGTAAAATGGCACCTGTACAATAGTGACCTTGACCTACTTTCTTGAAATTGGGTCAGATTATGTAATACACATGTAAGACATGTCATTTAAATGGAAAATGAAATTTGCCTGTAATTTTGTGTGATATGATCACTTAAAGTAAATGAAAAAACTGACTTTGAAGTGGCCTGTGACCTTGAAAAATAGGTCAAGGTCATTCCGATTTTTACAGTGTAATATGGTCATGTAATACTCAATATGTGATTTTTTTGAGATTTTTTTGAAGAAATTTTTGTCCGGAAAAATAATAAATAATAACTAGAACCCTGTAACTGACCAAGGTCAGTGACTAAGAATTTACCAAGCTTTTACCAGTTCATGCAGCATAGCCCAAGGACAGCTTGCAACAATATTGTGGTGCACAGTGCCACTGTGGCGCACAGTGAGACGGTAGCGCACAGAGTCACTGCTCTGCACACTGCCACTCTGGTGCACAGTGCCACTGTGACTGTGACTGTGACTGCGGTGCTAAACTGCCACTGTGGTGCACACTGCGGGGGTCTAAACTGTCACTGTGTTGCACACTGACACTGTTGTGCACACTGCTACTGTGGTGCACGGTGCCACTGTGGTGCACTCTGCCATTGTGGTGCAGCCTGCCATTGTGCCAAAGTGATGCACAGTTCCATAATGATGCACTGTGCCACCATGATGCACAGTGCCATGATGATGCACAGTGCCACCATGATGCACAGTGCCACCATGATGAAAAGTGCCGCAATGATGAACAATTATGATAACCCTAAGCACATAACAAGAGTGAAAGCTGATGTTCCAGTCTCTGCAGAGCTACAGTCATTTGATAAGGTGTGGGAAAGATGAATTTTTCAGGGTTCACTGATCTTTTTACCTGTCAATGTTACACGAAAATACCCCATAAATTGAATAAAAAGGAGAATCTTAACTTTCCAAAACTGCTTTTGTCATTCATGTAGCTGCATTAGAACCGGAGAGACAGCCCATTGAAATAACAGTAAAATTGCAATATTTCATCGAAAAATGGTCCCTGAAAATGTCAAGTTTTGAACTTCAATTTGTTGCAGAAGGCAAACGGTTGGGAGGAGAGACTTGAAATTGCACAAACTACTGTAAATGTGTTAGGACTACACCCTCAAATATTATTGAATTTTTTAAAGATGTATTTCTGAGTTTAAAAAATGCAAAGATGTTAAATCCTGACCGAAAACATGAATTTTTCAGGGTCGGGCGATCTTTTTAACTAATAGAGATACGTTAAAATGTATAGAAAACAAATACTAGAGGAGAATCTGGGCTTTCTAAATATGTTTTTATTTTTCCTGTAGCTTAATTAGAACCGGAGATACAGACCGTCAAAGTATGGGTACAAGTGCAATATCGAGAAATGAGCAGGTCAATTTTGAAGTCATTTCTTGACCTTGTGACCTCAATTGTGCAATGTAGGTCAATCCAAGGGCCTTCAAATTTTGCGTGGGGCCTCTAGGGTATTATGGCACCAAATGCTTCAGAGATAACGCAAATCCCTCAATTTCTTCCCTGTTAAGAAAAATGAAATGTCTGAAATTTCCAATTTCACCTAATATTTGACCTTGAGTTTGACCTTGAAAAAACCTATCTAGGTCAAAACCAATATTTTTCCCAGATTGGCAATGTGTGACTATGGGGGGGTCATTCAATTGTTTGAACTGTGTAGGATCAATATTTACCTGTCATCGGGGCAAAAATAGGGTGTTTTTATATGTCGCGCAGTATGCAATATTTGTGATTTTTTTACAAATCAGCACGAAAAGATATCTGAATTCCGATTTCAGGCCTCAAACAAACTGGCTGGCGCCTTCCAGAAACCAGAATATGAGACTGATATGTGGAAAAAATGACAATTTTCAGAATTTTTGAAAATCGCCCATATTTGAACTTTGAGGGGTCAAATGACCTTGAAAAATGAGGTCAAGGTCAAATCTGAAGGTCTGTATGGGGTTTTGGGGATATGTTAAGGGTAGTCTGTTATACATTTACATGACCTAAATTGACTCCTTCATGGTGTTCGAAGACCCACACCCCATATCCTGCGGACACATTTCACTAAAATGGCTGCTGCTCCGTAACCGTTGCAGATATCCGAATGAAAATTACGCGTGCACACCCCCCCAGATACTGGCCATGTTTTAGTGCAATTGGCCTTTCTCTACCTGTTGTTGTTCTTGAGTAAACTGAAATAAACCCAAAACAGTGTTTTTCTCAAAGCTCCGGTTCCGCTTGAGTGATTCCAGAAATTCTTGTGCCTGAATACAGCCTAGTACTTTTGAGTAAGACATGACCAGTACAATTATGCCACCTGTTATGGTTGCCGAGTAATAGGTCATTGAAATTTCAAAAATTTCATGTTTGAAAGGCTCTGTGACCTTGAAAAATAGGTCAAGGTCATCTCTTTCAGGTGTGGCTTAGTTTTAGTCCTAGAGGCACCTTGTGACCAAGTTTCGGGAAAATCGGAGGAAAAAATTGGAAATAATAATAATAAGAATATTACCAAAAACAATAAGAATTTACCATGTAATGGTAAATTCTTAATAATATTTACGAAAACAAGAAACTTCACCTATGTAATAGGTGAAGTTTAACTAGAAATCGGGTAACCGCGATGCGGTGACAAAACTTCACCTATCATGGTAATTATTGGCAATGAAATGAAAGTGAGAAAACATGGAAATGATATGGGAAATGATATTGGAAATGATATTGGAAATGACATTGGAAATAATGAACTTGAACATGAACTTGAACATGAACTTGAACATGAACTTGAACATGAACTTGAACATGAACTTGAACATGAACTTGAACATGAACTTGAACATGAACTTGAACATGAACTTGAACATGAACTTGAACATGAACTTGAACATGAATGTAATTGCACTCGTCTTGCACATGTAATATTATATGTCATATTTCACACAATATCACATGTAATACTACGCAGTATCACATGCAAAGTTACATGCAATGTATTAAACATACAAAATCACTTGCAATATCATGCTAAATCATATCACAAGCAATATCAATTTATTACCTGTAATTTTGCATGTCAATTAAAATGTACATAGTGTGCACAGATATATGAAAGTACTTATAAACTATCTGTCCATGGACTAGTTGTGATGTGACATATAGTCAGCAGACAGACAAACCCTGCAATAAACCCTTACTGAAACATATCAATTGGTTTGTGGCCATACGCTGACTGATGCACTGACTGATACACTGACAGTGACTGACTGATACACTGACTGAGACAAAAATATTCTGAGGGTCAGGGAATCTTTTAAACCGTCAGAGCTACAAGAAAAAATTCGGAGAGTGAAAACAGGAGAAGAATTTGAGCTTCATGAATAAAATAACATGGACCAGTGCATGGACAGTACGTGGATCAGTCCACTGACAAGTCCACTGACCAGTCCATTGACCAGTACATGAACCAAGTAAATCAGCCAGTGCATGAAACAGTGCACCAATCAGAACATCAATCAGAACATCAATCAGAACATCAATCAGAACATCAACCACTACATCAACCAGTACATCAACCAGTACATCATCCAGTACATCAACCAGTACATCATCCAGTACCTCAACCAGTACATCAACCAGTACATCAACCATTTGGAAATGACTGCAATTACTGAGAACATACATTTTTCAGGGTCCAGCGATCTTTTTAACCGTGCGTGATACAGGAAAATGTTCAATTATAAAATTAGAGCAGAATTTTTGCTTTCCAAATCTATTTTCAGATTCTCTGTAACTTTATCAGAACCAGAGAGACAACCGATTCAAATAATGTTACAATTCAGAAATTTGGACTTCAGAAATTTCCGAAAAAATGTATTTTTTAACTTAAAATTACTCTAGAACCAAAACGGTTAAATGAAAACATATATAACTTGCCAGTTTTATGTAAACGAAAGATGAAAATATGCTCAGATAGCTTCATTGAAATAAAATGATTATTTCCTTGTCAAACTGATGATAAATTGTGAAAATTTGACAAAGAACATGAATTTTTCAGGGTCCGGCGATCTTTTTAACCGTCACAACTACGATAAAATGTTCAAATATGCCAGTTTGATGTGAATGCGTGCTTTACGAATCTGTTTTCAGATTTTCTGTAACTTAAATAGGACCGGAGATACAGCGGATTGAAATGATGGTACAACTCAGAAATGTGGCCTTTAAGATAATCCTGAAAATATGCAGTTTTAACTTGAAATCATTTTAGAACCAAAACGGTTCAATGGAGATATATATAACTTGGCAGGATTATGTAAATAGATGTAAGAAATATGTCTAGAGAGGTTCATCACAAAAGAATGATTCCTTCCCTGTCAAAAAATTGATATATTGTGAAAATATGACAAAAAACATGAAATTTTGAGGGTTCGGCGATCTTTTAAACTGTCAGAGCTATGACAAAATGTTCAATATATGAAAACTAGAGGAGAATTTGGGCTTTCCAAATCTATTTTCAGATTCTCTGTAACTTAATTAGGACCGGAGCTACAGCCGATTGAAATGACGCTATAATTGAGAAATGTGAAAAAATGTCATAAATTTTTCCTTCATTTTTTGACCTTATGACCTTTACGGCGTGACGTAGGTCAATCCGAGGACCTTGAAAATTTACATGATGCCTCTAGGCTATTGTAGCAAGTATATCTGACATTTTTGTAACAATATCTTGATTCCTTGTCTGTGTAAAAAAATCACATGTCAAAAACGTAAAATTTTTCATCATATTTGACCTTGAATTTGACCTTGAAAATCATTTTCTAGGTCAAAACCAATATAATTTTCAGAATCAGGATGTAAAAATGGGGGGATCAATTAATTATTGTAACTCTCTCGGATCGATATTTCCATGTCAAAAAGACGATAATTTGTCATTTTTCAACATTCTCCGGTTTGCGATATTTGGAATTTTGTAGAAAATTAAGGTAGAATGTTAGAGGAATTTGCTTTGCATATTCAAAATGTACATGTTGTTGTCTGTCTAGAGAAAAAATATCGAGGTGATATCATGAAAAAAACATAATTTTGAGAATTTTTGAAAATGAGCCCTTTTTCCACTTTAATGGGCGAAATAACCTTGAAAAATGAGGTCAAGGTCAAATTTGAAGGTGGATATGGGGGTTTTAGGGGTATCTTTGGGGGGGTTCACTATACATTGTTATGGCCTAAAATCAATATTTCAGGGCGAAAATACCAAGGTCACTGCCTTTGACGACGCGGTTGATATTTAAAATTACATAACTCAAAAACTAAACATGGAATCATTATAAAGGTGAGTCACTGCATTGCGTACGTCATTTGGGCAACTTTTGGCGTCAAGCCTGTCACTCTGTGACCTGCGGATTCTGACTTCCCGTGCCGAGACCTCTGGGACTAAAATTTCACCTGTGCAACATTGACCTTGACCTACTTTCTTGAAATTGGGTCAGATTATGTAATTTACATGTAAGACATGTCACGTAATTGGAAAATGAAATTTGTCTGTAATTTCATGTGATATGATTACTTGAAATAAATGAAATTAGGAACTTTGAAATGGTCTGTGACCTTGAAAAATAGATCAAGGTCACCAAAACTGGGTCAGTGTAATTAGGTCATGTAATACTATATATGTGATTTTTTTGAGATTTTTTTGACGAAATTAGGGTTGCCGGAATAATAATAAACTAGAACCCTGTAACTGACCAAGGTCAGTGACTAAGAATTTACCAAGCTTTTACCAGTTCATGCAGCATAGCCCAAAGACAGCTTGCAACAATATTGTGGTGCACAGTGCAACCGTGGTGCACAGTGAGATGGTGGCGCACAGTCACTGCTCTGCACACTGCCAATCTGGTGCACAATGCCACTGTGACTGTGACTGTAACTGCGGTGCTAAACTGCCACTGCGGTGCACACTGTGGTCCAAACTGCCACTGTGTTGCACACTGTCACTGTGTTGCACACTGACACTGTTGTGCACACTGCCACTGTGGTGCACAGTGCCACTGTGGTGCACTCTGCCATTGCGATGCAGCCTGCCATTGTGGTGCAGCCTGCCATTGTGCCACAGTGATGCGCAGTGCCACCATGATGCACAGTGCCATAATGATGCACAGTGCCACCATGATGCACAGTGCCACCATGATGCACAGTGCCACCATGATGCACAGTGCCACCATGATGCACAATTATGATAACCCTAAGCACATATCAAGAGTGAAAGAGGGTGTTCCAGTCTCTGCAGAGCTACAGTCATTTGATAAGGTGTGGGAAAGATGAATTTTTCAGGGTCAACCGATCTTTTTACCTGTGGGTGTTACAAGAAAATACACATAAAATTAAATGAAGAGGAATATCTTAGCTTTCCAAAACTGCTTTTGTCATTCATGTAGCTTAATTGGAACCGGAGATATAGCCCATTGAAATAATGGTAAAATTGTGATATTTCATCAAAAAATGGTCTCTGAAAATGTCAAGTTTTGAACTTCAATTTGTTCCAGAAGGCAAACGGTTGGGAGGAGAGACTTGAAATTGCACAAACTACTGTAAATGTGTTAGGACTATACCAACAAATATTATTGTATTTTTTGAAGATGGATTTCTGAGTAAAAAAAATGTAAAGATGTTAAATCATGACCGAAAACATGAATTTTTTAGGGTCGGGCGATCTTTTTAACTAGTAGAGATACGTTAAAATGTGTAGAAAACAAATACTAGAGGAGAATCTGGGCTTTCCAAAGATGTTTATATTTTTCCTGTAGCTTAATTAGAACCGGAGATACAGACCGTCAAAGTATGGGTACAACTGCAATGTTGACAAATGAGCAGGTCAATTTTGAAGTCATTTCTTGACCTTGTGACCTCAATTGTGCAATGTAGGTCAATCCGAGGCCCTTCGAATTTTACGTGGGGCCTCTATGGTATTCTGGCACCAAATGCTGATGAGATAATGCAAATCCCTCAATTGCTTCCCTGTTAAGAAAAATGTAATGTCTGAAATGTCCAATTTCGACTAATATTTGACCTTGAGTTTGACCTTGAAAAAACCTTTCTAGGTCAAAACCGATATTTTTCCCAGATTGGCATTGTGTGACTATGGGGGAGTCATTCTATTGTTTGAACTGCGTAGCATCAATATTTATCTCTCCAGAGAGCAAAAATAGGGTGTTTTTACATGTCGCGCGGTATGCAATATTCGTGATTTTTTAACAAATCAGCATGAAAGGATATCTGAATTTTGACTTCAGGTATCAAACAAACCGGCTGGTGCCTTCCAGAAACCAGAAGATGAGACTGATACGTGAAAAAAAAGTTAATTTTCAGAATTTCTGAAAATCGCCCATATTTGAACTTTGAGGGGTCAAATGACCTTGAAAAATGAGGTCAAGGTCAAATCTGAAGGTCTGTATGGGGTTTTTGGGGTATGTTAAGGGTAGTTTGTTATACATTTGCATAACCTCAAATGACTCCTTCATGGTGTTCTGAGACCCATACCCCATATGGCGCAGACTCATTTCACTAAAATGGCCGCTGCTCCGTAACCGTTGCAGATATCTACATGAAAAATAAAACGTGCAATGCCCTCAGATACTGGCCATCTGTTGGTGCCATCGGCTTTATTCTACCTATTCCAGTTTCTGACATTACGTCTTGAGACCTAAAACGGTGTTTATGCTGTAGCTCCGGTTCCGCTTGAGCGATTTCAGAATTGTTTGCGCCAAAATACAGCCTAGTACTTTTGAGTAAGACTTACCCTATACCATGGTGCTACCTGTTATGGTTCCTGAATAATAGCCCATGTAAATTTCGCAAATTTAATGTTTGAAAGGCCCTGTGACCTTGAAAAATAGGTCAAGGTCATTTCTTTCGGGTGTGGTCCAGTTATAGTCCTAGAGCTGCCCTGTGAACAACTTTTGTGAAAATCAGAGAAAAAAAAGTGAAATAATAAGAATAAGAATAATAAGAACTAGAAATCGGGTAACCGCGATGCGGTGACAAAACTTCACCAATCATAGAAATTATTGGCAATGAAACGAAAGTGAGAAATCACGGAAATTATACGGGAAATGATATTGGAAATAATGAACTTGAACATGAACTTGAACTTGAACATGAACTTGAACATGAACAAAGTTACATGCAATGTATTAAACATACAAAATCACTTGCAATGTCATGCTAAATCATATCACATGCAATATCAATTTATTACCTGTAATTTTGCATGTCAATTAAAAAGTACATAGTGTCCACACATATATGAAATTACTTATAAACTATCTGTCCATGGACTAGTTGTGATGTGACATATAGTCAGCAGACAGACAAACCCTGCAATAAACCCTGCAATAAACCCTTACTGAAACATATCAATCACTTTGTGGTCATACGCTGACTGATGCACTGACTGATACACTGACTGACACAAAAATATCCTGAGGGTCAAGGAATATTGTAAAGCGTCAGAGCTACAAGAAAAAATTCAGAGAATGAAAACAGGAGGAGAATTAGAGCTTCATTAATATAATATACATAGAAAATAACATGGACCAGTACATGGACAGTACATGGACCAGTCCACTGACCAGTCCATTGACCAGTACATGAACCAGCACGTCAACCAGTGCATGAACCAGTGCATCAATCAGAACATCAACCAGTAGATGATCCAGTACATCAACCAGTACATCAACCCATACATCAACCCGTACATCAACCCATACATCAACCCGTACATCAACCAGTACATCAACCAGTACATCAACCCGTACTCCGATTAGAGTTACTGCTAGAGCAGAATTTTGGCTTTCCAAATCTATTTTCACATTCTCTGTAACTTTATCAGAACCGGAGATACGACCGATTCAAATAATGGTACAATTCAAATATATGGACTTCAGAAATTTCTGGAAAAAAAGTGTATTTTTTAAACTTAAAATTTTTCAGGGTCCGGCGATCTTTTTAACCGTCACAGCTACGATAAAATGTTCAAATATGCCAGCTAGAGGTGAATGGGGGCTTTTCGAATCTGTTTTCAGATTTTCTGTGACTTAAATAGCACCGATATACAGCGGATTGAAATGATGGTACAAATCAGAAATATGGCCTTTTAAGATATTCCTGAAAATATGAAGTTTTAACTTGAAATCACTCTAGAATCGAAACGGTTGAATGGAGATATATATAACTTGGCAGGATTATGTAAAGAGAAGTTAGAAATATGTCTAGAAAGGTTCATCACAAAAGAATGATTCCTTCCCAGTCAAAAAATTGATATATTGTGAAAATATGACAAAAAACATGAAATTTTGAGGGTCCGGCGATCTTTTAAACTGTCAGAGCTATGACAAAATGCTCAATATAAGGATACTAGAGGAGAACTTGGGCTTTCCAAATCTATTTTCAGATTCTCTGTAACTGAATTAGGACCGGAGCTACAGCCGATTGAAATAACGCTATAATTGAGAAATGAGAAAAAATATCGTAAATTTTCCCTTCATTTTTTGACGTTATGACCTTTACGGGGTGACGTAGGTCCGTCCGAGGACCTTGAAAATTTACATGATGCCTCTAGGCTATTGTAGCAAGTATGTCTGGCATTTTTGTAACAATATCTTGATTCCTTGTCTGGGAAAAAAAATCACATGTCAAAAACGTACAATTTTTTGTCATATTTGACCTTGAATTGACCTTGAATTTGACCTTGAAAATCATTTTCTAGGTCAAAACCAATATGATTTTCAGAATCACCATGTGAAAATGGGGGGATCAATTAATTATTGTCACTCTCTCGGATCGATATTTCCATGTCAAAAAGACAATAATTTGTCATTTTTCAACATTCTCCGGTTTGCGATATTTGGAATTTTGTAGAAAATTAAGGTAAAATGTTAGAGGTCTTTGGATTGCATATTATGAATTCGCATATTTTTGTCTGTTTAGAGAAAAAAAATCAAAGTGATATCATGAAAAAAACATAGTTTTCAGAATTTTTGAAAATAAGCACTTTTCACACTTTGAAGAGCCAAATGACCTTGAAAAATGAGGTCAAGGTCAAATTTTAAGTTGGATATGGGGGTTTTAGGGGTATCTTTGGGGGGGTTCACTATACATTGTTATGGCCTAAAATCGATATTTCAAGGTGAGATACCCAAGGTCACCTGTTTTGACGACCCGGTCAATCTTCAAAATTATGTAACTCAAAAACTAAGCATGGGATCATCACAAAAGTGAGTCACTGCAATGCGTATGTCATTCACGCAACTTTTTGTGTCATGCAAGTAACTCTATGACTTGCGGATTCTGACTTCCCGTGCTCTCAACTCTAGGAGTAAAATGGCACCTGTACAATAGTGACCTTGACCTAGTTTCTTAAAATTGGGTCAGATTATGTAATTTATATGTGAGACATGTAATCTAGATGGAAAATGAAATTTGCTTGTAATTTTGTGAGATATGATTACTTAAAGTAAATGAAAAAACTGACTTTGAAGTGACCTGTGACCTTGAAAAATAGGTCAAGGTCATTCCGATTTTTACAGTGTAATATGGTCATGTAAAACTCCATATGTGATTTTTTTGAGATTTTTTTGAAGAAATTTTTGTCTGGAAAAATAATAATAATAATAATATTTACGAAAACAAGAAACTTCACCTATGTAATAGGTGAAGTTTAATAAGAATAATACCAAAAACAATAAGAATTTACCATGTAATGGTAAATTCTTAATAATAAAAATAATACCGATTACAAGAAACTTCACCTATGTAATAGGTGAAGTTTAATAATACTTACGAAAATAAGAAACTTCACCTATGTAATAGGTGAAGTTTAACTAGCAGCAAAATCGTCTACGGAAAACTGTGGTGGAGTACGTTCCCGGGAACGACGTACAGGCCTTGAATGAGATGAAGATATAGAGGCAGAAGTGTGATGTGTCCAACGACCAGTATCGTGAACAGAGTGAGAAGGAAAATCAGGGGGTAATGAAGGTTGATCAGAACGTGCAGCTACAGATGTATCAGGTGGGGATTTTGCAGCAGCACCGGGCTGTTGCTCGACAGGAGGTGTTTGTGATATAGGTACCTTGTGAGCAGAACCACCAGCTGCTTCTATTTTATTCGCAGGATCTGAGGCAGACGAAGCACCAGCCAAAGGATCAAATTCAGCTCCAGAAGAGATATTAGAAGGGCCAGGCTTAAGAGAATTAGGATCATCAACCACGGATTTATCCGAATGGTCAAGATCTTCACGAGTAACAGCGTCCTTTCCCTGAGTGGTGGCCGTAGGAACAACTGGAGGGGGAACAGGATTATTTTCAGCACTATCAGAAATATCGGTGCCAATCTTAGAATCAAATTGTAAGCTATCCTCGTCGGAATCAGAATTCTCATGGACAGGAGTTGCCCTATCAGTCTTAAAATTTTCCGCAGAAGGAGAGGAAGAATGTGACCCATCAGCCTCCAAATCAACGTCTACATGTAAGGGAGCAGTTAGAGATGCCCTGTCGGTGTTTTGAGCAATGTTATCTACAGACTGGTCATCAGTATGATGAGGTTCAACATAAGCATCAGTTGGGTCAGTAGATGTGTCAGGATTAGCGTGGTCGACCTTACTTGTACTGGTAGTGGCCGAATCAGATTCTGACATTATGAGGCTAAGGGGATAAAGCCATACATCTGAAGGTTTTTTCAAATACGTCCTATAACGAGCAATACATTCCTTACGCAGGTCTGCTAACTCGGGCAAAGTCAATTTTAGGCAACCAAGCTGGCTCAAAACCAAATCATCAACTTGCCATGTATCAATATTTTCGGCCTTAGAAAGTAACAACCATTCATGAAAAAGAGCACCAGGAGTACGATGTTGAATATGACGAGAATCTCGCCTAGATAAAGCTCCTCGATCAACTGCTGTCTGTGCCTCCAAACGAAACTTAATCAACCATTGTTCAAGAGTGACATGTGTCAGTGGGACAGACATTCAGAGCAAATATCGAAGTTAGAACGGCAATAGTAGCGTGTTTACTAGCACTCATGAGCGCAAAATAATAATTAGCCCCAGCCAAGCCACGCAATAAAAATGAACCCAAGATTAAAATGATAGCAAAGGCTGCTAAATGCGCTCCTGCAAGCCCTATCAATAAGCGCGGGTGTGCGTCATAACACATCATATGTGAATAATAATAATTTTTGACGAAATAGTGACATAAGAAATCATGTGAAACGGCTTCATAATACAAATAGAAATTGTCATGCCTATCATGCAATCATTTTGTGAGAATAGAAAAGACGGAAAATGGGATCAGCGGGATGGGTAGAGCAACAACGCGAGTCGGTAAATGTTTTATGAAAATAGGAATAATTGAATATAGCTTCGAAACGCCATGAAACATAGATGATGGAAATAAAGTAGGCCGAGAAAGTCTAGTAAGTGATGCATAATAAAATAGTACTCGCGTTGTGCTCAATTAAGAAAAGAAAATGACCAAAGTTACTGGCCTTGGATAGTGAAAGACAGACCACTAGGCCCGAGACAATGGAGCACACTATGAAGATATTGTGAGCATAAAAATAATAAATCGTGCAACATGCAGACGTCAAATTGATAAGCACATGCTGCGAAACGACAGCAAAACCATGAAATTGCACCCAAAACATGAGAAGCAGAAAATCTCTCAGATATTCGTCTTGCGTACAGTTATAACATGGAAATAGCTTATTTGATCACCAACTATAGACTAAGTTGCCTCATGATTGCAAGAAAAAGTAAAACAGCGCGGTCATGATAGGACCAGGCTATTAAACTTGGTTGCCGAATTTAAAAGTAAGAGGTCACATAAGTGATGGAATCACTTAGTTCAGAAAAGTAATGATCAAGTGCTTTTTTCACTAGTAATTTGCTAAATAAGAGCTCCTACTGTATTAGAAGAATAAAGCTGTGCTGTGCTGAGCTACGTGCCATAGAATGCGAGAGGTGCCATCGGAGACGTCGAGCGCACTGTCGGGTAACAATAGATATATTAGAACAACAATAGATGTATAGAACTGATCTATAAGTGCCGATGACATGTATAGATTTATAATTTAGTAAATAATATGTCTAGAATTTAGTGTTTCTATAATTTTAAATGAGCATGGGAAATCAAGAGACAGCGCTACACGACAAACAATCATTGAAAAGCCGCAGACCGGACTCAGAGGCATAGCGGATAAGATCCAATAACTTCCTTTTGATATGTTTAAAAACTAAAGTTAAGTATATGTGGTGCACTAAAGATGCAATGACTCAAAAGTCACAAGGTAAATCGACTGTCCTGTTTCTATGGCAATGTCTTGCATTGTTACTAAATTGAGCTCACAGTTTTGGTCCTTTCTTCTTGTGAATGGATGCTGAAATAAATTAGTGCTTGGATTTCACTATGATTTCCAAGTCCGGCTTGGAGAAACATAAAATATAACAAACTTTCATGTTTTAAAAGGTCAATTTATGAAAAAACATTCCATATGCAAATGAAGTTGACCTTTGACCTTAACCCCAGTGGTGCCATTGACACGGGCATATTTGAAAACATATATATGGACATTAAAATTTATTATATCGGATAGAAAGACACTGAGATATGGAAATTACTAGATTTCATAAAATGAACATTTATTTATAATTTGGCTGCCGTGGAAACCATTTTTGACCTATATAGCATTCCCATAGAACACTAAAAATGCCATTTCTGAAAAATTCAGAAAATCTGCATCAGAATCAATCTTTTCTGGCTGCTTACCTCCAAGATCAAATACACATGCCTGGATGAACATATTTTGTGATTCTGTTTCATTTTAAAACTGTTTCCATGGCAACATAATAGATAGCATTATGGGAATTTAAAAAATGGCAAGTTCTACAACATATTGATACATTCTAACAAAGGAAAGTTACATTTGTGTATTAGGGTGCATCGTCTGCCCCCTAAAAATGAAAAAATTTAAATATTCATTTGCACTTTTGCCATATTGTACCTTTGCCCGTAGAAACACATTCTGCAAAATTTCAATAAGATCCGATGTGGCTTTAGGGTGGCACTTTTGTGTCAAAGTTGAGTCCAAAATTGCCGAAAAATGATGCTTTGAAAAGTCGCGGTTAGAAATATCTAGCTTATGGTTGGCTGTATGATTTCAATTCGTATACCATTATTCTCAGAAGAAAATTGTCTTCAATTTGAATGGTAGAAAGCTATATTTCTAAAAATTTATCATGCCTAAGCTTTTTGGAAAGCCGAAAGTTTCTGACTATTATGACAAAATGTTTGGAAAAATCAACTTAAAACTCAACTTCTGTGCAACTTTGACGTCATCGTTAGAATAAAACATAAGGAACACTTTGCTGAAGAAAGTAGGAAATTGAAAATTTTTTCCACATAGTTATACATCAAATTCAAATGTGCAAATTTTCATAAATTACATGTAAACATGAGAAATACAACAGTTCGTTGAGACACCGTTCTGCATATCCTTTTCTTCTGACTACATCATAATGCAATCAAGGTTTTATCAGATAATGTAGTAGACCATATTTCCACTTTGTAGACTTCTTTGACTTCCCAAAGTCATATTAAAATTTTTTTTTGATTTATCACATTTTACCCAATAAAAAAGAAAATATTGCCACTCAATTATGACTTCTACTGAATGGAAACCATTGATGTTGGTATTCAAATTAAAGCTCTCTTTCTAAGGAATCTAACTGTGCCATTCAAAAATCATTTCATTTAAAATTGACAATATTATTTATAACCGCGAATCGCTAAAATATGACCTAGTACTGAAATTTCAAGGCTGTTGTGCCACCCTTTAGCATTAGAATTTTTTCCTAAAATTTTGCAGGGCTTCTTTTATGATACAAGGGTACAATCATGTAAAAGTGCATGATGTTTCGAAGATATAGGGGCAGACGATGCACCCTATTGTGTATGTATAAAAACAAAGTTAAGTGTTGTATACGTGGTGAATGAAAGATGAGTGTCAATTTTTCAATGACCGAGAAATTGCAAGGAAGATCAACTTTCCTGTTTCTATGGACATTTTTTGCATTATAACTGAATCTAGCATCGCAATTTAGGTCTCATCTTTTTGTGGACGGTTGCTGAAATAAATTTGTGTTTGGACTTCACAATAATATCCAAGTGTGACGAAGTGAAACATAAAATATAACAAACCGTCATCTTTTAATGGGTAAATTTTGTGAAAAAACATTCCATATGCAAATGAAGTTGACCTTTGACCTTAACCCCAATTGCACCAATGACACGGGCATGTTTGATAACATATATATCGACACTAAAATTTTGTCTATCGGATAAAAAGACACAGAGATATGGAAATTACTAGATTTCATTATCTAAGTATTTTTTTACATTTTGCTTGCCATGGTAACCAATTTTTGACCAAGATAGCCCCCAGATAGAACAATAAAAATACCATTTCTGAAAAATTCAGAAAATTCTGCTTTGGAATGAATGTATTCCAGCCGGTTACCGCTCGGGTCCATTTTTGGGCCTCAGCCACCGGACTAGTGGCTTTGGGGGACCACATAGACTTGAAGGATCTTTCTTAAATTTTAACAGCGTGTTTATTTTACCATTTCGCAGAAAATGAAGGGGTATGCGATATGAATTTAAGAATTTTTTTTTGTTTTCGGCCACCCTACCCTGAATCTTATCTTAATTTTCAAGAATTATGTGACTTTTCTACATGAACTTAAAAGCTTATTTATCCATTTTGAAAGGAGTTATGACTTTTTCTATAGGAAGGCCATTAGGCCACACATAATTGATCTTTAGCTTCTCGGATTCCTCTCAAGGCCCTTTTTCTAGGGTCGGTCGGTAGGAAAAAAAAAAAAAGGTGAAAAAAAAAAAAGTATAATGTCAAAAAAAAGAATTTTATTATTTTTTTCCATCGGCAGGAAATCTATTGTGTCGGCGGGTCCGCAAAGCTAAGAATCAATTATGTGTGGCCTTATTGTTGGGTACATTTCCATGCTCTTCTAAAGTTAATACCTGCAAATTTGGTGACACAGCAATTGATTTATATGAAACCCCTCAGTGACCATCACGTGCTATTTTTTCGTTTTTCGGGAATTTAACATGGAATTTACCCCAGTTGCTATCACAAATTATATGTATATTGTATATGACTGTATTTCTACATACGTTTTCTAAATTACTGCCAAATTTTAAAATTGTGAAATCATTCTACTTGAAATGACAGGCAACAATGTTCAAATATTTGTTCTTTTTGGAATTTGCCCATTTAACTGGGATTGAGCCTTATGTGCTCGAATCAGCAAATTCCACCTCATTTGCATTACATGTATGAAGGCCTGTTCAGTTGCTGATTAGCCGAGGGTATGCTGCCGCACAGCCTATTTTTACTCTGGTCGATAAAAATATTTTCTGTGTGTCTGTCAATAGTTTGTTTCTATGTGCACGGAGAACGGTGGAAAGATTGGTACAGTAAGGCTTCATTAGATAGAGAAATAATAACGCTGAAATTTAATACATCATCTGACATCAACTGGGAATTAGCAATTGTGGAGCTTATATCTACTTTATAGACATACGTACCCTATTGCTTGCATTTGGTGCCCACTGCCCAGTGGGCAGATATAATGATGAGATGGGTGAATAATTGTTGTTTTTTTTTTTGCATTAAAACTTTCGATAAAGTCACGTTTTGATGGAATTTTTATCAAGGTTGGTTCTTACGGGATGAGCTTTTATTAAGGAGTGTGATTTTAATACAGAATATACGTACAGTATTTGATGGGTTAGAACATTTGATGGGTTAGAACATTTGATGGGTTAGAACATTTGATGGGTAAGAATATTTGGTTAAAACATTTGATGGGTTAGAACATTTGATGGGTTAAAATAATTGATGGGTTAGAATATTTGATGGGTTAGAATAATTGATGGGTTAGAATATTTGATGGGTTAGAACATTTGATGGGTTAGAATATTTGATGGGTTAGAACATTTGATGGGTTAGAATAATTGATGGGTTAGAACATTTGATGGGTTAGAACATTTGATGGGTTAGAAAATTTGATGGGTTAGAATATTTGATGGGCTAGAATATTTGATGGGTTAGAATAATTGATGGGTTAGAATATTTTATGGGTTAGAATATTTGATGGGTTAGAATAATTGATGGGTTAGAATATTTGATGGGTTAGAATATTTGATGGGTTAGAACATTTGATGGGTTAGAATAATTGATGGGTTAGAACATTTGATGGGTTAGAATAATTGATGGGTAAGAATAATTGATGGGATAGAACATTTGATGGGTTAGAATATTTGATGGGTCACTTTGGCGTGAGCTTGTAACCATAAGATCACAGCGACATAAGGTATGTGCCTGGGTTGAAATGTTAGAATAAGCTACAAAGACTACTTTGTTTTCAAATAAAACATGAAAATCTGATGGCGTTTGGTATTTATTCTACAGTCTTATTTTGTAATATTGTTCATTTATTATAACAATTTTCATCATATTTTTGCAGGCTGGATCAACGGCCAATTTCAAAATCAAGTGCACTGAAGATGTGGGCACTGTCTACTACCTGGTGAGTCAAAGAAAAATATTTTCGGTAGTGTTTGGAATTTTATGGAATTTCACAAATACTCCAGCCACGACCACCACATTTTGCATGAAGCTTCCTACTGACATTGCCTTTGTGTGTGGCTCATAAAATACCCACATATTTTCCTTTATTCCTTTCAAATCACGTTTTTCTGCAGCCCTTTTCACGAAATTTGAAACGTATGGAGATTAGAATATATTACAAATAGATATCCATACTTAACTGCTCTCAAATCAAATGATATTGGGAAACTGTAGGCCACAATAACGTCTCAATACACACCTTATACTTCAGGCACGGAAATATAAGTTCTCCTCCATAACGCAATGTTAAATAAACCCCTTCGAAGAACTTTTTTTTTCAACCAAATGCCACGTCTCATAGTTTCACTAGGCCATAGATAGATGATGATATACATAGATACATAGGTAGATCTATACATGTATACATGTATACTAACAGATAACCATAGATATGGTAGATACATACATCGCAATATACATACATGTAGATAGATGATAGACAATGGATACGCCTACATCTACGCAGGTAGATTACAGTTTCATGTATAGATAGCCTACATAGATACATCATGATAAGTAGGCCCTAACATGACAGATACATATGTCACATATAGATCAATGATACTGATACATAGCCCGACTCAAGGTCATTCAAACAACATATGTAATTCCCTCATATCTTCTCAGCCTTTCTATTAATTACACAAATACACAAATAACCTGATATGATTTCCGTTCACCCACAAAACACTTAGTCGAAATTATACTTAGAATATGCAAAAACTATTTCTTAACACTTTCCAGCAAGGAAATTTTCCTTGAAAATCCATCTTGGATTTCATCTATACTCTATACTTTTGTAATTTAGCTGTCAGTAGTACCACGCATTGCTAATAATCACTTCGTTACACTTACCTCAAATCTAACCAAAAATTATTTCTTTTGTTCACCTTTCCCCAACTTAGATTTGATTATGTAATCTTTATTTATCCAACGGGCATTCTAGTATTTAAGAATAGATCTTTCAGGGTTCCCACAGTAATGGAAAAAATAGTTGTCATGGAAAGTCAGGGAAAATCAAAATTTTTTATAAAGTCATGGAAAATTGAAATTTTGACCACTACGAGGGGCGTTCAGAAAGTTCATGGCTTTTTTTTATATGGACACTTATTTTCAATCTAGAACAATGAATTTTTTACAGGATAAAATTCAGCAGTTTTGGAATGGGTTTCCAAAATTTTGGACAATTAGGACATTTTTAAGTCATTCTGTGGTTGCCATGGAAACATAAAGTTTGGCTAGGTGGAGCAGGTAGTATGGAGATCAAGAAAATCAATAAATCCAGCTGACAGAGACCTCACTCTGCCACTTGCATGATTGACAATATTTGACACACGAAATATGATATTAGCTTCTAAATATACTTTCAATCATACCAAATGTTTGTATTTTGACAGCGAACCAATGTGGGAAAGCACTCCTGCATACCCGATTTGGCAAGAGCGATTCAGGCGCCAGAATGTGAGTCCTTAACTACATCAGGACTTATGATAAAGCATGGATTCACTGGAATGAGCAATAGACCTAAAGGGACAGCATTATCCATCCCAGCTTTTCCTTTGCCATATAGCTTTACATAAGACCTGGTTTTCCATTACCTTTATCACTGGGGGCAATGGTTTCAGGCACTGGAGGAGAAAAGGCTTTGGATGACTGAAATGTTTTCACAAAAACACTTCCTGGAGGGCTTCAAGGAACATTTATTTCAACGTGTCAGGTGTATGAATTAATGCTTTTGTAGTACTTGCGAGTATTTTTAAAAGGTAATATTATATTTCTTGTGTTAATTATTGTCAATCTTACTAATACAAGTGGCAGAGTGAGGTCTCTCTCAGCTGCAATTCATTGACTTACTTGATCTCCATACTACCTGCTCCACCTAGCCAAACTTTATGTTTCCACGGCAACCACGGATTGACTTTAAAATGTCCAAATTGTCCAAAAATTTGGAAATACATTCCAAAACTGCTGAATTTTATCCGGTAAAAAATTCATTGTTCTAGATTGAAAATAAGTGTCCATATAAAAAAAAGCCGCGAACTTTCTGAACGCCCCTCGTATTTGCGCTAAAATTTGACAAATGTCTATGGTTGTGGGCTTGTGGCTGTCTATTGGTGAAGAGGATGGCTGGACAGTGGACGAGGGTCATCACTTAGATTTGTCCACTGTCCAGCCATCCTCTTTACCAACAGACAGCCACAAGCTTGAATAATTTGTGTCAGGATGAATCATTGAATCTCGACCTGAGTCTCGTCCTCAATGAGCAAAGTATTGGTCATGGAAAATCCAAAATTTGGTCATGGAATAGTCATGGAATTCCATTTGTGAATTGTCCCCCCTTACACTTTAGTGTAAGAGGGGGATACTGTTTTGAGCTTGAAGCGTCGTGGAATAATATTTTGTACTGCACTTTTCTTCAAAGCCACAGGGTTTGCTCCGTCAAAATTGGTCTCATTTTGTTCATTGCAACATCAAATGTGTTAAGCCATCTATTGTTATCCTTCTACAATTCATTTTCCAAGTCAAATCCGCCTTTAAACTTCGTAAATCGCTTCGTTTTTTTCGCTGTCACGAGATGTTACCGCGGCCGTTTTCGATTTTGTAAGGATTGACCTACTCGAGCGGTCCAGGTGACTTACGTCCGCGGGCATTTTCGATCTTTTTGTTCGATTTACTCCAGCGGTCCGCTTGACTTCCGTTCGTCTCCAATCAAAAACGTATCCTATTGTGCAGTATGCACATCCACTGTGTCTGCAGTCCATCAATGACAATCAATGATAGCGATCAATGATAGCGATCAATGATAGCGATCAATGATAGCGATCAATGATAGCGATCAATGATAGCAATCAATGATAGCAATCAATGATAGCAATCAAAGATAGTCAGTCAATGATAGCAGTCAATGATAGCAATGAGTGATAGCAATCAATCAATGATAGCAATCAATGATAGCAGTCAATGATAGCAATCAATGACAGCAGTCAATGCTGCCAATCTATGATGCCAATCAATGATACCAGTCAATGATACCAATCTATTGTATGTTATCATTGGCAATGGGAAAGCTCTTTCATTATACACAAGACATTGACAGTAAATAATAAAAACAATTACAGCTTTGGAAAGTAAATGTTTACATTGTACAATTTTGATTTACCTTCTTTTGGTGATTAAATGTGAAAATAGGGGGGACAATTAAGTCCCTTTGGGACAGCATTACATGCATCGAACGATCCCCTATCCTGTGCAGCATCTATTTTTTTTTGTATTTTGGGAAAAAACTTATTTAAATGTAGAGTGTATGAGGTACAAACATACCTGGACAAAAGTTCTGTTACCGTCTGCATAGAGAATTACATCATGTATTAACTTCCAAGTCTTCCAAGTATGTAAGCTTCCGCACTGAACTATGAACAAGCCAAACCATAAACTGATAAATGATTTATTCTACCTACAGGTTCTCTCGAAAGGACAAATTGTCATTCAAGACGTGATACAGGCAGCATCACCCTCAATGCAGCACGAACTGGTATTGACCCTCGACGCAAATTTGGCTCAATCGTTGTCTCCTAATGCTAAATTGATCGTCTTTTATTTCGCTGACTTTGATGACGGCAAAAAAGAGGCAATTGCGGACAGTGTCAGTTTCAATGTGGATGCTACTTTCGCTTATAAAGTAAGTATAAATATCTATATTTGCTTTTAATTTTAAGGTTAAATGAGCTTACCTGTTAAGTGAAGTTTAACCTGGTTTCTGTTGATCTTCCGATAGTCCCTGGAGAATTAATACGCCCTCCTCTCCCACTCTTTATTCTATATTAGGTTCCCACGGTATTAAAAACCTAAAAAGTAGACAATTTTCAAAAGTCATTATTGTACACTTTTTTTCCTGTTCATAGGGAACTAGGTTTAGTCGGGAAGTTTTATTCCTGATGGGTTCCTGTTAGATTATATTGCTACATGCTGCTCTGTCCACAAGACAAGTTTGACAACTTGGACCCTATTTCAATGACACATTGATAATGATTTGCTGGTAAAATCATTGTTTTGACAAAAAGAAATTTTCAATTTCCCCAGAATTGAGCTAATTGCGCCCTGGGAAAGTAACGCTTGATTTTCAGAGTGACGGATTGGTGATAGCAAAGTCTGCTAAAGTAGGGTCTTTCCAGGTCAGAAAATATGCTGACACTGTATGTTAAAAAAATTATGCCGAGAAAATTCATTGCATCTTTGTTTTGTGTTTCAGACTGAAGTCACTTTCAGCAAATCCGACGTCAAACCAGCAGAGCAGTTAACGGTGAATGTGGAGTCCGCAAAAGACTCCCAAGTTGCTTTGCTGGCTGTGGATCAGAGTGTTCTTTTGTTGGAGTCCGGGAATGATATCACTGTCGACAAGGTACGAGATGAATTGGATGATGAAATGATGATAGAAAAACAAGATGCAGTCATAGGATTATAATTCAGTTCATTTATAGACTGGCAATTGGTGCATGTCTTATTCTGTGCGCTCTTGTCAAAACCATATTCATTCTGAGCAACATCTGCCAAGGTTCTTGCACTAGGAGGCGTCATGAAGACCTCCTTTGTACACAGATGGCATGATTGTATGACTGCTTCAGCATGTCCCTGTCTCGGGATAATATTGGAACTAGACGGCTAGAGAGAAATGACATTATAACAATAACATGACCTGTGGAGGGCGTTATGGGTGGTTGACAGCCCAAGGGCTTGCTTGTCAGCCCTACGATTTCTTGTCAGTCCGAGGAACGAGGGCAGCTAAAAACAGGGACCAAAAGTAGGGTCTTGCTGACGCTACTGACGTCAGGATGGGTACATTTATTACGCCTTACTGATGTCAGGATAGCAATATTTTGTGTTCTTCCTGACTGTCAGTCAAGACCATAAAAATGGGTCATCCTGACCTCTATTGCCGTCATATTTACCATTGTTTCTCAAGAATACTGACAGCCAAAATAAGGTTTCACTGACGCTACTGACGTCAGGAGGGATTCATTTGTAAACTTGTCCTGACGTCAGGATAGCAATATTTTGTGTTTTTCCTGACTGTCAGTCAAGATTTTAAAAAAATGGGTCGTCCTGACATCTACTGCCACCACATTTTCAATGGTTTCGAGGGTCAGAACACAGTCTTTGGCAAAGGAAACTGACAGCCAAAATTAGGGCTTACTGACACTGCTGACGTCAGGAGGGATTCAATTATTAACCTATGCTGATGTAAAGATTAGATAGGAATATTTTGTGTTCTTCCTGACTGTCAGTCCCGATCATAAAAATGGGTCATCCTTATCTCTACTGCCATCATATTTACAGTGGTTTCTGGGGTCAGGAAGACAGTCATTGGCCAAAGGATATTGACAGCCAAAATGAGGTCTTACTGACACTGCTGTCGTCAACAAGGATAGATTTTTCCATCATCCTGACGTCAGAATATATCATAATATCATGTTCAGCTGATCCACAGGAAGCTGGAGTCCAGTCAGTACATGAGTAGGAGTCAAAAAAAGGCCCACTTCTGACAGTCAGCAAGGACAGATTTTACCATCATCCTGACGTCAGCAACAAACTAAAAATATGACCTTTCTGACGTCAGTAGTGTCAGTATGGACCCAAAAAAAGTCCCTGTTGACAATCGTACGGCTGACAAGCAAGCCCGAGGGCTGTCAACCACCCATAATGCCCGACACAGGTCATGATATTACTATTATCATTACCTCTTACTCAAACAATTCACCTGCCTTAAAACTTTTCAGACCTTCCCAATTACAGTGCTTTAAAATCCCAATAAATGTATGCACTCTGATGTCCTTATCAGTTCTTGTGCATTATATTGTATTCAAGATCCTGTGCGAATTTCAGTGTAATCAGATCA
Organism: Platynereis dumerilii; assembly: GCA_026936325.1. Classification (NCBI taxonomy): domain Eukaryota; kingdom Metazoa; phylum Annelida; class Polychaeta; order Phyllodocida; family Nereididae; genus Platynereis; species Platynereis dumerilii. The sequence goes on from JAPTHN010000210.1 coordinate 231,974, forward strand.
AAAGGGACTGAGAATAAAAGAAATAACCAACACTGATTCAGTAAGATTTCAACAAAACTTGTGACGCTACCACTTGTGGCCTTGAAAATCATGACGTCACAATTTATAGATTCAGATGCTCATGGTTGCCAGGCAGCATGAGTCATGACGTCATCACAGGGCTGACAATACCATTGTCGGCCCTCAAAATCATTGTCGGCCCTGAAAATCATTGTCAGCCCTGCAAATGAGGGCGTTATGGTTGGTTGTTGCACGGGTCATCTAATGACAATACCCTACTTATCTCATGGCTGAGGTGATGATAATCATTATTTAATAAAGAGACATCTGTGATTCATAAATGTAAGAATATGCACATAGTGCCCAACTTTGATAGGAAAAACTGTTTACATTGTTTCTTCATTGGGGGTCAGACCAGTACGTCAGTGGAGTCACAATCGAGAGGCCACCCAAACAAAGAAATCTTTGGATTGTTGTTTTAAAGATATTTGACTTTGAAAGATTTGAATGAATCTGATGTTCTTACAAATGATTGATATTTTGATATAACCGTCCACAGGTAGAAGAAGAAGTACGCAGCTATGACCCAGATAACATTTACTACCCATGGTTATCCTACTACCGGTGGGGAGGCAGGAGGAAAAAGCGATCTTTTATCGGAGGATGTTATCCCATCTTCATTGGAGGCATGGACATCGAGGGCATGATGACGGTATTACAGAAGTTTCATTATTCAAATAGAATTATGATTGTGTGATTCATGTCAGTTTGAGACACTGGCGAATGCTACGTCATGGGAACCTTGGGCAATGTTCCCTCTGTGTTGACAGTAACACCTTTTAGTGAGTTGTTAGATGGTAGCTCTTACTTTTAGTGGTTGGTCCTTGGTTAGCTGTAGTCTTCTATTCTCGTAAAAAATTTTAATTCATATTTGTGATTATACTCGAGTACTAGCTCATGTGAGCTAATGTTTTTGTAAATTTATAATCGAGTCAAAATAAAATTTATTCTTATTCTTAGCATCTTATTTTTCACAGAAAGCCGGTATGATCTTCATGTGCGACTGTGTGCAAGGGCCAACTAGATTCGGTAAGTCTCTACAACTTGGCTTTTCTTCTTATTGTATAGCTGAATGGCTATTTCAAATAAATTTGTTGTTATTTATTTTGTTATTTTCGAGTCAAATGTGTGGAACCTCCTTAATTTAGAGCACATGTATATAGTGCCACAACATCCAATTGAAGGTGCTGAACCTTAAAAACATACTTGAAGTTTCAGGAAAATGAAGAAAAAAAAAAGTGATTTAAGTCTAATACAATCACAATGTACTTATGTTGATCTGAAGATATTTTGAACAGTTAATTGATGAATTGAGATATGAATAATTATTGTCCTATAATGAAACTTATCATAAATGAATTCTTGATAGAACAGAAATAATGAGTCAAAAAAGTGTTGAGAATGTGTTTTCCGAATTTCTATGCTAACACTTTATTTCAGGATTTTGAATGGTCTTTTGTTGTCTATATATGTATTGCCTGTCTTACTTGTTCCATAATTACAAATTATTAGAATAAGGTCACACATAATTGATTATTAGCTTCGCGGACCCGCCGACACAATAGATTTCCTGCCGATGGAAAAAAAAATTTTTTTTTTTGACATTATAAAAAATTTGTTTTCACCTTTTTTTTTGTCCTACCGACCGACCCTAGAAAAAGTGCCTTGAGAGGATCCGAGATAGTCCAGCAGATAGCTGAAACCGTTGTGCACTTCATGTTACAAGCATGAAATTTGGCACAGATGATCTTCTGAATATACTCTAAAAAACTGGATATGGAGCCATTCTGAAAAATTTCTAAATTCAAAATGGCGAAGATGGAATTTAAATTAACTGTGAATTACATGCCATATGATAACTAAGAAGTCACATAATTTAAGTGGCATAATATGGTCAAAAATATCAAGTGATAAAATTACAAAGGCAGACACATGTATCTGTTGTATTCAAGATGGCGGTTGGCAGCCATTTTGGATTTGATCGCATAAATGATACCGTGCTATCCTTCAACTCTACCACATCATGCAGCACATCAATTTTGGGGTTTTTGTATCAACAAAACCCATTTCTGAAGCCAGTTTGGTGATAACTCATCATTTAACTAAGATAGGAGTAGTTCCAGCTTGCCAATCATTGGAAACTGTGTATGAAACGATGCCCAAATGAATTTGCTGGTAATGATAAGGACAAGGATAAGTCATAATCAATACAAAGTAACAAACATCTAATGGTGTGTTTCTCCTGCATTGGGAGCTATAAGGAAGAATCAGTGGAACAGAGGGAGGGACATGGCAAGTAAATAACTGCAAGGACATTGAATTATGTTAAATTGACTTTCTTGCACAAGTAAATTGCCATTGGACTTTTTAAACCAAGCTAATATCCATTGAGTCTGGCAAAATGTTGTGCTTTGCTGTGCATTGGTGATATTGGATGTGCTTTTCATCTACAGTATTTTGCAGATGCTGTATGGTGGAAGATTCATCTATTTCTTCGAATATCATTTTGCTTATTACTCTTTCACAAAATTTGTCATGTATCAATAGAGGTAACCAATTAAGCATCTGCTTGATTTGAATCACTGGCACCATAGTTGCAGTGAAAATTGTGTGATGGTGTCTTATCAGTGAGTGACAATATTGTTCAGACCCCTTGTCCATTAGTGCCAGTATGTGTAGCTCATTTTCAGGGGATAGGAATATAAGCTTTTCAGCACCCCTCAGACTATCAAGAATAGCAAACCATTACAGCTGAGTGACTGGCCTTACCAAACTATATCATACCCGCACAAGGACTTCAAAGTTCTCTGACATCCATGAATTCTTCTCTAACCTGTTATATCTAACACAATGTCATCAGCTACTTCACCACATGCCCGATCTAAAGCACATCACGTCGAGAAGGCATTCAAGTTTGATGAGGCCCAGGTTATACAAAGCTTTGCTGCAGGCAGGGTTCCCACAGTCATGGAAAGTCAGGGAAAGTCATGGAAAAAAAAGTGGTCATGGAAAGTCATGGAAAAGTCATGGAAATTCAAAATATTTTGAAAAGTCATGGAAAATTCACATTTTTACTACGATTCGCGCTAAAATTTAACACGTTTGGGAGCTTATGGTAGTCAGATGGTTGATCGGATGGCCGGACAGTGAACGATGGTCATCGCGTGAATTCGTTTCGGGGCTAATCTCAACCTCAACGAGTAAAAAATTGGTCATGGAAAATCCGAAATTTGGTCATGGAAAGTCATGGAAAAGTCATGGAATTCCCGTTATAAAATTTTGTGGGAACCCTGTGCAGGTATCTTTAATTTTTAAGCATCAGCTACAACAGTAGCTGATCGCTTCTTACAATCCTGCGTTTCCATGCCGGCAGGCAGTTTTTACCTATCGCCGATAATTTCTCTGTCAATCAACCAAGTATACCTACTAAACTCCTCCCGAGTTTTTATTAGCCCCTAACAACAAGACAGGGTTATATTTCAGACATACGGAGTGCCTATTTCCTCTGATTCAAGACATTTTATTTCACTCCTAATCGCGCACAACCTTCTTCGTCCGCCATTTTTTCCTGACTGGATGCGGACGATGTCGGGCAACTTCGGCATCTGACGGAAACACTCGAACTATCAAATGCTGTTTTTTTGCGGTTCTCATTTGCCGATTTGAAATATTTCCTCATTGACATAGTCACTGTACACCTACTATGAGCCATTTACACTCCTGTTTTCGTAATTTGCTATCATTTATTGAAAAAAAATTAAAAAAATTTGGTCAGCCAATCAGGTCACGGCATTTCTCTGAATTCCAATATGGAGGACGAGAGGAACAACAATTTGTGTTTGCTGACGAATTTCAGCTGCAGTGATCATATATGGACCTACACATGACTGACAGGTATTTAAACTGATCAAGTTAGGCGTTATTGTCATTGTACTATAGAAGAACTTTTGTCAAACCAACTTTGGGAGTTCTTTGCCTTGATTTTTAATTGTTCTGTAATATCGCTCAAGCAAAAGATAGCGGTCGCGGTTAGACCCCTGAGCCGTGAAGAAAAGCTGTTGAGGTCAGTTAATGCATTGCTAAGTCAAGTCAAGTCATTGACAATTCAAGCCTTCAGTAATGTATTAAGTTAGCCGCCGCCGATTTTTGTACCCCATCATATTTGGTACCGTTGGATTTGCCTTGAAAAGACGATTCTAATGGTGTCAAAATTGTCAATATTGGATAAATCTGACCCAAACTACATGTGTTGATGTTGGTTGCATTTTTAAGCCGAAGCTATTACATAGCTTCTGGCTTATTACAATCCTGTGTTTCCATGCCGGCAGGCAGTTTCTGGTCTGACAACCTATCACCAATGATTTCTCTGTTAATCTGACAAATGAACCTACCAAACTCCTACTGTACCTTTATTTACCCGTACACACAAGACAGGGTTGTATTCGGACCATGTTGAGTGCCTAAATTCGCTAATACAGGCCATTTTCACAGAGTGCTGGCAATGAGTGACTTTCTCCGTCCACCATTCCTCAACTTCCATCCAAACAAAGAGAGAGTGTATCTGGGTCAACAACAATTATCCCTTTTCTGAGACTCGTGGGTGTTCCAGGACTGTCAAGGTCCCACAGCGCTCCTAAATAATCGTTCCGCCCAAAGTGGGCTACTTTTGGCAGTTCAACACTGCCTAAATAGGCCTACCTGCCAAATCCACTGCAAACTTTCTCCCTCTTCAACTCCATTATCAATTGACGTTCTGTTTTGCGTTGCGTGGCGTCATGTCCATCGAAGTTGCCTAGCAACCTTTAATAGACCTGACGTCATTTTTAGCCAACGTGTAGTGACGTCACGGCCACTCTCGCCAGAGGGCGACGTTGTCACTACCTCTGACTGACAGGTGCTGCCACCACGGCTCCTTGAGATGTTTGGCAGTTAAAGCAAAGATTATGTGCCAACAATGAAACTCTGGATGGGACTCTATGGGGCATGGTAATTAAGTCTCAACAGAATGTGACCCAGTGGGCTTTTCTAGTCTGATGACACTTGGCTAATTTTGTTGCCATGACATCACAATCACCCATGACGTCACCATCAAGTGTCAGAGATTCCAGGAGGTGGCAGCACTGGTAGGCAAGTGCTGTAGTTCAGTACCTTCACACTAGGGCTCCAGGCAGATAAAACTGAATTGACCTGGCAATCAATGATCAGTGACAATCAATTAGACCTGTCAATGGCAATCAATGTCAATAGTCAATGGAAATCAGTGCACAGTGTATTGTCACATATTGTGTAGATTTGATTGCCATTGAACACTGATCAGAAGCCAAAGCTATGTTGATCTAAGTTACTTATATCCTCTTCCATTGGAGTTACTTAACTTAAATTTGATAACTACCTAGATAAATCTATACATTAGTAAATGTATTACTTTTCAGTGGATAGTGATACTCGTAACATCTTATTTTACACACCATGTTATTCAAATTTTAAGCAATGTTTATTTCTCTAGCTGAGGCTTTACATGCTGTGCATGGTATTTTAAGACATAATATTTCTGTAAATGTTTTGATATATTGGTCACACCGGCTAGGCCCTTCCAATGGGGTAGTACTGAACCCCGGAAACCTCCGGAAACCTCCGAAAACCTGTGAAACCCCGGAAACCCCCTTAAAATACTGTTATCAGAGTGAATAAATGTCTGATTGTGTACTAGGTAGCACTTGTTATGAGCATGATTAAATATATGTTCCACATAGGCCTATTTACAATGTTCATTCATTATTTTAGTCAGCCAACTTCAGAGTTAGTCAAGTGAAGTCACAGAAGATGACTAAGTTGACTTAGTCAAGTCATGGAGCATCAAGTCAGTCATCCTAGCATGGCTTGACTGGCTCCAGGGTCTAGTCACAGTAAAAACTGCATAAATTCCCTCAAAACTCAATCAATGCAGTTGAATGACCACAGTTATACAGCTATTAGGTGTGTATAAATGGCAGACCCCATTTTTGAAAGCTCAGGTGAATATCTGTTTTCTGATGACCATTTAGTTGTTGTTCTGTATGTTCTTCCTGTGTGTGTGACCACAGACACCATGTGATAAACAGAAATTACCAATATTCCATGTCTCTAAAAGTCACTCAACACACCATTTTGAGGTCTTTAACTTCTCTAGCCTCTGTCAATATGCTAAGCAGATTTGGTGACAGTGCATGCAATATAAATTCCTGAGTATCCTGCCACAATGGATAGTGATACTCATATCATTTTATTGGGCTGGTCGGTTACGCCGACAAGGCCATTAGGGGGCTACGGTAAAATGGGTCTCCAGATCTAAAAATAGCCTGCAGCCTCTGGAAAAAAGCCTCTAAACAGTGTATTTGAGGCCTAATATGTGTATATTTGTTTGAGAGCAACCTGCTGTTGTCTCCCTCTTTAACTTTCTATAAAGTAAATGCTCTGCCATGCCAGGTATGTGTCAAAATATCTGTTATCAGCCATGCATTAAATTTGTACCTGCCTGGCTCTGTGGTCCCACGAGATCTGGGTCAGTTAGTAGTCACATGATCTCTGCTGACCTACATTTTCAGTGGTGTCTGGATGCCTGCTGGTAGCACTTGTGGCTAGTGTTTTTTTTGTGGAAATTGAACTATTTTAGCTGTGCACAAGCCACTGGATTACTTCAGACTGTATTTATCAATTGAAGGAAGATTTCCTTAGGAAGTTAAACTGAAGTTTACTCAGTTTTGGGCAGTGTTTTGTGCCAGGAATCCCATAGGCGTACGGCGTGCGCGATTTTTGGGGGGGCGAGCGACATTTGCCCGAATTTCACAATCTAAATTTATAAACATTATTAAATTGCCTGGAAATCATTAATTTTCAGTAGTTTTTATTCAATCATCTGCCCAAATTTTTTAGCCTTTTTGCCCGAATCTTACTGTTTCCCAAACTTTTGGGGGGGCGATCGCCCCCCCTGCCCCCCCTCCGATACACCTATGAGGAATCCCCAGATAGCTCCAGATGATCCCAGGTCACTGCTGCATTCATTTTTCAACATGGGCATGTCATGAATATGTTACATCTGTCAATTACTGGATATTTACTGTCAAAGGTGAGTTAACATTTTATATAATCTAATTGATAGACACCAGTACAATCATGATAGTGTGTTTGATTTAGTCCACAGATAGTGAGATACTTTTTGAGCTATTTAGTGCTTTTAGTCCTATAAATTAGGCTATAATGATCCTGCCTCACTGACTGTAAAAGTTTGTGTTTTCAAAACTTAGCACTGGAATTGCAGCACATTTTTGCCATTCCCAGAAGTCCACAACTGACAAAATGATTCAGGTGCTAGGCTTTATTAAAATACTTCAATACTTGGAATGTGTGTGCTAAAAATAGGCTGCTTGAGCTGTTGAGATGCAACAAATATGTCTACTGTCCCACCAGTCATGATGCATGGTACTGTCAACATTTGCACTGTGGTCTATATAGCCCTATATATTATATTTGATGTCAACCTGTGATTAACCTGTAATTAAGCTTCATTGGTTCAATTTACATGTCACTTGATTGTGACTTAATGAAATGACAGAACTACAAGTCAGACATTGAGTGACAGTTTCATTGACCAAAGTTTTAAAACAAAATTTTACTAATTGTCAGTGGCCAGCGAGTGATTTAATAGAATGTCAATTACTTTTTAAAATAAGAGTTTTTCTAAAAAGGAAAAAATTAAAAATTAATCAAATAATTTCATGTTCTTAGGAGAGAGTAAAGCTATTTCCTTGACCAAAAATTATTTATTGCACAGTATATAAAGACGACAGTAAATATTTATTTCAAGCTTTATGTGCTAAATTATACGTTTATAAATCAAACAACAACCTGTCAAGAAATACCCCCACCAAAGATTTATTGTTAGACTGCATAGAAGAATGCATTGATTTCACCCATTTTGCCTCACCTGTCAAACATTCATTATACCTCTCAACCAATACTATGCAAAATGTGCCCATTTCAACTCTTTCAGATATATCCACTTCAGTTCCTGAATCCACTGCAAAGAAATGCTTTGAACATCCTCCATACACATCAAATGTGAGTCTCCGCAAACCTTCAAGAATTAAAGTCAGTGTCTGACTGGTTAAAATTAAATAAGTTTTCTTTAAATATCAATAAAACAAAAGCCATGGCATTCCATTCTGCGAAGAGAAACATTTCATTGCCTGATCTTTTCATGAATGAAACTCGTATTGAATTTGTAGATGAATTTAATTTTTTGGGCCTTTTACTTGACAAACATTTAAAATGGAAACAGCATGTTGATAGCATTTCTAAGAAAATGTCAAAAACCATTGGTATAATGAACAGACTAAAACACTTCCTACCATCCAATATATTACGTATGCTATATAATTCACTGATACTTTCTTATCTTAACTATGGTTTAATTATATGGAGTTGCAAAGCTAATAAACTTATAAAACAACAAAAAAAGTCATTGAGAATAGTAGCTAAGGCGAAATATAATGCCCATACCAGCCCACTTTTTAAGCAATACAATATTTTAAAACTCCCTGATCTATGTGCACTGCAAGATTTAAAATTCTGCTATAAACTTCAAAATAATATGCTTCCACAATATTTTCAGTCTCAACAATTTCTTTCTGGTAACTATACTCATAACTATGCTACTCGCCATTCAAGTAACAACCTACTAGTTCCTGCTGTGAGGCATGACTTCGCAAGAGATGGTATGAGTTACAGATATCCAAAAATTTTTAATGATATGTGTACACGATACAAAGAAAAAATTGCTACTCACAGTTTCGATGGCTTCAAATTTTATATCAAACAAAACCTCATAAATTCTTATGAAACTAATTGCTCCATTCCTGATTGTTATATTTGTGGGCATCAGTCTCCTCCTGACCACCAGCCGCTGCCAATCAATTGATTTGAGTGAATAAGTAAGTTTCATTATAATCTTTTTTTTTTTTCTTTTTCTTTCTTCTTTTGTTATTTGAAAATGAAAGTTACTTTAATAATTAAATTAATAACCTAAATTGTTGAATTGTCATGGTTTGTTTAAATACCCTAATATACATATATTTTATTTTTCAATTTACCAGTCATTTCCACTTCAATGTAATTAAGTAATATATTTATTAATTTTCCTTAAAGGTGGCCCTCTAGTAGCGACAAATACTTTTGTCTTGAGAGGGTCCCCTAGCTCTAAATTGTGTAATTATCTATATGCCATCAATGTAATTTTTCATTTTTAAGAGCAAATAAATTATGTGTCATTGTCATTGTCATTGTCATTGTCATGACCAGCCAGCCCGTCAACCCTTTTCAGTACAGCTTCAAGACTTCTCACCGAAAGCAGTGTCAATGTTCACTGTAAGTATCATGGCCACAACTTATGATTCTCTTTGAATACCTACTATTTCACTGTGACTCCCATTGCTATGTTATCCTAAACCATGCCTCATACTTCTTACATGTTACATCCACCATTTCTTTCAACTTAAATATGTTTACAAATGCCAATTCTGTATATATATTTCTTCTTTACTGTTGCAGGCCACAACACAGTAATTATCAACAAGGATCAAGGAGCCGTCTCAATAAAAGCATTACAAGTACACCCAATAATCTCCAGCAATAGCGCAGCTACTTCAACTCACTAACTTGCTGTAAGTACACCACTGGCCACATCACATTACTGGCCACATCACATTTATGAGTAGAAATATAACCCAACGTATCTCCTTATTTCAATGTTTCTCACAACCTACAAAAAAAAAATTATGATCGCTCAGTCCATAAATACCTCTCCCCACTCTAATCCAAAATGTTGCAGTACTTGTGCAAGTTTGTCATGCAAGACCTAACAGACACAGATAGGCTACCAAACAAATTCTTGCATGAATATTGTCAAAAGTTTATAAATTTGCATCTCGGCCGTCAAGGAGAGAGCATAATTATTACAGATAAAACAAATAATGCTTTAATTCTGAAAATCTCAACTCGTAAAGATCATTTTAAATGCCTATGCATTACATGTTTTAGTAATCTTATCTAAGCCATGACTTTTTCAATTGGACCCAACCTTCATGTCATCCTCCAAATCCTCTCTCATTTCAGCTGTGCAGACTGCCCGCCATTGCCACAAGCATTACAGCATATCAGCAGAACCTCGCAAGAAGATAAAGTATTCTGCATTTTATTCCATAACTATTTTGAATACTCTCTGGACACCCGCAATTCCCAACGACCAGATGTACCCGAAATCGGATCAACCTGACAAGCAAGTTCACACACGCAGACAATGGAGTTTCTGTTTCTATCCTCATAACTATGGAAACTTGAATTGGCTATCAATGACCATAATATTTACAGAAGAGGCAATATGCATTCTTGTGCAAAATTACCTTTCATAAACACTCAGTAACATTCACATGCTGTTGGTGCCTGGAAGATATCATTGACCAATTGGTCATTCAATGCTTTTTCGTGCATACCAATTGCCTATTGCATATTCAGACATATAAATAAATTTTTAAAAAGAATATATGATGCCTTCTTTTTTCCTCTATCGTTCTGAAATTGTTCATTCATGGAGCATGCAAATTTCATAAAAGTGCATTCACTGCTGTCAACTTTCTGGTCTTGCGCTAAAGGTTAAGTGCTCTCTTCTTCCATCCTCACACAAATGCTTCAGTTGTTTACTGGTAAGGGCAAAGTAGGCAGATATCATCACAGACAAATGCCCATCTGCTTCATACTCTCTGCGTTTTATATTACAATATCCTTCGACCAGGCTTTGAATCCCCGGATTCTTGTTTAACATCAGATCATTTACATTTTAAGCAAAGTTTATTTCTACAGCTGATGCTTTACATGCTTTGCATGGTATTTTTACTGATTAGCCTATCTTCTCAACTCTTTACTTCATGCCATGAGCTTAATTTTTTATTGCGGGTGGCTCAAGAAGCGTCAGTTGACAGTGTGTAGTGGCTCTGAAGAAGCAGTTTCTGACATCTCCTTGGGAGTATATCATGCCTCCCAGAGTGCTCAAAAAGATGTCAACATTTGCTATTCTCTTCTTTCTGCTACTGTTTCCAGATGACTGTAAACAAGCTTTCTTGATTGTGCACAGAATGAGTTTGAAAAAGAGATCAACAGAATTGGTAAATCCCGGCCATGCAGGTTCCTATGCTGGCAGCAAACCAACAATCTTTACACTATTGCATATATAATGTTAAAATAGTCTCCGGACTCCTAGCATTATCATTACTGAAGAACTGAACAACATGCAGCAGATTGGATCCCGGACCAAGTAACTGAATGAAACCATCATATCCAATAACTGTCATCAATCTGTGATAGTCTCGATGTTTTTAAATACAAGACAAAGAAGTATTTTAGCTAAATTGTTTTTATGTACGATATGTGCTATTTTTCTATGTATTCAATTTTTACCAATTATCTGTACATACATGTTTTTATCTGTTTTTACCAGTTATGGGCCACCTGAAAAACGGTTTTACCGAGTGTGTTTACCCATGTAAAATATATTCTAAATAAAAAAATAAATAAAAAAAATAAATCTGCTTTCCAAATTTGTGTGCTCAGGCAAGACCATTATCAATTTGATCAACCACATCGGAAGTCAATCTGAGGCATATGCATATTTTTGCACATGAAAATGAATCTTATCCCCATGCATTCTATTATATTGGTAATCCTGATGTTTATCATAAATTTAAACTCATTCCATGCAATTTAAGATTCAAATATTTAAGCAGATATGCCAAGAGTTGATGCATATTGCACTGACTATTGATGGAGCAGCAATTGTCCAAGATATACTAATCAATTTGCAGCGATTATGTCGGATAAAAGACCAGAAATAATGCAGGCCTTCGGATCCTACCTCAACATAGTAATGGGCTTATCCTAAAATTGAGAAAACTAACATAAGACCCGAAAAGGCATGTGTGAAAGGGAAGGAGGAAAAGAAAGGGTGTTTTCTAATGGCCTATGGTTAGATTATGGGAAAAGATGACGGAAATTTATTTGACTGTAATTTGAAGATGAAACCTGGCTAAGGACATGGTAGAGAATACATAAAAGCTGCATGCAAGTTTTCATAACTGAGCAAGGAGTAGTTTGGCTGGAGTAGTGTAAGGGGTCCGTGAATTTTAAATAGTATGATGATTAAGTATGTGAAGGTTAAAAATCAGCTTAGAATAAGAAATGTAAAAATTAAGTATATTAAGGTCAACAAAATAGCACCATAGTCACCTCTCTAACTGTCGAGCCAACAAGAATTCCTGATATATATTTTGTGATGTTATTTTGTGAATTATCTTGTTTGTGTGGACTTCTGACTTTATGGACTTTTTGGGCAAGATTGTACGGCTATTGAGCGGTTCCCGCTGGCCTGTGCCTACCTGCTCTCACAAATGACACCACACCAAACCTGAAAAGCTGTAAAAACTGTGCATTTGATTTTGACAAGACTTTTCTACTTGATTTTATGAACATTTTATACTTATAATTTACATGCATTTACTGACTCTTAAAACTGATTAACAATTAGGACTGGGACCAAAATTTTAACTTCATGTAACTTCTAAATTATGTACTTAATTACTGTATATACGTGTATTTCTTAATGTTTTAGCTGTATGTAGACGTGGAGTAGATGTAGGAGATGAGGATTTTCAATTATTCATACTGATGTTTTGCTTTGTTTTTGCATGTGTTCTTTGTGGCCCACCTGGTGACTTGTAGGCCTTAGAGGCCGGGCAGTGTAAACTGCAGGTCACTTAAATAAAAAATATTTGACTTGACTTGACTTGACTTGTATCTATTTGATATGTAAATTGTCAATAAAAAAAATATATATATTATACTACCACTAAGAATCTGCAAATTGTCAGGATTACCGAAGAAGTATGTTTTTGCCTTGTCTGGGAAGAGTATTGGCCAACTTAGTCTGCACTTGGACATTGTGTTTGAAGTCTTCTGCACATGAAATGAGAAGGCAAGGGCACTGTCATTGAGTTCCACCTGAAACTCCTGTACAAAAAAATACAATGAGTTCCTGTAAATTCAAGCAAATAAAAACAGAAATGTAAGACTTAGGTACTGGCAGATGATATCTCAACTATCTACCACAAGCATTTGGTTAAAGCAAAAGGCTAAAATATTCTATCATACTTGACATGTGCTAAAAACCTAGAATATAGGATGTCAAAATGGCAACACATGAAGAAACATATACCAGACTATTTTTGCACAATTTTAATGAAAACAAATGAAGCAGCATAGAGTTGACCGTCGAGATTGACACAGTTGTAGTTATGTTGTCAGTGTCCACAGCAGCAATTCTTCAAGCAGATGGATTAATTATGGATTGCATTTGAGATTTGCACTGCATCATTTTCACCTTCGGGAATGTCCAAAAGACAACATCTGACACTGAAATTTTGCAGTGCTTCTGTCCTGTTGTATGACAAAAAATGGATGCATCAAGTCCATTCCTCCAAATCTTGATGCTTTCAACTGTTTTGACTAAGGACATTCATTTAGCTGCTTACCAATCTGGACACACAGTGGAGAGGTGTTCATTACTTCTGATAATCCTGATGCTGGACACTGGTGTTGGAAGCAAAATCAAGCCCATTATTCGAAGCCTCTGCGGACAATGGAGGAAGATGCTTCATCCACATATATCGAGCTTGTGCCTTGTGGTGGCAAAAAAGCCATTGCTGCTGATGCAAGTGATTAAGGTTGCACTAAAGTGCACAGAATTGAAACTAAATGAGACTATCATTGCAAAGTCATTTGTCTTCTTTGGTACATGTACATCATCTACAAGCTGAGGAATACATAATAACCCCAAATAATTGACTCATGTTCGGTTGTGTTTCTGGTTACAAGTTATGATTGATGATTGTACCTATTTTCAAGACTAGTACTAATTTTTTTTTTTCAGGTTATCCCTTGTTCATGTTCTTTAGCTATCAGGCTTATAGTCATGTTTGAAAATGGATGCTTTAACTTTTTCACTTTGATAAAAAATAGTGACAATAGTACAATGTAATGTCATGAGTAGAACGAAAAATAGATTTATCTGACTTTACTGGCTTGACCCTAAGCCTTATAACTTGACTTCTACTGGACCTAGATGGACAATTTTGATATCAAATAATCCCTTGTTTCATATACTTTACATTATATTACTACTTTGGGAGATTTGGTGTATTTATGGCCCGGTGCAAATAAGAGCGTGACATAAGAGTGAAAAATAAAGGTGTTGATTTTGCATAGAATCATGGTGCATTTTAAAGCACATATTTGTGGCAATAAGTAAGCAAAAAATCAGGGTTAAGTAACCATTTCCAACAGAGATATTGTGATTTTTTCAGTGAAAGACGCAGTAATTTAAAATTTAAATCTGTTTTGATTAAGTTCTGTCATAAGCATCGTATAAGCATATACCTAATAAATTTCTGATTCTGTTTGCCATGTATGACATGCATGCATATTTTCACGAAACGCGCAACTGTTTAAATTGTTCCAAATTTTCAAGACTACCATTTTTTCACTAAGATTCGTCAAGTTTTAAAACCAGATAGAATTAAACATTTTCTAAACAAAGATTTACACATTTCTATCTGATAAAGATGGTCATAAATTGCTCTGTATACAGAGCTTAGTGTACAGTTCAAATTTCTGATAGATACAGCCATTAGTCTTGAAGATATTACATGCTGACATTGCATTGAAACTTCAGTTTTAGGCGTTAGGGTCGGGACACCTGATGGACATGTACCAAAAAACTATTAGTTGAACAGCTCATTAAATCAGGATAGTATTAATATACATAAAATAGAATATTATAAAGGGTTTACAGTGGTCCCTGCGTTATAAAATTGCCCCTTCCGCAGTCATAAAATGGTCTCTTGTGTGGTGAAGAATTTCACTAAAAATACTACTAAAGATGTGCGGGAGGAAGGTGGTCAAATAAGATATATTGTAAGTCGGTTTTACAACAGGGGTTCTTATAATGCAGGTGCCACTGGAATCTTCAAAGAGGACAACTGAGCCAACATGAACAGATTTTCATATTACCAGATTCTTATCATACAAACTCCTCTATTACTTTTATTTGACCATTTTCTTTCATTTTGTTGCACATCTCCAGGCTCCATCAGCAATGTTTTTGTATACTAATGGACACATTGCATAAAGACATTTTGTTTTCTGAGTAGAACACCCATTTATAGGTACTTTCACAGAAAGATACAGGACAGCTATGCTTTATTGTAACCACAAGCACAGCTTACCACGGACACTTCCCATAGAACTAATCTTGTGCAACCAAGACTGATTTGAGGTTCTGCTAATGTCACTATTTACATGTATAGGAGGCCTACATATAGTAGATACAGCTAACTATAGTACATCTAGTAAAGAGAAAATTATTGAATATCATGCACCACAGTCAGGTGGTCCCCAGTGCTGAACCCCAAAGAACCAGAGAGATCACACATAGCAATGGCAGCTCAGGTCTGTAGCAATAACTGTATCGTTAGTACCATCAACCATGAGTTAGAACAATTGGTTCACCGTATGAGGTTTAACAGATTCGTACATATCCATTATGTTCAGGTTCAGTGTCAGAAGCCTACCTATTGACATGATGATGGGGAAATGGCAGTGGTGTTGATATTGGGACATTTGAACATTATGCTCACCTATATATCATACATGTAATCGTAATTAAATTTTACATTTCATCGTATTTTTTGTGTGGAATTCGGGCAAGTTTGAAAAGATTTTTATAAATTTACTTTTTTTGTATAAAGTCAAGCTAAATCCAGTGAACTGGGTGCTGTATTCAGCTACAAGAGACAATTCACCCAGCAGCCAGTGACTAGTTGCACATTTAAGTCACCTTGATAGGCTTAAATATTGTTCCTTAGTTAATTTTAAACTTTTGATAGCTTGTTAATTCATTAAAGAATGTTATTTTATAACTTTGAAGTATATTACTGTTACTCTTTTTTTACCCCACTCCTGCAGGTCCAAAAAACTTCTTGAGCCCTTTTGGCACTTTGTGCCATCTGAAATAAGACAGAGAACCCGAGGAGTTTGTCATAGACCCTCGTCAATTGCAAACAGTAAAAAGAATCGTGAGTTGAAAGCTAGAAAGTTTCAGGTCACATAGAGGTGCAAAACAGAAGGTGTTAGGGTCGGGACAGAGGTGTTAGGGTTGGGACAAGCAACAGTTTTCAACATCAGCTGAAAATCCAAAAATGCAGGAGCATCCATTTTAGTCCTAAACAATTGAGTCACCGAAGAGGAAAAATGTTGCAGTAAAAAGGTACATGTAGCCTTTCTGTGTGTGACTGGATGCCTCATCAAACTTAGTGTTAGGGTCGGGACAACTTCTACAGAGCAAGAAAGTATGATGTAAGGAAACATCTATGACATGTGAAATGAAGTATATTAAGCAGTAGAGGGGTGCTCAACCAAAGCTGGGAGGGCTCATACTACACATAATGCTAAGAACCAACAGGTACACATAGTTGTTGCACAGAAATTGCTAAAATTCCAATTTGTTGGCTTCATTGGCAACTTTGGAGTCCCATAGACACTATTTGACAGGTACACCGAGTATCAAGATGCAATTGATAGTCACAGAACCAGAACTCCCATGGCCACGGTTAAGCATACTTTCAATTGACAAAATTGATCAAATTATTTCTTATATGAGGGGTTAAACATTGCTCAAAATATGCATGTCACGCAGAAATACTCAAAAATGGCAATTTTCTGGAATTTCAAGATATCAGATATCTGGAACCAATGCTCTGATTGTCCTAAAATTTGAAAGGTTTATTGAAAACACAGTAGTTTTCTGCACAACAAAGTGATAAAGGATGCCACACATTTATTTTCTGTGGTTTTAAAGCAGATACAATGCCGGCTTCACCTAAAAGACGCAAAAATTTGCACCAGGCCTTATACAGGTTGTGGTAAACTTTACTTAATGATTTTGTGAAATTATGTGACGATGTTTGTGGTATCAATGTTGATCCCATTCAAAATATTTTACCTACTGATGAAACTTCAAGCACACTTAAATGTGATTTCGAATGAAAGTAGAGAATGTAAGCTTTAATTTGGTGGGTCAAACATTAATGTGGAGCTATTCTTACAGCAGAATGATAGGAATCAATATATATCTAAATATATCTAAACAAACAGAAATGTCCAGCATCAATTTGCAAAGTTTTTGAGTAGTCATATTGGAACAAATGCAATATTAAATATGGCCATATTTGAAAATGGCTCCATATCGAAAAACACTTGTTATACCTTAGAGAAACATTGTGCAAAGTTTCATACTTGTAAGAAAAAGTGCACAAAATGACCAAAAATTGTTGTTTAGCCCGCTGGACTAAGAAGCTAAAGATCAATTAAGTGTGGCCTAATTCAAGGAATAAGAAAGGTTTTGAGGTTAAGGGCTGCAGGGGAGTTTGAAGCAATCAGCTTTCCCATAGCTGCACCCTTGGCCCTAACTTTATGGAGAATGACTATGTAGGCCTATTGTACATGCAAATTTGCAGCATTTCATTTTGGATTAGGATTCTCCATAAGAGTGCTTCAGTCAAGGGCTTCCCAGCATTTTGATGCTCAGGTCAGCTGAGGACTTACTCATATAATTCTGTCAAATATGCTGGGAAGCCCTTGGCTTCAGTTCTGAATTCAGATCCATCTGGAACAATACCTGGGACAGTATTATTCATGGATATGAATACCAATTCAAGTATTCCACTGTTGATGGTACTCAAAATTGGTTGTATGAGCACTGATTTGCTGACCAGTGCTAATTCACTTAAGGCTGTCTTATAGTGCTTGTACTGAATTACAAGTTACATTGCTATACGTTTTTTGGGTGCTCATCTCTGGTATTGTTGCTTAAGCACCTGTTTCAAATCCCTTGTGCTACCACTGTAACCAGTGCTGAATCCGTCATTCTGTCATGGAATACTTTCCTGCATATTTGTGAACTGAAATCTTAAGGTACACTCTTGGGTAACTGTACTATTTCAGAATGCAGAATGTTCACATACAAATGTTACGATGAGGTATTTTACGATTATAGTTTCAATTCTGTGGATAATGACGCTCCTGACGTTGAAGAAAAACCTACCACCAGAGTGCGCCCCGAGTCACCTGAAACTTGAATATGGGAAATTGCCTCAACTGGGTACAGTTTTGACTTACCATAAAAGCTCATATGACTCTGATGTGCAAAAGCTCTAGTTTTGAACCACAAAGGGCCTATGTTTGACAGCAGTTTCAATAATCCTTCGCTGCATTACCATGTCCTCGTCCTGTTCCAGTTAGCCTGCCAAGTGCGTAAATACAGGACGTGAAGCCGCAATCATCCTTTCATGTTACATTAATGATGAAAATGTATCGAAACGTAATACTGTAAAAAATCCCAAAAGATACACATAGGATGAGTGTAATGGTTGTATTTGCAGATTACAACTCTTTGGGCGGATATATTTATCATACAGATTCTTACGCATATGAGGAGTATGATTGTGCCGATGGCAAGGGAATGGCTTTTGACAACTATGCTGAGCTCGAAGCTGTATATCGAAAAGTCTCAAAGTACACGTAAACCAGCGAGAACGAGGTCCCTATTTCCGGAAACTTGGATTTGGCAAACTCACAAAATTGGGTATGCCGCCATGACGCCTATTAAGACTTATGCACGGCCTTATGTTCAACTAAACAGTTGAATAATGTGGACAATGTGTATAGCTTGCATCTTATTCAACAATTATGTGTGTAATTATTTATTAATCTTATGTAAAGTTATGTGGTTAGAATGGTAGAATAAGTGATTCCTTACTTCCCCATTTAGACATAGATGACTGTCAGTTTGTTTATATACTTGCTACAATTTTAACAAGTTCTTAAATGACGAAACGCATTTGACATCAGTAATTCCTTTACTTTTCTTTTATTTTCTTGTAAATTTTTTTTTAGGGGGGGGGGGAAGGGCCGAATTGAATTGCAAAGCAAATTTTTGTAATAATTGTTGATATTGCAGCAGACACACACAAATTTATACACACATTAGTTTTGCCAATGAGCAGGCGATCCCTGAAACTAGATGCTGTAGTTAAAAAATGGTCCCCACAGTCCTTGAACATTCTTAATTATCTCTGCTAGGAGGCAGAGATTTTGTTAGTCCTGGCTGTCCCCACTTGCTGTCCACTGTCCTCTTATCAGGGGACTAGTGCAAAAAATCACCGCTAGGGGAGCTGATATTCAATTGGCGTGACAGGCCAGTCTTGCAAAGGGACCAGTTACAGATAGATAGAAAAGTACATGGATAGATAAGGGGGTATCCCCTAAGATTGGACAGTGGGGGAACCCCCTGGGGATACCCCAAAGGGTGGGGGCACCCCCCGGGAAACCCAAGGGTGGGGCACCCCCGGGGAATACCGTAAGTGTAGGGGCACCCCCAGGGAATACCGCAAGGGTGGGGGCACCCTGGGGGATACCCCAAAGGGTGGGGGCACCCGGGGGGATACCCCAAAGGGTGGGGGAACCCGGGGTATATATACCCTCAAAAGGGTGGGGGCACCCCGGGGGATACCCCAAAGGGTGGAGGCACCCCGGGGATACCCAAAGGGTGGGGGCACCCCAAGGGATACCCCAAAGGATGGGGGCACCCGGGGGATACCACAAAGAGGGGGGCACCCCAGGGACACCCGAAAGGGTGGGGGCACCCTGGGGGATACCCCAAAGGGTGGGGGCACTCGGGGATACCCCAAAGGGTGGGGGCACTCGGGGATACCCCAAAGGGTTGGGGCACCCCGGAGGATACCCCAATGGGTTGGGGCACCCCCGGGGATACCTCAAAGGGTTGGGGCACCCCCGGGGATACTCCAAAGGGTGTGGGCACCCCGGGGATACCCCAAAGGGTGGGGGCACCCCGGGGGATACTCCAAAGGGTGGGGGCACCCTGTGGGATACCCCAAAGGGCGGGGGCACCCCGTTGAATACCCCAAAGGGTGGGGGCACCCCGGGGATACCCCAAAGGGTGGGGGCTAGGGTGCTTCTTTTTTCTCTTCGAAATTGGCATTAAAAATGGAAAGTGGTGGTGTATGAATTCTACTTTGCCTATAATAACTAATTATATGCCATATGAAAGCTGATATTATTATCTGTCATATGGTATGCATTGCATCTTTGTATCTTGAATGGTTGAGGAGTAATACCATTGCAAACAGCATCATTCTGTTAAGCGGAAAATGGGTGAACGGAACATGCTTCTTTTTAATTGAAATGCCATTGCCTTCCTAACTGTAACACATAGGTCATGTTTATCAGATAATGTGAATAGTAGAGATCTTACTCTTTTATTTAAATGTACAACCAAGCTTTTAGCTTTTAGTGAAGATATGGAAAGTAGAAAATGCTTGTTTCAGCTTGCGAAATTCACAAATTTAGCATATTTGAGGTAGTCTATCAGGTGGTTTGTGAAAAATTTGCCATGACGCCCCCTTTCTTCCAGATATATCCACTAAAACATCTTGATCAGGGTTTTGGGGGGTACTGAATCCTTTTTCAATGCCTTCATATCATTTAAAGGTCAGGATTATGTGAAATCATGCTCAATTTAACTTCTAGAACTTAATGTATGTGCCACTTTCTTCATTTAAATTGGTTTGCGTGTTTCTGTCAAGGACATCTTACTTCAAGTGAATACCTAGGTTGTCTGAATAATTAATTTGGTATTCACAACATCATTAAGGATCCACAAGAGTTTTGACTAGAGACTGCATGCAGTTGAAGATGTCAAAAATCTTGGCCCGATTGCAGTTTTTGGTAAAAAGAATCAGGCAGAGGCAAAGTTGTACCCAATTCATGTCACTGAATAGCACCTATATATATACTGGGCTCATTTTTGTGGCCTCTACATGGTCACACAACCCTTTGAATGAGAATCCAGTTGTAATCACATTTAAATGGGTGTCAAGTTCAGAGTCTATTGACCTGAGGCTCAAGACAGGGGATTATAGCCAGCAATCAGTGCAAAACAATACAACAAGATTAAAATCTTGTCACCTGTTTCTTGAAAGAGCCTCATGAACACTGTCAAAGCAGAAGATATCAGAGCTGAGCCATGGACTTTTTGCCAAAGATATCTGAATTGAGACATTTTCAGGTCTATTTATCAACATGGAATTATCTATTTACTAAACCTTCATTGCAAGGGATATACCTGGAGAGGGCAAAATAAACGTATTGCCCTGTAGACGACAATATGCAAGGTAAGAGATCAAAATTCTCCTAAAACCATGTCAACACAGAAAACTTTTGCCAACTTACCTGGCAACTTTGAAGCCATTTAATTCAGTATCAAAGAAGTCTGAATGTGTACTTTAGCATAGATATAACCAACAATGATTACATAGACAGTTCTGCATGGTGTTATGTTGCTGACAACAATTAGATTCATAGTAATTTGACTCTTTTTCAAACATGTGCTTTTCACAAGACATTGTTATGATCAAACAGGAAGTGGAACAACAGTGCCACCTTACTTACACATGCCTCTACAGACATTTAAAGGGTCTATTTGTGGCCTCTGAGACGTCAGTAGGGGCTCATTTTATGGGATATCTGAATCATATATAAGTGTTCTGTTTAAGACTTCCATCTTGATCCTAAATAACAATTTTCTGGGGTCCAGAGATGTCTGCATATTATAACTTTCAGTGATTTGTCTGAGTTTGGTGGGTTTTCATTATTTAGAGATATAAGGGTTCTAATATGGCACACAGATCTCCTCATATTTATGTGGAATCTGAAGTTCTTTTCTATGCTGTTGAACTGTGATTTCAGAGATGACTCTATTCCAGCATTGCAATATATGTAAATTAACTACAAGCTGTGATGTCATTTTAATACTGGGTTAGATTCCCTGGCTTCTAGCCAATGTGAATCCATCTGAACTGAGTGTCACAGTTTCAACTCAAAGTCAGAGTGAAAATTAGGTCGGAAAAACTAATGCAAGTTTGACATCATAGCCTCTCAGCCAATGGGCTTCCAGCAGAAATATACATGACATAATCCATGTGTTAACAAATTGTCAAAGCCTTTTGTTTATAGCAAGTTCCATCTAAGTATAAAGTTGTAAAAAATTAGCATGTTTGTAGACTAATCACTCCGACATTGTGTAGAAACTATGATGCTCGGTTCAGGTGGATCTCATTGGCTAGAAGCTGGGTAATCTGACCCAGTTTAAAATGACATCACAGCTTGTAGTTAATTTACATATATTGCAGTGCTAGAATAGAGTCATCTCTGACATCATAGTTCAACAGCATAGAAAAGAACTTGAGATTCCACGAAAATATGACGAGGACTGAAACATTGACTTTCTGTTATACCAAGAATTTTGACTGTTCAAGACATCTGTAAAAGCTTTAGAAAAGAACCTCTAATGACATTTGACCACATCTGAAAATACATTACAGAAATCAATGATTTCTAAATTGTCTAGATTGGCCAAATATTGTCCATCAACAGATGTCTCAAGTGGTCAAAAAGTAATGACTGTAGACACTGTAATCTGTACACCCCTGTTTTGGGTCCTGTTTATGAAGCTCAAGGAGAATATTCATGAAGTTGTTCAGTGCCATTCACTCATGTGACAGTGTGATGCCATTTTGGATTACTCCATAAATAAAGTTCCACTTGACATCATCACATATCCAACTGCAGAATTGATCCCATTAAAATTCCAACCAGCTTCTTATGTCTAGTGTCTAGTAATTTTCATGTCCATCTCTTACTCATCAAAGAAAAGGCAGGGTAACTCTCATTCAACATTTGAAACTAACAAATAAGTACCGTAATATGGGGTGAATCGGGACACTGGGGTGAATCGGGACAGAACAGGGAAACATTATATTTTCTCAAAGAACACCAACTTCTACTTGCTTTAGGAATTTGATTTTTGGTACATGTGTAGTCAACATACATGCGCATATTGTGATAGAATTTTATATTTCTGACTGCATTCAGTGAGCAGCTGCAGGACCTTAAATTTTGCGTTGCGGAAATGATATTTCACAGGCTGGTCAAAACTTTGCCAGTATCAATTCAATTATAAATACTAGAGCTAACAAACTTGCAGCAAACTTTAAAATCTATGACAAAGTTTCAGGATTCCAACCAAAATAACCCTACAAATTTTTATTTGAGTGTAGTGCCGTGGCTTTTTGATGAATAATACTGAACATGGCTTCATTTGCAATGAAGTTAGTCCAGAATTAACAATTACAAGAAAAATTAGAAGAAAAACGCAGTTTATAACAGTTTTCTGTCATTTATCACATTTTTAAAAATCTGCATATTATCAATAAAATTGATTTCAGATTTTCCTCTAAATTTTTTTCTGACGTGTTTAGCATGTTTTCTAATATTTATTCACAAGTAGCAATCACTCAAAGTAGGCAGGGAGTATCTGTAGTGGAAATAATGGACTGTCCCGATTCACCCCAAAGTATGGGGTGAATTGGGACAGTGGTTTTCTGGGCCTTGAGCATTGGGAATTTAAGATATCATTTCAAGCTTCTAGGGGTATTTAGACCTTTTGCCCAGACACAATTTGACACCAAATTTTGATTTCTAGATTGATTTTTGTCCATGCTATGACAAAAAAACGGCCAATTCTGTCCCGATTCACCCCATATTACGGTAATGCATCATTGGCAAGAGTTCATGATGCCATGACATAGGAAACTTGAACAATGTTCCAATATCCTCTGCTAATGGGAGCTGCTCTGTGGCTGCCCTGAGCTGTAAGCTGTAGAGTGAGTGAGTGAGTTTGCGTTTTACGCCTCATCAGCACCCTGTAGCTGTAGAAGGCTCACCACAAATTTCCCCACACACAGGGGACAAAGAAGATATATACAAATATCCAAACAAAACCGGCAAAATATATATTGATTATTGATTAAAAATAAGTATGCGTAATTTAAATTTATATTAAGATCCTGTTTAACAGATTGTGTCATATTAATTGGTGAGGTTCAAATGTCTTTCATAAGACATATTGGTGAAACATATTATACAGTTATCGCACAGCACCGAGTGCAATATCAGTTTTTATGGCACCGAGGTGACTAATATTGCACGAGGGCGCAGCCCGAGTGCAATATTAGTCACCGAGGTGCCATAAAAACTGATATTGCACGAGGTGATGTGCAATAACTGTTATATCATATGGGTTTTTTTTTGGGAAATGCTAAGAAAAGGGCCGGAATTCTGATGTCAAAACTCTTTTTGTGTTTCTTTGACCTGCATGTTTGAAATGTATAGGGCCTATCAATGACTATTTGACTCTCAAAAAATGTTTCACACTTTTTGGCATCCATAGAAGGTATATTTGATGATTGGTCTTCTTTAATTTTTTTTTTCTCAAACTTTGTGGCAGACTGTAGAACCTCTAAATTAAACAAAGTCACTGAAAAATGGGAGAAAAAAATTGTTTTTCGGCCACTTTATTCTGATTTAACAAATAACATACACAGTACTAAAAGTTGATATCTACTTAGCCCTTTAATATACGCATCTTTTGGCCCCAAGAATCATTTTTCTATCTATTTCCATTGCTGTGCAATGACTTTCTTTAGCTATTTAAAACCAACAAACGAAATTGTTGCTGCTGCAAGACTCAATTTGTGTTTCTTTTGAACCACATATTTAAAATGCATCTCACTAGAAATGGATGAATATTTCACTCACCAAAAAAAAATTCACACTATAGGAATCCAAAAATGATATACTTGATGACAGACTTAATTTTCGATTTTTTTGAACAACTTTATAGCAGACTTTTGACGTCTAAACACAATAAAATACCCAAAAAATAGGCAAAAATGCCGTTTTTCGGCCACTTATTGCTTTATTCTGAAAAAACAAATTACATAAGCAGTACAAAAAGTTGATATTCGATTAGCCCTTTAATGGACGCATCTTTTGCCACAAAAAACAGCTTTCTAACTGCCTCCGTTGCTGTACAGTGCACTTTTTACTAAATTGGAAAACACAAATTGTCAATCTGTGGCTGCAGCAGCATAGAAACGTGGTGCTTCCTCTCAGGTCCGTCCAATCTCTCCCATGTTAAAATGACCGTGCGATATAATGCGTGCAATATCGTAGAATATTGCACGGCTGTCGGCCAATGAGAAGCTAGTATTTCCGCTAGCCATATGATATTGCAATTTACTGTACATGCATAGTTTATATGGCCCGGTAAGTAGGCCTATATCCCTGTGCCACTCTGACTAATTTGCCAATAATAATTCAACATCCGAGTGAAGTAATCCAGGCAAGTCAGGACATGGTATCTCTCGGACTTAAGGAGAGTGTCCATATGGCAATAAAAACCTAACCTAACCTAAACTTGGAGTGATGTGCGCTCGCTGGTTATTGGACAAGTATAAAGAAAAGTGTTACAAAATAAGGAGTACACCCAATACAATACATGTATTTCATTGCATTGGAGTGATCTGAGTAATTGAGTTTTACATAGTATTAATGGCATGAAAATTAAATTAATTTATTAGTATCATGTCAAATCTTAATTTGCTATTTATAAAGATCAACACATTTGCGAAGCCACAGCAAAAGTTATGGTTCAGCACAAGCCAAAATGTTTTCCTAAATCCTTACCTCTCAGGAAGATGCTCATTATTCCATGCCCTTTGGTTCTTAACCTCACCCCTTCCATTCCTTGATTTCCCAGCTCATTTCAAAAACGACTCCCGGCAAATCCTAACATCAGCTTACAGACAAAAAAAAACACTGGTTTGGTTATTCTATTGCTATTGGGTACATATAATAAAAATTAAAATTCTTTGGTACTAGATATTGATGAGATTGATGAAGTGTGCATCAGTGGGTAAGAGACTTTCTAACCCACATATGGTACCTTTTGTTGCCATAACTATAGAAACATAAGTGTACAGTTGCCTCAAAGATTATGATGTCAGGGAGAATTTTTAATGCATTCACAGTCTCCAGGCAAAACTGTTGTGGATCCTTAATGATATTGAGAATACTAGAAAGAGCTATTTAGGGATTACCTTTAAGTGAGATATGCTTTACAGAAACATGCAGACAAATTTCCATATAATTTAAATGAAGAAGCG
Source organism: Platynereis dumerilii (assembly GCA_026936325.1). Classification (NCBI taxonomy): domain Eukaryota; kingdom Metazoa; phylum Annelida; class Polychaeta; order Phyllodocida; family Nereididae; genus Platynereis; species Platynereis dumerilii. The sequence goes on from JAPTHN010000210.1 coordinate 258,316, forward strand.
GCACATTTATTAAGTTCTAGAAGGTAAATTGAGCATGATTTCACATAATCCTGACCTTGAAATGATTTGAAGGCGATGAAAAAGGACTCAGCGTCCCCCAAAACCCTTATCAAGATGTTTTAGTGGATATATCTGGACGAAAGGGGGCGTCATGGCAAATTTTTCACAAACCACCTGATAGACTACTCCTCAAAATCAAATATGCTAAATTTGTGAATTTTGCAAGCTGAAACATGCATTTTCTACCTTCCATATCTTCACTAATATTTAAGCTGGAAGCTTGGTTGTACATTTAAATGAAAGAGTAAGATGACTACTATTCACATTATCACATAAACATGATCTATGTGTTACAGTTAGGAAGGCAATGACATTTCAATTAAAAAGAAGCATGTTTCGTTCATCCATTTTCCGCTTAACAGAATGATGCTGTTTGCAATGGCATTACTCCTCAACTATTCAATTAGAATTCATACACCTCCAGTGGTCCACCACTTTCAATTTTTAATGCCAATTTCGATTATTTTTGACGTTTTTGTACATTGCCTCATATATACTGCACTGGTGAGTTAGCAAACCACTTTTGGACTTAGCAACATTTAGATTCTGAAACTAGACATTCCTAGCTTTAATTTGGTACCCTCCAACCTTGGTTCGGTTGCCGTCGCTGCCAACTTCTAAAATAAGGCCCTTTTTGGATTTCAGCTCATGGACTACTGAATTATCGCCAAAATCACAAAAAAAGTGCAAACTTGATGTTGTACACCTATCATATTGATGACCCTGGCAAATGGTACCTAGTACTTAGCTGACCTCTATCTTTCCCAAATGGTGTCTGTACTTCATTATGTATTAGTAGGGGGGCATGTGTCATTCCGTAAAAGTTTCATGTTAGAGCTACGTATGATACATCGTTTCGAAGCTTGTGCAATCAGGATTTCAAAAGTGGATGTTGCCATTTTTTCGAAAATGTTTTTGTTGCTATGGTAACCAATTGTTGTTTTGAGTCTTTTGAATGAATTTTCTGATTTTCACTATTCGATTAATGTCAAATCTATTAAGCAAATCATGCTATTATTATAAATTTTTTATTGTTAAAGGTATTATGCAACTTTACCTATTCAAATGATTCTTCGTTTTTTGGTTGCCATGGTTACAGTCATAAACACAGATTCATATTGCTGGTTTTAAGCGAAAAAATGCCATTTTCCTTAGTTTGAAATATCTCAATCTCATCTAAAGCATGGAGAAGCAGGATATAAAAAGTAGTACATATCTTAAAACTTACAAATATGCAGAAAAAAAACAAACATTGTGTAAATTAGGACATATATTGTCCATATTCAGAGTGGCCCATAGATCCCGGTAAAATCGACCAAAGAAAAATAGTTGTATTGAACTAGTATATTAACGAATAAAACTGCAGAAGGTTTAATGTTAGATCTATGCATGATACATTGAATCGAAGCTTGTAGATTCAGGTTTTCAGAAACCAATGTTGCCATTTTGTCAAAATGTTTATGTTGCCATGGTAACCAATTGTTGTTTTGAAGCTGTGGAATGCAATTTCTGATATACTTGAGTATTTTAAAGGAAAATTTATCATGTAAATCATTCTCATTTTCATATATTTTCTATCTTGCAAGGTTTATACCATATTGTCTTTACGAAAGATTTGTTGTTGTTATGTTGCCACGGTTACAGCAATAAACATGGCTGTCCATGCACATTTAGATAAGAATAACGGCCCGCTTTGCACCAATTTCCTTGATTGAAATGTCTATATCTCACTTTAAAAATGACAAAGAGTAATATGACACTCAGTTAATTTGTGCAAAATGTACCCAAAAATGCTTAGAGTTATTAAATTGAGGCATATATTGCCAATATACAGCTGTGGCTAAAATGTGGCACTCAGATCCCACAAGGAGTAATGAAAAATGGCTAAAAGGTACCAATCAATTACAGATAAAACACTACTAAATTTATGTCATATCACATCTAGGCCTATGTGTGTCACCCAGTTTTGAAGCTTGTGAAATCAGGATTTCACAAATGGATGTTGCCAATTTTTAAAAAATTTTTTTGTTGCCATGGTAACTGTGTTGTTTTGAGGCTATTGAATGAAACTTCTGATATATCTTTAGTGAGAGTTTCAACAAAAATATGTCATGCAAGCGTTTCAAATTTTCGTTACTTTTTGATCTGATAAAGTAGCATAGAATATTAAATTACAAAATGATTCTTTATTTTTAGGTTGCCATGGTTACAGTTATGAACACAGCTTCTTTTAGCACATTTCATGAGAAAAATGTCATTTCGCATCACTTTTTCTTACAAATGTAGATTTGAAATGTTTAATTCTCACATAAATAGTGGAACAGGAGAATAATAAATAGGCCTATAGTGGATTTATTAAACATGTAAACATGCATATATAATCCTTAGATTATGCAAATTAGGGTATATATTGCCTTGTATGGCATATATCTGATCCTGGGGTTTTAGAAATAAATATTTAGTCAAAAATTACAAAAGAATACACCATATTGATCGAACAAACTATAGGTATTTATAGCCTAATGAATTATGAATTTATTTAATTAGGTCACAACCATGCCCTTAATAATTATATATAGGATTGTGATGTGCAACTATCCATATCCTATGAGAAAAAGGTGGTCAAAAACTTCTTTTGGTTGCATGGTTTTTCATGATGTGTCAGGAGGCCAAATTTGATGCATGTGGATGTGTCTGCATGTGTGTATTGGGATTTTATGCCTCAACAGCAACTGATTAGGCTTTATAGAGGCATACTTGACCAATTAACTGTCACGATGCTTTAATTTTGGTGCAGGTTGTCAACTTCTCTACCATCTCTATTCCAGTTTTATGGCAAGTCGGCAACTGAGAGAAGGTCACATGCATCGAGTTTAAGAAGGATTCCATAGAAATCATTGAATGTACATGTGAATATCTCACATTTTGGAATGCACTGGTCTTCCATCAGTTGGGTATCTTTTGTTCGGACCATTCAACCACCAGTGCTTTCGATTTTTTGTTCATAGCCGGACTTTTGTATTTGTATGACATGTGACAGTTTGTTTCAGGTAATGTGTCCTCTTGCAGTAGAGCATGGTCATATTTTTAATATAACAGTAACACTTCATTCTGCATTTCTTTTTTGTCATGTTCCTCTTCTAAATCCATCATAATTTTTTCTTCCCTTGGCTCTTCATCTTGATCCGAGTCTTCTGGCTCTTTCAGAGTCTTTGTTTTCTTCACCTTCCAGTCGTCCTTCCTAATTTTTTTCCTTTCTTGTTCTGTTGCTCAGTCATTGGTTCTGCAAGCTTCCACTATTGCCTTCCATGATGTCCGGGCGTTGTTGATGCAATCGGTCGATGCTACAATCTTCCAGTTAAAGCTTTTGCTTTTCTGAGGCGTGAGGTTGAGGCCGAGGGCATCCAACTATCATGTCTGTGTGGCTGGAAATGCCTGAGTTTACAAGTTGTCTTGCTTCAGGAAAGACCCCACCTGATTGCCGTTAGCTTAAGAATTTATTTTGCATTAATCCATTTTGGAGATGTTATAATATAGGATGAATAATTATTGAATATGCTTTAGTGCATGTAGACAATGTAGTGAGAAGGGGGTGAGCATCGTAACAAGTGACTGTGACTGGGTGTGAGTCCTGGGCACCGCAGTACCAAGAACTTCTTGCTCTCTACACAATATGCCAAAACATTGACATTTTCAGAAAAATCTAAGATTTGGGATGTAAGAGCATCTCTTACATGGCTCCCATGTGATATATTCACTCTTTGAGAGTTGTTGTTTCTGAGAATGTCATGTTAATAAGGAGTTCTCGGTCATCTTTTTGTGGCTGTGGATGACGTCAATCTGTTTTTCAAAACATTAAAGTTCATCACCAGTGTGTGTGTGGCTATCTGTAGAGAAAACTACTCCCTTGCAACTGTTTAAGGAGTGGTGAGGCAGGACCAATACATTCATTCCTGAAATCATTGTAAGCTGAAGTAGTTTTCGAGTTTCTTCTCATTCCTGGTCTTCATCAGGATGGTGTCATCATATTGTCTTTGTTTTTCTTCAGCTTCGCCAATTAAGTTGAGTATCGTTTGGTAGATAGATGGCAAGGAGGATAATTTGTTTGTCATCCATAATACAAGGTATCGTTGTCTGTATTGCGATTTTTTAAGTTAGGAGGTCAGTGTTGACACAGTCATCCAAGGATGACCGTTGCCATTTCAGGTGAGATTGTGATTTTGGATTAGAACAATCCTTGAGAAATTCTTTTGCAGATTGTCACTGCTCCTCTCTGTCAGTGGCAAGTACCATAATCCTAGGATACATGTAAACATGGAAAATATGCTCTCAGAAGACAGGTCAGCAATACTGCTGCAATCATTGCCAGCATGTAAATTTGGTTATAACCTTCCTTGCTTGATGCATGAGCCATCACCAAGTGGAGTAAAGTCCTATCATCTAAACATGCCAGCCAAATAATTAGATTGTGCCAGTCCAGCTTCCCATCTACAGGAGAATCCATGCTAAAGTGCACCAGGATCACTTCATCCTCCAAACATGGGTGGCAAACAGGCAGTCCTACTGCAATAAGAGAGAGGTGCGAATGTGCACTGTCTTGTCTTGGCCGCAAGGCTGGTTGTTTTAGTCCAAGTGTTTCCGCTCACCGCCACATGGACTCGTGGAGGCCCCGGACTTATGGATGGTGAGGCCAAAGTTGTTAGATCACAATTGGGGTAATAGATGTCCACAATACACGCTGTTGAGTTCATCTTACTGCAATGTTTGCAAGATTTTAAACTACATAGGTGATGTAAGTGATGCAAGAACCTGATATCAGAATTACAGCAGATGTTGCTTCATCATTTGCTTTTCTTTGACTGACCTGTCACAAATACTTAAAAGAATTGATCCAAAAAGCTACCAAGTGTTATAGCACTATTGATACAGTATATCTAAGATATTTTTCTTTCCCAAACTGCAATATCCTATTTGATAAAGGATTTTTCTAGAGAGATTTGGGCATTGTCAAACAAAGTAAGAATGATGGAAAATTGCATTTTTTCCACATATAACTGTTCCAAGAGAAGAGCTTTTTGTTTATGAATGCAACTATGTCAACCTCTTGACAGCAAAAAATTGTTTATCAAGGAAATTGTGTGTACACATTACCTTGCAAAACAAAAATCAATTAAAATTTGAATGAATTGAATTATGAGTGAACATTTAAACAACTATATTAGGAAACTAATTCTAAAATCTCAAAGTAACAATCAGTAACCATGGCAACAGAAACATTTTCAAAAATATGGCAGGATCATTTTGTGAATTCTCGAATCTACAAGCTTCGGTGTATCATATCAAGCTCTAACATGGAAATTTGCAGTTTTATCTATAATAGCTTTGTTCGTTAGCACCATTTTTCATTTTGTCATTCCATGAGAGTTCTTGGGAGTCACTTTTCATCAACAGCTGTATATTGGCATTATATATATATTTCTGCATTTTTTCTGCATACTTTCTTTGGAATGAATTCAATATGTGTAAAACCCTCCTTTGCGGCATTCTAGGTGAGATTTAAAGTTTGTAAAACTAAAAAAAGGTGGTCCAAAATGACGTTTTTCTCATAAAAATGTTCTACACCAATCTGTATGTGTTCCTATGGTAACCTAACAACAAAATCATTCATAAAGGTAAATAAACACACAGTAAAACATCTTGTCAAATTAAAAATAAAGATAGGCCTCATTAGAATGAGTTGTATGATAAATTTTCATTAAAATACAGAAGTATATCTGACAGTTCATTCAAAATACTCAAAACAACAGTCTGTAACCATGGCAACAGAAACATTTTCGAAAAAAAATGGCCACATCTGTTCTTGATTACATACGCTTCAAAATGGTGTATCACATGTATACCTAACATGAAAATTTGTTTGACTTATCCATAGTAAATCAGTTCTTTTTCATTCATCACTTCTTGTAGGATCTCGGGTACATGTATCAGAAATGGCTGTATATGGGCAATATACGCCCTAATTTCCATAACTTTTTAATTTTTTCGGCATATTGGCACACTAGAACAAATCCCTATGTTAGATAACCTTCTGTGCCACTTTTTAAAGTAGAAATAGACATTTCCAAAAACGGTAAAAGGTGCAAGGTAACATTTTATCATAAAAATATACTGAAGGGAGATGTACTTATAACTGTAACCATGGAAACTCATTGAAAAAGAGTTATATATAAATGTCATTGCTAAAAATACTTGCTAAGGTATAAAATAAATGAAAGTAGAATGATTTACATGATAAATTTCCATTACAAAATTAAAATATATCAAAAATTTAATTCAAAAGGTCCCAAACAACAACCTGTTGCCATGGTAACAGAACCATTTTTGAAAAAATGGCAACATCCGTTTTTGAAATCCTGACATCATAAGCTTCGAAACGATGTATCATACATAGCTCTAACATGAAACTTTCTACGGAAGCCCTTTTTCTGACACATGCCCCCCTACTATATGTTTAAATCTGATTTATCATGCAAACCATGGTATCTCTTGATTGGCTATTTGTTTCCTTTTCTCTCAAAATTACGAAAAACGACAAAATGTCAATTGCAATGTGCTACACCTAGGAATTCTTCAAATTTCATGAAATTTCAGAAAAATGGTCTACATTGATAACCTCACCACCTAAAAGAAGTAAGGTTGGATCCAGAAAAAATTTCAATTTTGGGGGGCAGAAGGAGCACCCTAGGGGGCACCCCGTTGGATACCCCAAAGGTTAGGGGCACCCCGTGGGATACTCCAAAGGGTTGGGGCACCCGGGGATACCCTTAGGTTGGGGCTACCCCTGGGTACCAAAAATTATTTAGTGCAAGACGAGTTATTTTGCAAGCAGAGATACTTTGTGCATGTCATGCACTCCCTTCTAGTTAGGCCTACTTTTTAAAAAATGGTCCTGGAAAAGTCCTTAAAAAAACTGATAATTTGCGTGATACTGGACTCAGTTGAGTCCTGATTATCACTGGTCGGGATGCATGGATATCCGGCTCAGTATCCGGTATCCGGCCGGATATTGAAATTTGCAGGATATCCGGTATCCAGCAGAATTAGGATATCTGAGCCGGATATCAGAACCGGATATTTGTCATGGCCAAAGCTTAATGAAAGGCTAATAAATTAAAGAATAAAGAATGTTACAAGAACAGAGTCAACAACATGATACAATCATATTCAAATTCAGTCACAGAACATTAACGAAAAACATTCCACCAGAGGAACAGTCCTCCCGCCGGACATGGTATCTCTCGGCTATGAGAAAAAATATTTATAACTAACCGCAAATGCTGGAAAACTTCCTTTTTCGTATGTTTATTATCCGGTATCCGGCTATTTTCGCTATCCCGCATCACTAATTATCAGCTATAAAAAAATCCTTGGAAATCCATTATTGCACAGATGTCGTCATTTCGATTACATGGCCGATGTTCTCAAGACAGATGGCGTTAAGTGTGTGTGAGAAAATTGTTTCAGAAATACCGCTGAAATATGGGAAAAGTTCTTGATTTTTAGTTTTAAAGTTTTAGTGGGAACTCTGCTTATACCAACTGGGATTAGTCATACAAAGCCTGACTCTAAGCGCCGCCTGTTGGCAGGATTGAAACAATGGGACATATCAAAAATGTTCTGTTTAACCCCAGATGGGAATGGTATACACATAGAGTCAAGGACTGAAGTCTTATGATTTGTGTAGGGGGGAGTGTTGGTCTAGTGGTAACATGCTGGACTGCCAAACACTGGGTTCAGGGTTCAAATTCAACTCTTGCCGGGTCACCTGGGCCTATGTTGGACGGCTATTTCAGTCATCCTTCGCCTCATTTCCGTGTCTCCTCCTGTCCTTATTAGCCTACCAAGTGCATAAATACAGGATGTAAAGCCCTAAGCATCCATCCATCCTGTGTCCTCCTCATGTCCCGATTAGCTTGCCAAGTGGGTAAATACAGGATGTGAAGCTCCAATCATGTTACATTAATGATGAAAATATATCGAAACGTAATACTGTAAAAACTCCCAAAAGGTACACATAGGATGAGTGTAATGGTTGTATTTGCAGATATCGACTATTACGATTATGATTCTCTTTACGAATATACGGATTATGACGACTATGCTGAGGTCGCTGCTGTACCCCGGAGAGAGTCTCAAAGTAAAAGTAAACCAGCGAGAACGAGGTCCCTATTTCCGGAAACTTGGATTTGGCAAACTCACGAAATTGGGTATGCCGCCATGACGCCTATTAAGACTTACGCACGGCCTTACATTTAACTTAACAGTTGAATAATGTGGACAATGTGTATTGCTTTTATCTTATTCAACAGTTATGTGTGTAGTTTGGTTATTTATTAATCGTTATGTGGTTAGAATGGTAGAATTCATGTAAGTGATTTCTTACTTCCCCATTTAGACATAGATGACTGTTCCAGGTGTGTGTTGCTTCAAGTTTATTTACTTGCTACGTTATAGCATGTTCTTAATTGACGAAACACATTTGACATCATCAATTCCTGTACTTCTCTTTTAATTTCTTGTAAATTTTTTTTTTCCTTATTATTTTTTTCCTGGGGGGGGGGGGAGGGGCCAAATTGAATTGAATTGCAAAGCGTATTTTTCAATTATTGTTGTTAATGTAGTAATATTAGGAATCAGTAGTAAAGTCTTTCAGGCTGGTCTGTGCTCTTCGGTGTCACTGTCAATTCTGATGGTCACAGGGCTTAGATTTCCACCAAGGATTGGTCACACTTCAGTGCCACCAGTGGCAGCTATTGTCACTATGGAGTGCTGGCATGTGCTGTCCTCTGGAGTAGTCCCAACTGCTACACTCTCCCCTTCTTCATGTGGCATCGAGTTGTGTGCTGGAGAGAGAATATCAGGAGAATGTCATGGGAGTCACACAATCTTGATGGTAGACGAAAGTAGCCCTCTTCGATGTCATCTTGGATGAAGGAATTCCGCGATATTAGGGATGCTGTTCCTTGGAGATGAAGCTCATGATGGTGGAGACGGACGGAACCCTCGTCCAGATGGTGGGAAACTTCAAGAAGTTTGTTGACTGATTGCTGGATTTTTTTGATGGTCCGGATACTGGTCCAAGGAGATGTATGTATCAGGAGTCATGACGATGGAAACAGTTGGCAACACTCATCTAAATGACGGGACGCTACATATGTTGTTGGTCTACTGATGACTGCATTATTGGAGATGGCAGATTTAAATATTGACTACTGCCTTTTGTGTCCATTGAAACAGTTCCTGAAGGGAACCAGAATTTGGAGAACTTAAAGTTCTCAATCAGTTTCAAGCAATTACACTCCCCAGGCCAACAGCTGCCACATGCTCATACGCTTGGCACAAGAACAGTGATGAAGCATACAAAACACAGGCAACCATTCCGCCAGATTGAAACATGAGTTGAAGTACTCATCTGACGCCAGCTGTTGCAAGCTCATACACCAAGTAGAAAGATGTTTTGCCAAAGTGTACAACATGCAGACAGAGAACCACATGAAAAGGCACTGTTGGATTTGTTGGTGAGGAGGTGGTCGGTCTACATGGCAACCATGGACAAAGATGCGACCAACTATCTTTGTCATCGGAGAGGAACACACAACTGTTTACATTAATATTGCAGCAGACACACAAAAAGTTACACACATTTTAGTTTTGCCAATGATGAGAAGGTGATCCCGGAAACTAAATGCTGTAGTTAAAAACATAGGCTGCGCGGCAGCATACCCTCGGCTAATCAGTGGGTATTCTGGAGGCAGTGAAATCAAGTGGCCCTCAGGAGGCGCGGGCTTTGAGGGGGGCAAGGTCCCTAAAAACTTTAAATTGATGTCCGTTTCCACCAGGTCACAGCAAGTGCCATAATGAAAATCTGTAAAAATGTAAGCGAGAATCAAGGCCAAAATTTGTTTTGGCAATTTGTTGAATTTCCATCACCACAATGTTTTTCATGAGTTTCCTTGACTTTCCGTAAAGACCGACGGCAGAGCAGACACTTAAATACAGTTCAAAAAAACTTAAGCAATACTTGATTTGTAAACAAAGACAGGGTTTTGAGGGCGGAGGGTTGGTCTAGTGGTAGCATGCTGGACTGCCAATCGCTGGATCAAGGGTTCGAATCCAGCTCTTGCCGGGTCACCTGGGCCTATGTTGGATGGCTGTTTCAATCATCCTTTGCCTCATTGCCGTGTCCTTTTCCTATCCTAATTAATTAGCCTACCAAGTGAGTAAATACAGGATGTAAAGCCCCAAATATCCATCCATCTTAAAAATACTGTTCTTTTATTGCATACAGAAGTTCATTTTAAAAATTTTATTAATTTTAAGATAAGAATTTATTGGATATGACTGAAATTTGTCTGCACCCATTCTATGAAATCTACAGATCTAATAGTAATATACAAATACTGTATGTTATTAGTGCAATATTAAAATCCAGTTGCACGAGGAAATTAATTATTTGATCAGTCAGTCAAACAATTAATTAAGCAATCACTCAATCGGCAGATCAGTCAATCAAACCACCCTGGTTTTATACCAGGTTGCCACCCTTTAACTTCGGATAAAAACGAGAAATTTGGTTGAATCTGTGATAACTGATAAGTGATAACACATGGAAAGAGACCTTTTTTTAATTAAAAAATCTGATAGAGTCAGTTTAAGAATTCCATTAATGCAGCAATAAATGCAATTGATTTCTGGGAAAATGTGTCTGGGTGAAGCAGGAACAGTCACGGAAAAACACAAAGAATTTGCTCCAAAGCTTACTGTGCACTAAATTATATAATTTTAGCTATCTTTATTTAGTTTCATTTCAAATATTAGCTTCAATAGGCCAACATGTAAACCAGAAGAATAATTCTAAAGCAGCTTCCAATCAAACGCTGGAACAACCTTGCTAACCACATTTACAAATAGATGATACAAACAACCAGGGCCAGACGACAGTTAGATTATAGGTCCGAATAACAATTAAAAAAGTGGCACATTCTGTCCCATTTGCTGAATTTAGGTGTTTTTGACTAGAGCCCGGAACTGAGTCAGCCACCTTTGGTCAGCTGATTGAAGAAATTGTGGCTGACTTTTTCAGCTAGCAGCATTTTGTTAGCTGCAACTTTAGCTGACTTAAGTCAGCTGACTTGAAGTGTTTTTTCATGAAATCTTCACAGATATATATAAGACCAGTGACTGTAGCATCGAGTAGTCTTTGCTAAAGTCCAAGCTGGATAGTCCACCCTGGAAGTCTCACTTACAACTACATATAAAGTTAAGAATCTGGTTACCCCGGTACTTGGGCCTGTGGTCTTTGGAGGGGGGGGGTGATAATGGCCTACTGAGAGTATATCAATGCCAATTCATGAACAGGATGCAATGTAATAACCAAGTGTCAAATATATTATTCAAATCAAATAATATTTGGCAGTGGCTTATTCATCTGTAGACAGAGAAACAGAAGAAATGTTTGTAAGGAAAGAAAGGGTAAAAATCTATTTAAAATTTAGCCCCTGAACAGGCTTGTAACTACATGTCACATATTGTCCCTTGGACCATTTTGGTAAATTACTCAAGTGGAACTCTTCCAAACTCATGATTACAGTAACTCATACATCAAACTTCTAAGTTATGGACCTTTTCTTATTCTGGAAGTCAAAGGACTGAATTGCAATCGGATTGCAAACTCTAATTGCCATCATGAAAAATAAAAGCTCAGACCTTCCTCTCTTCCTTAATTGCAATTATAGAAGTTCTATTGATACTCCTGAAAAATTGACCACAATTGCAATGGAGAAGAGGGCTTTCATTGGCTTCAAGCTGGCTTTTCAGCTCAGCTGACTTGAAGCAAAGTCAGCTGCTAGACTGACTAACCTCAGCTCACTTCAGCTGAGAGTAAAATCAGCTCGCGGCGGCGCAAAAGGTCGGCGGTACCGGGCTCTATTTTTGACACTAAGACAACATGTCTGAATCTCTTGGATGACATGTTGATCTATCTATCTATGTATCTATGTATGTATGTATGTATCTATCTATCTATCCCTCTATGCATGTGTTTATCTATCTATCTATCTATCTATCCATCTATCTATCCATCTATCTATCTATCCATCTATCTATCTATCTATCTATCTATCTATCTATCTATCTATCTATCTATCTATCTATCTATCTATCTATCCATCTATGTATGTGTTTATCAATCTATCTTATCTATCTATATATCTATATATCTATCTGTCTATCTATCTATCTATATATCTATCTGTCTATCTAGTCTATCTAGTCTTAGCTATACTTATCATAAATTACAAATATTGAATATGGGTCTAAAAACAAAATTATAGATAAGATGTCTCCAACCAAAACCATTGTAAATAGTAAGAATAAAACAAGGTTTATGCCAGTATACATATATCTTTTAAGACTAGGCAAGTTGCTAGTTAATACAAAGGTTAAATGCTGGTCAAACTTTGAAGAAAAACAATAGCTGTACAGAAAAACAAAACAAAAGAAGCATGTCCCAACTCTGTGTACAGCCTGTATGGGCTACAAAAAGTCATATCTCAGCTTCCACTTGGCCTAAATGTTTTATTCAAATTGGAAATTTCTTTATTTGTTCAATATAAAACTACAAAGTTGGTGTCAATGCAGTTTGGACATATTTCTAAGAAAAAAGAAAATTTGTTAAAAAGTTGAGGGTGCTGTGCACTGCTTTTGTGCTCCTTTGTTCCTAGCTTTGGTGACTGGAGAGGATTAGTGACACAATGTTACATAACATAAATGGCTGGAGGGGAGGGGTACAATGAAGCACAGACATAATGGCTCCAGGCCCATTCAACAAAAACTGGACCCCTTCCAATGATGACACTTTTACCCCCTAAACAATATTTCTTTAAAATGCTAAAAATACAATTGGAGTGAGTTTTAAAATGAATTAAGAGACAGATTTATCCAATAATGTCTTAAAATGTAAAATTACACACTGAAATTAGCAGAAATGGGGTTTGCATGCCAAGTAATTTTCTTTAATAACCCTCTATATATACATTGTGGTCTTATTGCCAGTCTGTCTTATATGTTCATATTTAATTTTCATTAAAGACCAAAATAAAAGTAAGCTGACAATACTTCATATGTTAAAATGTACATAACTGAGGTTAGATTTAAACCATTAAGTTAGAATTGAGAGTTTAAGATTTCTTGTAAAAGGATAAGCAGGGAAGACAATTACCCTGTGACATAACATTACACAATCAAGACTTCTCCAGTGCTCCATTCAACAAAAGCCAATCTCTCTGATTCATTCACATTTAATTTTCATGCAAACAACTAAATAAAAGGGCTGACATTAATTTATCTTCTAAAATTTGCATCACCGAGTTTAGAAATTAACCATAAAGTTATAATAATTGGGAGTTAAAGATTTAGTGTCAACATTTTAAAATATTAACACACAAATGCATGTTTTTAAATATACTTAATTAATGCTTTGAAAGTCCACATAATTATGTATGAAATTTATATATTTCCAATTGATAATATTTCATGAGGAGAGGTAGAAAAAATCAAATTTAGACATTATTGTAGCAAATTTGATTGACCAGGGCCAATATTTACTGATAAATGATTATCTGAAAATCCTTAATATTTATCTAATTTTGTTAATATTGACCCCTGCTGCGAATAAAAATTTTCAAATTGTTAAAAATCAGCATGATGATGATGTGAAACATGTCAGGTTTATTTTGACAAAAAAGTCAACAACTGGAATGACATCAGAAGGAAATGGAGAGTAAAAAGACATTTTAATGATTTTTGCATATTTTCAATCATACATTTCAATGGAAAAAAATTGCAACAACTCATGCAATGGCTGTGAATATTAGTCAATAGTGTGTCTAACTACAATAAGACCTAAAGTTAACTAACTTGCCCATTACCATTTGGCTTTTCATGAAGAAATGTTGGAAAAATGGGATTTTTTTAAATTTTCTTTGTTTTTATAAAAATTCATAGGACCAACATTCCAACTGGTTAGAGATGTTTAAAGAGACACCTAATTGGAAAATTTCGTAGATTTAACTTCAAAATTGACTGAATCATACTAGTTTAAAATAATAGTATTTTTTCATATTTTTGGTAAATTGTCGTCCGTTCAACTTTCTCAGAGCATTTAGACCCACAAAAAACACATCTTGGGTATTTAATACATAAAATATGCAAATTTCAGTGTCAAAAGTACTGCAGTTTTTTAGTTCTGTCCCAGAAACAAAAAAAAAAACAATTTTTCACATTTTTCAATGATTGTGAGAAAAGTATTAATGTCATGGGGATTAGACCTATGAAAGGCTCAACTGGGATAAAAGATACCATATTTACCCAAAAATGATGAATATGCATGCCATAGTTTTGGCTTGACACCCAATACACAAAAAAATATTTTTTCACATTTTTCAATAATTGTGAGAAACATATTAATCTCATGTGGATTAAACCCCTAAAAGGCACAACTAGTATAAAAGATATAACAATGTCCCAAAAATAAAAAGAATACATTCTATAGTTTTGGCATTACTCCCAATACACAAGTGGGACGCCCGTTATCCGGACGCCCCCCGCCCATCCGCCTGCCGGACGGACAAATTTTCCCAAAGTAACTACAATACCCATCGGCAATGTATACATTGCCGAGGGTAAAAAGAGTCTCCACAGCACGAGTGTTTTCAAAAAAAGTTGTGAGCTTGTGATGTGTGTCTATATTATTAACAAGGGTATGAATGATAGGCCATATTGAAAGATTTGTTTGTAAAATTTAGTGTGCTGATTATTATCTATATAAGGCATGACCCACCTGAAAAACGAATTGAACACCATCCTTGTGTATTTCTGCAATGATTTCATCCACTTATGGGTGCCAGCTTCATTGTTATAAACAGATATCCTGCTGTTGAAGGAGACAGTCAACTCATTTACCATTTCATTTAGGGCCATTAGACTCAATGAACCACTCCATGCATCAATGATTTTGCAGCAAAATAAACAAATGCTGTGATTGGATGATAAATGATTTGTCCAAAATAATCAATTACTTGGTTGCAAATCATTCAGGAATTGTTGTAAAATTATTTCATGCCTGGTGATATTTTTGTTATAATTGTCTGCCTAATTTTAAGCAAAATTTAAGCAACACACCTGTCAAATGACAAAAAAGGCCAAACCTGATGATCACTTCCAAACCAAGTGATCACTGTCATCAACAAAATCATTAATTAGAATAATATTACACTTGGAAAAAAGGATTAGATAACACACAACACTGATTTTCTACAACATAATGACCGCTGACATTCCATGGCTTCATTTCATGCACTGCACTGAAATATGGTCCTGGTAGCCTGAAGACCTGTGTAGTTGCTTGAAGATGTTTCTAAAAAACAGGTTCATGAGTGCTTCTTTTGGTCAATGATAATATGTATGACATTACTTTTAGGTCAGCATACTGAAAGTCTCCTCTTAATTTTTATTTCATTACTCTACATGGTTGTGAGACGATGGGCCTTTTTTTCATTTTTGCTCCTGAGTTAGCAAAGAATAGATACTTTTGACTTTTTTAGAGTTTCCCATCAGCATGATCAGATAATTAACCCTTGATAATGTGCAGGCATGTGTTATTGTTTATCTGGTGTGTTTTGTAAAATCACAAACGATCACTCAGATAAGTCAGATTACATAATTCATTCTTCTGTCACAGAGATTTAACCAACATGGCAACCTACCAGGGTTGGAGTGTCGGAATTGTAGTTTTTGGTGGTCACTCTATTGCAGGAAGGCATGCAGTCAATATGCTAGACATACAAATGGAGTGACACACCACACATATTTCCACCAGAGGCAGCACCTCACAGTAACATTTTCAGAGTGATAGGCCTAGATCTGTTTTCCCCTGACACTTCTTGTACTTAAATGCACATGACATTTGTAAATGAATGGGAAGCTTTTATGTTTCTCCTGGACCACATTACAGTCTTAACTTACTGTCAGCTGAGTCTTAGAAAAATGTCATGTTCTCTAAAAGTTTGGAAGAGGAGGTTTTTAAATTTCTAAATTGAGCTTTTCCATCTGTCATAATTTTCTTTATTTGTATTAATTCACATTTACAAGACATTGTAATAGCAATTTCTCTTTATTACAAATCTAGTCACATTAAAGCAATTGATTCATTGCAATGCAGCTGTGGATTGTAATTACTTTTCTCACCAGGTGCTGTCATGTCTAGAAGTGATTGACCCCCTGTTGCTAAATCTCAGAATTAAATTTTGTCCTTGGCTGTTGTTTTGAATATCACTGGCAGCCATTGTTGGCTGAGGCCAAAGACCCTATATAGCTGTGTAAGCTTTGGAAAGAGGTGGTTTTCATTAAAATACAGAGGTGACAACAACCTTTGGCCTGTCCCATACAAAAAGACAGTTGCACGGAGCAAGAAAAACATCAGGTAAGACTCTGTCAATTCTTTAAAATGTGTCAATTTGAGGATAAACTAGCCCATGAAAGTAGGTGAAATGCTAGTTTCATACTCTGTATATCTACTCATCACAAGCTCATCGCAAACAAAAGGTGACTCCACTCGTGCTCCACAGTCCTTGAACATTCTTAATCCCTTTTTAAAAAGTGGTCCTGGAAAAGTCCTTTAAAAAAAACTGAAAAAATTCGGGTGATCCTGGACTCAGTTGAGTCCTGATTATCAGTCGGGATGCACGGATATCCGGCTCAGTATCCGGTATCAGTATTTGCAGGATATCCGTATCTGGCAGAATTAGGGTATCTGAGCCGGATATCATAACTGGGTGTTTGTCATGACCAAAACTTAATGAAAGGATAATAAATTAAAGAATGTTACAAGAACAGAGTCAACAACATGATACAATCATCTCCAAAATCAAATTCAGTCACAGAACATTACGAAAAACATTCCACCAGAGGAACAGTCCTCCAGCCGGACATGGTATCTCTCGGCTATGAGAAAAAATATTTATAACCAACCGCAAATGCTGGAAAACTTCCTTTTTTCGTATGTTTATTATCCGGTTCCAACTATCCGGTTATTATCCGGTATCCGGCTGCAGGTCTGGCCGGATTATCCGTATCCGGCTATTTTCATTATCCGTGCATCACTCATTATCAGCGGAATTTTTTTTAGTTTTAAAGTTTTAGTCGGAACTCTGCTTATACCAACTGGATTAGTCATACAAAGCCTGACTCTAAGCGCCGCCTGTTGGCAGTATTGAAACAATGGGACATATCAAGAATTTTCCATTTAACCCCAGATGGGAATGTTGTATTGACATAGAGTCAAGGACTGAAGTCTTATGATTTGTGTAGGGGGGAGTGTTGGTCTAGTGGCAACGTGCTGGACTGCCTATCGCTGGGCCCAGGGTTTTAATCCAGCTCTTGCCGGGTCACCTGGGCCTATGTTGGACGGCTGTTTCAATCCTTCGCCTCATTGCCAAGTCCTCCAGTCCTAATTAGCCTACAAAGTGCATAAATACAGGACGTAAAGCCCCAATCATCCATCCATCCATCCTAATTTGCCTAAAAAGTGCATAAATACAGGACGTAAAGCCTCAATCATCCATCCATCATCTGACTGAAGTCTCAGGTTGTAGGTGTCTTAATTCCTATAATAGGAGAACCCTAATTTCGCAGTGACTATTAATTTGTGTCGTTGGATTCACCCCTTGCAGTAACTCACCGTGGGTATGTGGTGTATGATAGTGTCCCTATGGCTGTGCCTGGGATTTTTCCTGAAAGAGGTGCTGCTCTTGCGGCTGTTTCGATCATCCCTCGCATCATTGCCATGTCCTCCTCCTGTCCGTATTAGCCTACCAAGGGCATAAATACAGGATGTGAAGCCCCAATCATCCATCCATCAATTACAGTTGCATAAAAATGATGATTGCATGTTTATCCAAATTGCAGATGAAATATATCACAGAACGGACGTTATGTTAGAGTCAGATTTTGGTCCACGCTCTAGTGGGCCACCGATGCCGGGTGTGAGTGGTTCGCCCAAAAACTCTGCACCGACTAGAGTCCGGCAACTTTTCCCAGAAACTTGGATGTGGAAGGACTTGTCTTCTGGGTACAAGATATGATTACAATATCAACTGCCTTAGTTTTGTTGTGGTCTACATTGTATGATGATTGCAATGTACTCTACCTGCTGTCAATTCTCAATTAACTCCTTTGCTTCATAATGTACATGTAGTGAAATGTAGTCGATTTCTTAACATCCTGTACTTTTCATTTTTGTCCTAATTCCTTATGCAACTCAGTTTCTTCAGTCTGTGACGGACTATTGAGCACCTAACAACAGGTTTTTACTCCCCCCCCCCCGGTTCCCTTCCGAGCTCAGAAAACCCATGTTAAAGTTGAGACAGGAGTTTCATTTGGTGTCGGAAGTGCACCTCTCCTTGATTGCCATAGTCTTTGCCTGCCTTATTATTTAAATTTGCTGTCCTATAAAGCTATGTGCGACAGTACTGCCAAAATAACCACCCCTTGGGGTAGATGGGGAAATCTGACCTAACAGTCCAGAAAAAGGTCCTGTAACAGCCGCTTAGTATCTGTTAATTTCGGGTGTTATCTCTACTACTGATAGGGATAATATAGGCCTACATTCAGTGTTATCCTGAAACACTGTCCTTGTTGAACATCCATGTCTTGTTTACTACCACTTGTGGAGGATGGGGAAATCTGACCTGACCGTCTTCGACAAACAAGAATGGCTGCTGGCTTTGCCTTATCTGATCATACACCGCGTTCCCAATTATTATGCAACTATGCTTTTTTGCATTATCTCAAAAAGAAATAACACTTTGTGAATATTCTTTTCACATAATGATAAGTGTACCATGACGCTAATATCCTGCCAATTTCGTCCAATTCCATTGACTCAGTTGGGAGTTATGCTGTATAATAATGTTTTGGGGTGTTCCCAATTATTATGCAAATTCTTGGAAAAGCATCCAAGGCCACTCAAAATGACCTAAACTAATCTGAAGATGCCATCAACATATACCCCATAACACAAAAGAAAAAGTATAACCATCATTTCAAACATAGATGCATTCATAGCCAAGAAATTCATGTTAATCGCCTGCATTGAATTAGCATTGAAATTACAGTTTTATTGCAATAAAAAGCCTCCGTGATCCAGACAAAATGAAAAAACATTACCTAAGTCATTTTCCACTTTCCTTTGGTTTAGGACTCTCCTCTAAACCAATGAAAATTAAGTTGCACCAATGTACTTGAAAAATATCTTAAAATGAATTGAGCAAATACGATTACCAATGCTATATTCCAGTGGCATGGGAAACAGAAGTTGAGTTTTTGATTTGATGTCATATTTTGCAGAGATACCAGATTTGGTGTTTCATCGCACAGTATGACTGTGGTGTGCTATAGATATAGATAAGCTGGAATTTTATTGATATTAATTTTTTTAAGAGCATGGGAGGCTTCTTTGTTGAGAAAAAAGTCAATTTCAATGGTTTTTCAATACAGTTGTATTATATTGATATCTGGGTCATGAAGGCATCCACGTTTGAAATGATGGTTCCATTTTTACCTTCAGCGAACGAAGTTCGAAGAAGGTATTGTAATCACTTGGGTAAAAATGCTGTCCGTCCGCCGGGCGGGCGGGCGGCGCGGGCGGGCGGCGCCGTCGGGCGGCGGGCGGATAGATCGTTTCCGGCCCGGCACTCGGCCTCTATTGAATGTATGGGGATGAAATTTGGTACACATCTAGCCTGTATGGTCTAGTTGTGCCTTTTGATGGTCTGATGAATAGATCTTAAATACTTTTTGAAATAATTAACAAAATATAAAAATAATTTTTTTTTCGTTTCCGGGCCAAGGCTCGGTCACTATTGCATGTGCATGGATGAAATTTGGTACACACGTGGCCTATATGGTCTAGTTGTGCCTTTTGATGGTCTTATTGACAGATATTCTATACTTTCTGAAAAAATGAGAAAAGATATAAAAACATATTTTTTTTGTTTTTTGGGCTAAGACTCGCTCACTATTGCTTGTACATGGATAGACTTTGGTACACATATGGTCAATATGGTCTAGTTGTGCCTTTTGAAAGGTCTGATGGAAAATATTATATACTTTTTCAAATATTGAAAAAAACATAAAAATTATTATTTTTGTTTCTGGTCCAACATCCGGTCACTATTTCATATACATGGATGAAGTTTGGTACACATATGGCTTGTATGGTCTAGTTGTGCCTTTTCAAGGTCTGACAGATGGCTATTCTATAGTTTTTGTAATATTGAGAAAAAATAGTTAAAAGAATTTTTTTTATATCGGAGCCGAAACTACCCCACTATTGCATATACAGTAATGCATTTTTCTAAACAAATTACCTATGCAATTAATTTAGTAGTGCTATTTGATGCGTATAGCTCTTTATGAATCATTGGAAAAATAGAGATAATGGAAGGCCACTACTCGACCGCTATTGCATACCTATAAGCAATTTCGTAAACGCACCAATTTTATGATATTATTGTAATCTTCTAAAGGTGTTATTCGCTGAAGGTTTGCTGCTGCGCAGCCTATGTTTTTATTTAGTGTTATGAGGTATATTATATTGTCAATTCATAATCAACTTTGTTGATTTTGGGTGTCCATGGATGCTTTTCCAAGAATTTGCATAATAATTGGGAACACCCCAAAACATCATTATATGGCATAACTCCCAAATGAGTCAATGGAATTGGACAAAATTGGCAGGATATTAGCGTCATGGTACACTTATCATTATGTGAAAAGAATATTCAAATAGTGTTATTTCTTTTTGAGATAATGCAAAAAAGCATAGTTGCATAATAATTGGGAACGCAGTGTAGAGGCGTATTAGGATGGATATATATATACAAAGGAGGGGAAGAGTTGGTCTAGTGGTAGTGTGCTGGGCTGTGATAACAAGCACTCTTAGAGATGCAGGACCGCCCATGCATGCATCAGGGAGTTTAAATGGAATGATATAAGTATGAAGATAATCGAAAATCTTTGGTACAATTGTGACAGATGCAGTCTTTGCGAAGATTCAAATGTATTGGTAGTTGACAAGGCCTACTGGCTCAATTATGAGCAGAGGAACCATGAGGTTGATTCCTTCGAAATCCTCGTTTTTTTCTGATGCATCTAGATGTTTAAATCTTTGGAATACCTCAAAAATTAAGGAATTTGCAGGCAAAACCCAATTTGAGTATTTCCAGAGAGGTCACAACCTTCCATGGTTAGACCTAAACCATCTACAATTTGAATCCGCATTTTACGCACTTTTCCCACGACCGCTAGCCCACAACTGCTGCTCCACATTTTAGATACGACGTAATACTTGGGTTCGCAGTGACACCCTCACTCTGAATTTGACCTAATTGTGAGTAAACAACTGCTGCAGCCCATGCAAAAGGGTGGGAAAAACTGACCTGTCACACAAAATCGGCTCTCCTGACCTTAATGTACATCCGATTTACAAAATAAAAAAAAGCATTGTGGAGGAAATAATATTCCTCATCACAAAGGCTTATTAAAATTATTGTTACTACAGATGATTTCAGGCATTTAGCGAGTCAACTTTGATTTAGCGTAGATTTTTTTGGAAATTCTTGTTTTTGGAGGAAAAAAGTCTGCTATGAAGTTTCAGAAAAAAATATGAAATCTCATCTACCATCAAGGGCTATACTTCCACTTTCTAAAACTGTAAAAATTACTTTTGAGAGTTCAATAGTTGTTGATAAGTGATGATCCTTTCAACATGCAAAATGTGAGTTATTACGTCAGAATGCCAATTTTCAACAGTTTCTGAGAAATTCTTGTTTTCAGAGGTTAGAAGTCTGCTATGAAGTTTCAGAAAAAAATAGAAAATCTCACCTACCATCAAGGGCTATACTTCCACCTTCTAAAACTGTAAAAATTACTTATGAGAGTTCAATAGTTCTTGATAAATGGGTACACCTGCCCTATGCGTTACAGCAGTTCTACTGTTCAGGTGTCCTCCAGTACAACATTTTATTTCCTTAATTCTATACAGTAATGTACATACTTTTTTGTAAGAACTTCAGTTGTATAAATAAACATATTCTATTCTATTCTATCCTTTCAGCCTGCAAAATGTGAGTTATTACGTCAGAATGCCAATTTTCAACAGTTTCTGAGAAATTCTTGTTTTCAGAAGTTAGAAGTCTGCTATGAAGTTTCAGAAAAAAATATAAAATCTCACATACATCAAGGGCTATACTTGCACTTCCTAAAACAGTAAAAAATATTTTTGAGAGTTCAATAGTTGCTGGTAAATGATGAGATACTTTCAACATGCAAAAAGTGAATTATGATGTCAGAATGCCAATTTTCAACAGTTTTTGAGAAATTCTTGTTTTCAGAGGTTAGAAGTCTGCTATGAAGTTTCAGGAAAAAATCTAAAATCTCACCTACCATCAAGGGCTATACTTGCACTTCCTAAAATTGCGAAAATTATTTTTGAGAGTTCAATAGTTGCTGATAAATGATGAGAAACTTTCAACATGCAATAAGTGAGTTATGACGTCAGAATGCCAATTTACAGTTTTGAGAAATTCTTGTTTTCAGAGGTTAAAAGTGCTGTGAAGTTTCAGAAAAAATATCAAGCTTCATCTACCATCAAGGGCTATACTTGCAGATTTTAAAAATATAAAAATTATTTTTGGGAGTCCAATAATTTTTGAATTATGATGAAATATGTTTCACAAATTGAGTTATGATACATGTTTAAACGCCAATTTTCAACTATTTTTTTAGACATTCTTGTTTTTAAGATTAAAAGTTTCAGAAAAAATTGTTAAACCTCATCTACCATCAAGAGCTATATATGCAGAATGTAAAATGTAAAAATAATTTTGGAGGGTCTATTACAATTTGGGTTCCTCCATTACCTAATAGTTAAAGGTGTCTGTTTGTGCTACCACTGGTTCTGAGGGCTTTGGTTCAAATTCCAACCTGGGAACTAAATTTAATGGGACATTTTAAAATGGAGGTGGGTTGTATCTGGTACTCTATGCTGGAATAACTGAAAGACCCTGGACAGATCTGAATTCATTGGGTATTTTACCGGACTCCCAGTCTTCTCATCAGACGGCAATTGCGCTTCATCTCTGCCTGTCAGCGCTGCTTTACAGCTGCCCTGAGGAGATATGGAAGGCTCAACAGAAATTTCATGGACCACAAGCAGGAACATTGTCAGTTCTAGGTGTAGCATCAATACAATGCATTACTATATTCTCCAGCTAGATCGTCATTCAAATGAATTGCTACACCTGTATTTTGCTAGGCAAATCTCTATGAAGTTCCGATACCACAATAAATTTGTGTTTTAGAAAAAAAACATAGGCTAGATGAGAGACTGAGAGTAAACCCTTGGCATTGGACAATCAAAGTCAGGCATTGTCTCCTCCCTCTGTCTCCTCCATTTGCCTTGACCCTGCCTCTGTCTCCTCCCTCTCCAACATTAGCCTCCATGCTTTGCTTCCATCCTCTGCTTCCACCCTCTGCCTCCACCCTCTGCCTCCGCTCAGTGCCTCCAGCCACTGCCACTCATTCCCACCTCTACCTCCTCTCTGCCTATTCTACTTGCCTTCTCTATCTGCCTAGTCCTTCAGCATCCTCCTTCTGCTTCTTCCATCTTCCCCGATCCTCTCTGCCTCAGCCCTCTATCACCAGCCTTTGCCCCTTCCCACCTCCTTGTCCGTTCATCTCTTCCCTCTGCCTCCTTTATCTATCTCCTCTTATCTGCCGCCTACCTCTGCCACCTATCCCTACCTCCGCCCTCTGCTTGCAACCTCTGCATCCACCCTCTGCCTCAATGCTCTGCCTCCATCATTTGCTTGCCTCCTCCTCTGACTACTCACTCCATCTCAATCCTCCTTCTGTCTCCTTCCTCTACTGCCACCCTCTGACTCAATTCTCCCTCTGTCTCCTCCATCTGCTTCAGTCATCCCTCTGCCTCTTCTCTCGGCCTCTTCTCTCTGCATCTTCTCTATGCCTCTTCTCTCTGCCTCTTCTGTCTGTCTCTTCTGTCTGTCTCTTCTGTCTGTCTCTTCCCTAAGACCAGGTGTCCACTTGGGCCAGGACAAGACCAGGAAGGGTTGGGTACGCAAATTTGGCCATTTCAGCGCATCTTCAGTATCAGATGCTCCATTCCTGAGACCTTCTGCATTCTGTCTGCAGACAGGGTGCAGAACACTTCAGGAACGTTAAAAACATGGGACAGGACAATTAGGGAGCCCTCCAGACAGCATGAGGAATTTTATTTGGTGGCAGATTGAATGCCATTTTTTCAAATTTTTCTTGACATGACATCTTGTTCTTAGCCATTTTGCACATATTTCAGTGCTTTCCTGGGACCTTCTGCGTGTTGTCTACACCTTCCTGACACATTCTGCATGCTGTCTGCGCTGTCCTGACACCTTCAGCGAGCTGTCTGCAAGGCTTCCCGATGTTCCTCACCGTTCCTAATAGCTTCTTGGTAGTTTCAGCATTGGTTCCTCAATACTTCATCATGCCTTCAGCACCTTCAGCAAACCTTCAGCAAGCCTTCCTGAACATTCCTGAAGCTGTCAGCAGCGCAGAAGGGTCCAGGACAGCTTCAAGAAGATGCTGAAGGGTTCCTGAAGGGTTCAGGAAAGCCAGGAAGCCTTCAGGACAAGGTCAGGACAACAAGGACAAGTTGCTGAAGGTACCAGGAAATCAATTTCAGCGTCCAGATTTTGCTCTGGAGCAAAATTTGGACGCTGAAATGTTTGTCTCTGCTGAAGGCGCTGAAGCACCAGGAAGGGTTCAGGAAAGACAAGGACAGCATGAGGAAGGCTTCAGGAAGACCAGGACAACGTGCTGAAGGGATGGGGAACTGTCAATTTCACTTTCCTGATGGTTCCTGGTCTTGTCCTGGCCCTAGTGGACGGCCCCCATATTATTAAGCCTCCTCCCGTCTCCAGTCACCTCCAACTCCCATCTCCCATCTCCTCCATCTCCCATCTCCTCCATCTCCCATCTCCCCCTTCTCGAATGTCCTCCTTCTCTTATCTCCTCGTCCTCCTATCTCATCCACCCGTCTCCTCCTCCGTATCCTCATACCCCCATTTCCTACTCCTATCTCCTCGTCCTCCCCATCTCACCTTCCTTCTCTCATCTCTTTCTTCTCGCTTTTTCTCCTCTCCATATCCTCCTCATCCTATCTCCTCATTCTCCTGTCCTCCCCTTCTCTTTCTCCTGTCAGACCTGTTTCTTTCTCCCATCTCCTCCTTCCCAGTCTCTTTTCTAACCCCTCTTTCTCACTCTCCTCTAGCAACCATCTCATCCCTTCTCCTCATCTCCTCATCTCCCATCTCCTCCTCCTCCTCCTCCTCCTCCAGTCTCCTCCTTATAATTTCATCATCGTCCCATCTCCTCTTCCTTCCCTCATCTCCTCCAATTTCCTCCTCTCCATCTCATTATCTCCTGTTTCCTCTTTCTCCTCTCTCCTCCTTATCCCATCTCCTCCTTCTCAGTCTCCTACTTTCTGGACTCATCCTCCTCCGAACTCCTCATCCAATCTTCTCCTCTCCTGGTTCCTTCTCCTCCCATATCCTTTTCCTTCTATCATCTACTCCTCCCATTTCCTTCTCACCATCTCCTCCCAATCTCGTCCTCTCCCCGTATATTTTACGGATCTCCTCCCCCGTTTCCTCCTTCTCCTGTCTCATTCTGACCTCTCATATATTTTTCTCATCTCCTCCCCAATCTCCTCCTTCTCCTATCTCTCTCTTCCTCATTCTCCTCCTTCTCGGTCTCCTCCTTGTCAGTCTCCTCCTCCTCCTATCTCCCATCACCTTCTTCCGTCTACTCCTCCCACCCATTCCATTCTCATCTCCTCTCATCTCCTCTCATCGCCTCGCATCTCCTCTTCTCCTCTCATCTCCTCCTTCTCAATAACCTGTCTCCTATTTCTCAGTATCCTCCTTCTCCTATCTCCTCTTGCTCCTGTCTCCTCCAAATTCTCCTTCTCCTCCCATCTCCACTTCCAATCTGAAAAAATAACGTGCAAGCACTTTAACAGCTGCTTGTAGATAGACTATCTATCTGGCCATCTATATATCTATCTATATATCTATATATCTATCTATCTATCTATCTATCTATCTATCTATCTAACTATCTAACTATCTATATTTGTCTATATATATCTCCCTTCCTTTCATGCTTCCTTCTTTCCTTCATTCCTTCCTTCTTTCCTTCCTTCCTTCCTTCCTTCATTCTTTCCTTCCTTCTTTCATTCCTTTCTCCTTCTCTTCTTTTATTGGTTTAATCCCCCTGGCTGGCACTTGGCTGCTGCCATCACTGCAGCAGAACATTTAAAATTCGCGGGAAAAATGTACATTTTAGTTTAGAAAATAAAAATTTATTGTCACAGAAGTTTACCAAAAGTTGATGGAAGCAAGATAATATTCTATTTAGACTGCATGCCAAGTTTTAATGACATAGGTGAAACAGCACGACCAGGGCAGTTGTCATAAGTTTTCCTGAAACTCCTCTCGTAATACAGGCTGCAAGCAGCTGTAAAAATGAGAAAAAAAGCATGATTTTCCAAAAATGAGACTTCATTTCTCATTTTTTCAGGGCTCTCCAATGGGTATTTACATTATAAACTTCAAGTGAAATAAGCCACCTCTAAATATTAATAGAATGAGCTGAAATTTTACACACATACTCCCATATACCAACCTAACTTGCAAAAAAAAAGTCAGGTTTGATCCGCCTAAGATTTCCAAAATGTGGGGCGCCAGTCCCACCCTACCTTACAAGTTACATTGGAACAGATGGGGAAATCTTTATTTATAATTATTTATAATAGCTCATTGACACAGGTTATGAACTTAATTTTTTGTGCCATTGATTTTGGTAGGCCGCTTCAGATGGGATTACGGGCGTAACTTTCTTCATATGCCTACAGAAAACTTATATGAGGTTGGCGGCAACGCTATGAAGGCCAAAGTGAGGTCTGAATTCCCAGAAACATGGCTTTGGACCGAGGCCAGTTCAGGGTATAACTAAATTTCGAAATAAGCATGGAGGTTTCGGTGTGTATATTGTAGTATATAAATTCCTCATTTGATTTGTTGTTTAGTCCCTTATTTATATTAAGTATCAAGTACCTTGTTTTTTGTTTTTTTTTTTCAACCAAATGATAGTTTCATTGTTTGATGCATGTTTTTTTTTTCAACCACATCTCATAGTAATATATTATATTATACACAACACATCACTTATTTAAGAATTTTCTAATTAAGTTAGCGGGCACACTTTGGTTGTCATAAGGATATTTAATCAAAAAGTTGCCGTCGTTGACATGTCCTCCTCCTGTTCTAGTTTGCCTGCATAAATACACTATGTCAACCGAATTATCCATCCATCTGATGTTGACATTAAGGTCTGTTTGATGTGTTTTTTTAAACACGGTTCAGTGCCTTGATCCATAGCTTCCTTTCCTTAATTTTTAAGAAGTAAAGGTAGATTTTCGGCTAAGATTTCTTCAATCAACTACCTCATTAGCAATATTGTGTGTGTTCTTCCTATTGTAATCATAGGTAACTCTCAAATTTGATTTTAAATACATTTTGCCGAAATAATGGAGTAACATGAAAGTCCTTTCCCCCTACTAACACTGGGTGGGCTACCTGGTTGATGCAAGAAAACACACAAAAATGGCTATTAATCTTTCTGGTTGTCAGTAATACAGACAGAAAAAGGAATTCAATTCAATAGGCAATATTTTCTCCGATGTGCCAGCGAATTATGGCAATGTATTATATTATTATATATATTTGACACTTGGCTTGTCTGAAAAGCAAGCCCTTTGGACAATATGTGCTACTGTGCTTCCAAAATGTTTTACTAACTACCACAAAGCCCATGCACGGGTTTTGATTCCTCGGATTCTTCTTCTTTGTTTACAATTTCTTTCAGAAATTTTAGGGGTTAGCTCAGTGGTAGCATGACTGGATGCCAATCACCGGGTCCATGGTTCGAATCCAGCTCTTGCTGGGTCACCTGGGCCTACGTTGGAGGGCTGTTTAAATCATCTTTCGCCTCATTTCCGTGTCCTCCTCCTGTCCTAATTAGCCTACCAAGTGGATAAATACAGGACATAAAACCCCAATCATTCATCCATTCAACTCATATATGTACTAATAAAATTATCTTCCTGAGTGCATAAATATGTACTAAATAATCAACATGAAGCCCCAATCATCTATTCATCCATTGCCATGGAATCAACAAGTCTTGCTGTTTGCATGAAGTATTTTCCTTCAGAAAACTATTTTATCATGAATTGTGAACACAAACATTCCAGGTGAAAATGACGCCAATGTCATCATGGAAGGGGAAAGGGAAGGTACTTTCACAAGACAAGATTCCTTGCTTCCCACGTCCCCTAATAAAGCTCCATCAACGGGAGCTCCTGCAAACTCTCCACAAGTCCGCCAACTGTTTCCTGAGACCTGGATGTGGCGAGAACTGAAATCGGGGTATATTTATTGTCTGACACGACTTGGAGACTTAAGTCATTAATTCCAAAGACAACCTAATCCCTTTTGCCATGTTGTTGTCACTGTTTTCACAATATTCACTTAAAAGGTCGTATGCAACATTAAAATTTTGTCAAAACTTTGTGATAATTAACCTTCGTATGTAGGGTAGGGGTTTCACGATACACCTATCCCATGATATGATGCATACCTCGATATCGTAGCCACAATACGACACACGATACGATACATGCTGCAAACAGCTACAGCTTTGCAAAATGACCGAGGCTATTTGCACCTCCCGGCTGTGCGATAGACTGTTCCAGTCTATGCGCACAGCCGGCCGGAGGGGCAAATAGACTGGAAGAGTCTATTCGCACCTCCATGCTGTCTGCACAGCTGGGAGGTGCGTATAGGAGCTGTCTATTCGCAAAGCCGGGAGCTGTGCATAGACTGACAGGGCTGTACGCACAGCCAAGCACACTGCACTGAGCCGTGCTGATTGCATTCAAGGCACTGCAGGAGTCAGCAACCCAAGCTACATTCCTTAGTCCAGTAACTGCGTTCTGCTGATCTATACATTCCTTCATATATGCGACGGCGCACCTGGTGGACAATGTCTGAACTAAAATATTTCTGAAAATGTGATCTCAAAAACTTTATCTGTAACCGGTATTTCACAGAAAAACCAGAGAGGCTGAGAGAGCTAACACCAATTAAAAAGCTCTTGATAATAGACTTGATAGCAATTGACAGATTGACTCCACAAGCATGACAAGGGCTCTGTTATCGACCATATAGCGGCGCCACCTAGCGACCGGCGATGCGTATAGCCTGGACTGAACACACAGCTGGGAGGGGCAAATAGCGTGACGCATCTACTATACGCACCTCCCGGCGGTGCGTATAGCCACTGCGTTGCAAAATATAAAATATGCAACTTCCACCAGGCTGCAGGGGTGTCTCAGTTGGCAGAAACTTTTGTGTGGTGCTCATTTCTGAGACACATCACGCCATCCGTGAATCAGATTTCTAAAACGTGACGATTTGAGTTGTTTTCAGTGGATTTGTAGGCTTCTGGAAGGATCTTTTAAATAAAATATGTATCTAGGTACATGGCTGACGATACGATATGTGTATCTTGAAGCAATGTATCGCGATATATCGATGTATCGAAATTTTGTGCACCCCTAATGTAGGGGAGACCGGGGCTATTTGAAGCGCCAATTTTTTGTTGTGTTCTGCTGAGCTTGTGTTAGTAGATACAGGTACGAAATTTTGGCAAGTTCTAGCTACAGTATTCACCTCAACATTCCATGGAACAACTTTGTCTAAAATACTGACAAGTTCTCACCATGAGCTGGAAAGTACCGCGAGACCAAGTGTTTCAAATAACCCTGGGGCCGGGGTTAGTTGAAACACCACATGGGGTTATTTGAATCATAAAGAATAAACTGGCAAATATCGTATTTACTGATCAAAATTAGTTCTATAAACATTTATAATACAATAGCTGATTCTTTAAAAATAATTAGGTTTCACATTAGGAATGATGAGTTCAAGAATCTAATACAAAAAATATGAAAAGCAGCAATTCAAACTTGAAAGAAAATTTGGAAATATTGGAAATAATTAGTATAGTTGTACAGTATGAAAAGTAATAAAACTATTCAAAAAGTGATGCTAACTGAGAAGAACGAGCTTTTGTAAGGAGACACGTCAATGGGGAAATGGCTGTGTGGATGATGTCCCTTCCTGCGTTCTATGAATTTGTGACAGCTTCATTAGCATGTCAGCAAATGGCTTCCAAAATGACTCCAATATAGAAATGACCAGTGCAAAGATACTCCTCTTTTTCTATTTGAGACAATATTTATTAAGAGTGGCCTGAGGAATATGACACTCATGGACTGCTGTTCACCATTGTCATGACTCACGAGCAATTAAGACTTCTTCAAGGCCAGCTTGAGATTTTTAGCTGGCCCTCATTCCATTTCCTTTTTAACCGGCCTAACAGCGGAGGCCGGTTAATACAGGAGCTGTAAATGGATCAGGTGAAACCATAAACAGTAGGCATAAACTGCAACCACAAGTCAGATGTAAACCACGTTTGGGTTTTTCCCCATTGTGACCTTAATATTTCACTTACAGTTATGAAATTTGGTACAGGTATGGGACTCTGGGTATGGATTGGGAACATGTCGAGAAATCCAAGATGGCTGCCATTTTGTGGTGGCTATTTTGGCAGCCATCTTTCTTCATTCTTGAACTGCCCATTGTGACTATAATATTTCACTTACAGTTATGAAATTTGGTACAGGTATGGTACTCTTGGTATGGATTGGGAACATGTCGAGAAATCCAAGATGGCTGCCATTTTGTGGTGGCCATTTTGGCAGCCATCTTTCTTCATTCTTGAACTGCCCATTGTGACTATAATATTTCACTTACAGTTATGAAGTTTGGTACAGGTATGGTACTCTGGGTATGGATTGGGAACATGTCGAGAAATCCAAGATGGCGGCCATTTTGTGGTGGCCATTTTGGTAGCCATCTTTCTTCATTCTTGAACTGCCCATTGTGACCATAATATTTCACTTACAGTTAAGAAATTTGGTACAGGTATGAGACTCTGGGTATGGATTGGGAACATGTCGAGAAATCCAAGATGGCGGCCATTTTGTGGTGGCCATTTTGGCAGCCATCTTTCTTCATTCTTGAACTGCCCAGTGACCTTAATATTTCACCTACAGTTATGAAATTTGGTACAGGTATTGGACTCTGGGTATGGATTGGGAACATGTCGAGAAATCCAAGATGGCGGCCATTTTGTGATGGCCATTTTGGCAGCCATCTTTCTTCATTCTTGAACTGCCCATTGTGACCTTAAAATTTCACTTACAGTTGTGAAATTTGGTACAGGTATGGGACTCTGGGTATGGATTGGGAACATGTCGAGAAATCCAAGATGGCTGCCATTTTGTGGTAGCCATGTTGGCAGCTATCTTTTTTCATTTATTGAACTGCTCATAGTGACCTCAATATTACGCTTATAGTTATAAAATTTGTTACAGGTATGGGCCTGTGGGTACGTGTTCAAACTGAATTGATTCTATACTAATAGTCTAACATCTTCCAATCAACTATTTCTCCTATCTTCCAATATCAGTTGCTCAGTGGTTTAAGCAATGGCACCTTCAATTTCATCGTCTAGGCCGGTTTTGAATCCGCGGATTCTTGTTTCTGATGTACGTTATTTCAGCAAGAAAAACACCAATAGGATCAAACTATACAATGCACTAGCGATTATCTACTTTGCTGTTGATAATGAGACTATTCGTTGCATTACTTCAGTGTTTCAAATAGCCCCACAGAGAATGCTTCAAATAGCCCCAACCCACCATGTGGTTAACATCAACCATTTTATCACCTTAACCAAAGGCTTACCAAAAGTGCATTACATATTTCTGATATCATACAGGTCAAAATTATTTCAACTAAAAAAATTTACTTTGTGAGCACAAAAATCAACTTTACAGCCTAGTGAAGTACAGGATTCGGAATATGACTCAGGAGGTGATATCATGCCTTGATGAATGAGTAATGTACCAGAAGTGAAACTCGGGTAAAAAAATGTAACCCAACAGAATGAGGGCGAAAATTCAAATAACCCCGCGCTTCAAATAGCCCCGGTCTCCCTTAGGCACCGCCGGCCGCTAGGTGGCGCCGCTATATGGTTGATAACAGAGCCCTTGTCATGCTTGTGGAGTCAATCTGTCAATTGCTATCAAGTCTATTGTCCAGACAAAGGTGTGAGCTTTTTAATTGGTGTTAGCTCTCTCAGCCTCTCTGGTTTTTCTGTGAAATACCAGTTACAGATAAAGTTTTTGAGATCACATTTTCAGAAATATTTTAGTTCAGACATTGTCCACCAGGTGCGCCGTCGCATATAAGCAGGAATGTATAGATCAGCAGAACAGTTACTGGACTAAGGAATGTAGCTTGGGTTGCTGACTCCTGCAGTGCCTTGAATGCAATCAGCTCGGCTCAGTGCAGTGTGCTTGGCTGTGCGTACAGCCCTGTCAGTCTATGCAAAGCTCCCGGCTGTGTGAATAGACAGCTCCTATACGCACCTCCCAGCTGTGCAGACAGCATGGAGGTGCGAATAGACTCTTCCAGTCTATTTGCCCCTCCGGCCGTCTGTGCGCATAGACTGGAACAGTCGATTTGCACAGCCGGGAGGTGCAACTAGCCTCGGTCATTTTGCAAAGCTGTAGCTGTTTGCAGCATGTATCGTATCGTGTGTCGTATTGTGGCTACGATATCGAGGTATGCATCGTATCATGGGATAGGTGTATCGTGACACCCCTACGGCTCTTGCTGGGTCACCCGGGCCTATTTTGGACGGCTGTTTCAATCATCCTTCACCTCATTGCCGTGTCCTCCTCCTGTCCTAATTAGCCTACCAAGTGCAAAAATACAGGACGTAAAGCCCCAATCATCCATCCATCCATCGTCAAGTGGTTGGAATGGGATCTTGACTTTGTGAAGAAACACTGAAGATGATTAAGCCTTGTCAAAGTCATTGCAAAAATACAAGATGTAAACCTTATCACTATCCACCGAGTTGTCTTCTTCCGAGTAGGTTCAGTCCACTCCTTCTTAAAATGCTATTTTCCATCTGATTGGTCCAGCCCAGGCGAGATGTTAATAGATAATTCATGATCATTCATCAAAGTCCATCAACTTGCTCATGAATGTTCATACATATTCAGGAACATCAAATGAGACAGGTGCATGAAAAAGGGAATTTTCATGAACTATTCATCAAGTTACCTAAAGCAAAATGCTTCTTGGTGTTTGATGAATATTCATGAATATTCATGAATATTCATGAACTTGGTTCATGAAACATGAAAGTTCATGAAGTATTCACTGAGTCGCACATGAGTCAATGTGTGTGGTGTCAGTTCATGAACATTCATGAACAAGCATGTACAATAACTATTAATCCAGATTCCTTAATATTGGTTCATGAACGCTCATGGATTACTCATGAACAAGAAAAATGGGACAGGTGTATGAAGCATGACAATTCATGAACTAATCATTAAATATATCAGTTCATGAACATTCATGAACTAATCATCAATGTATCAGTTCATGAACATTCATGAACTAATCATCAATGTATCAGTTCATGAACATTCATGAACTAATCATCAATGTATCATTTATAATTATATGAACGTTCATGAA
The DNA here is from genome assembly GCA_026936325.1 of Platynereis dumerilii. Lineage (NCBI taxonomy): Eukaryota > Metazoa > Annelida > Polychaeta > Phyllodocida > Nereididae > Platynereis > Platynereis dumerilii. The sequence continues at coordinate 292,302 of JAPTHN010000210.1, forward strand.
CTGTTCATGAACTGTTCATGGACTACGTACCATGATGGTTCATCAAAGTTCATCAAAAGTTCATCACATCGTTTAAAGTACATGCGCATATAAACAAAAGATACATGAAACCTAGCATAAATCAGCTTGCAAAGTCTTTTAAATCGCATATGCCTGAATGTAAAAGTTTAGTTAAATAACTGACTTGAATTAATAGCATGGATTATGACATCACATTGTCCTTGAGCAAATCGTCCTTGAGCAAGTTTTGTCCCAGCTATGCCTCCTGCGTTTTCTTGTATCACATACACACATTTTGTCAGTCCTGAACACTTTCAAAATAATTCATGACACCACCAAGTGCATCCTGAGGATGGAACTTGTTGATTGTGTGAAGTATTTCCTTGATATTGGTACTAATCGTCCAAACGATATGCTTAGAATCTGCAAGCATGAGCCAATGCTCTTCTTCTCCCAGGAAGTTATGAGAATTTTAATTCTAAATCAAACCACAAGGTTTTTAGATGGTTTAGTTTCAAATTTATCCTGCAGGTGGCCATTTAAATTCATGAAGTTTATTGAGTTCATGAACATTCGGGAACCACCGCAGAGACAAGTTTTTTTTGTCCATCTCATAAGTCATCTGAGGTTCATCAACATTCATCAAAGTTCATGAACCTGAGATGATGAACTGTTCATGAACTAAGTTCATGAACCATTTTTGATGAATCTTGAGGGACTTTGACGGACGTTCATGAACTGTTCATGAACATTCATCAAATTCACCAACTTCATGAACTACATCTCACCTGGGAGGAATGGGGGTTAATCCTCATTATTGGGACCTCTTCTGGATCCACCACTGTAGGATCCACTAATATTCGCCATAATATGTGATGTATGCATGTATACCAGAAGTTATCCGCTACTTCGGTGACTTTGCAGAACCAACTTTCATTCCCGCCATTCGTGATCATGACTTTGTGATGGTGAAAAATCAATTTCAAACTTCTCCTGTACGTCATCTGTATTTCTCAACTGGTTAAAGGTCGACAATCATTGCAAAGTTTATTAAACCACTGCAGCTCTGCTGCTGCAGTGGTTTCTACATTTCATACGAAATTTCTTATAGCTACACTTGTCTCAAATTTTTATTTCACAAGGCTTTTTCTACAAGCCAAATCAAGCCCTGTTCTTTTCACATGTGTTAGATATACCCCTTCTCCAATGTGTAACATTCTTAATTTTGTCCTCCATCTCCTTGGCTCCCCCTCAGGATCCAGAATGTCAATCCAGAGGATTATTTTCGCGCCAATAAGGCATTCAAAAATCCGTCCAGCCAGCATATCTGCCTCCAGCACAGAAGATTTTCACACAGAAAATGTGCTGCAGCTAACCCTTGGCACTCACCTTATTATTTTAAATTGCTGTAACTCAACCAAAAATCAACGGATTCTAACAATTTAAAAAGCTAAAATGATCTACAAAAGCCGACCATGTTGCTGGCAAAGTTACTTTTTGTCTATCTCCTCTTCTTATCCCGTTATATACCATGTAAACACACACAATTTTTAGTTTAAAAAAAAGCAAATACATTAATCAGATATTTTGGTCACAGTAAAAAAAAAGACGGTGTAGCTGATTTTGTAGGTGTGTCTGCAGTGGTTTCATGAAACTCATAGATTCTAGTTTCACTCCTTCTTGTGGTCACATCAACAGGGAGGGGCAATACTTGATATATATATGGTTTATACATAATTGGCCTGGATGCATTTTACACATGTGATATATATACATCATTTGGTCTGGACTTTCCTGCATATTACATTCTGTCATGTGATATATATGTCAAATGGTCAAGGCTTTTCCCTCATATTACTATGATATTAGGCCTATTCATGGTGTGTAAATTGGACTTCCCTGCATGTTACACATGATATACATCAATCAGTCTGAACTTTATATATTATTTTGAAGGTTCATATCACTATGATGTCAGTCATACAAAGACAAATTTCTACTTCAACAGTCACTAATATAGGCGAAGCTTAATAATTAATGCAATTTGGGATTGGGTATTAATAAAATTGTTTGCTTCAATGGTTGAATTGATCTGCATGGCATGCATTTGTATTGAGCTTTATCTAGGTAAATTGTTACTAATTCACAAACAACATTGGTTTGTTGAGAAGTAACCTCTGAAACAATGTTAATTAAATTATATCAAAATTTTTTCTTTAAAAAATTGAGCTAAATTTTAAAAGGGTATCTCATTTGCTTATTTTTCTATTTTCATAATATTACAAAAATGTTTGATTTATCTCATCAGTGTGTTTGAATTAGAAGCAATTTACCCGTTTACACCCCAATATGACATGGATTTCATTTAATTTCGAATATGCTTATTATGCTTAACATTAAAACTGTGCATGGCATATTTTAAGCTTCTTCCTTGTCTTCCTGCATTAGTGCGCATGGTTCCCTTTCAAATTTTATTCTCGCATCCATAATACGTAGACTTAAGATGGTTTGTGAGCATGTTTATTTACTTATTTGTGTTAGATAAGAATTATAGCAATATTACATTTTCTAATATCATTAAAAAAGGAAATTGACATACTTGTATTGTAAGACATTCTGTAAAATTGTCATTTATTTTAATGCAAATATATAAAAAACGACATGGTATATATATTTTTTTCGAACAATTAAATTTTCATACCGAATTTTGTTTCTTTGAATGGGTTATGTAGTATATATTTTACTTGATACTTATTTGCAATATTTATTTTCTTCCTTAGTGATGGCAAAATTGAAATTCCCGTCAATGCCCCTGATACCATTACTTCTTGGGTTCTCAGTGCTTTTGCCATCAACCCTAAGCTTGGCCTGAGTGTTGCGTCTACTGCTAAGGTAATGTTATGTGATTTCATTTTGACTAAGTTATAATTTATAAACCAACCAATTAGAGCAATCCTTATATCGAGCTATGATGTCACAAAGCTAAAGTTCCTAGTAGGGTTACAGTTCAGGGTGCCCACTCTTCCTATAATCCCTTTTTATATGAAATTTTGATGATCTTTTTTGTCTCCAAAATGAAGTTTTAGGCACATTTTTGTTCATGACACAAGGATTTTAGGCTTAGGGTGGAAGCTGCTTGGACATTCTGCTTTTATTTTGCAACAAATTGTTCTTATATTGTCCGGGAAATGCAGATAAAATCCTTGTATGTTTTAGATAGAAAAAATTGCTATTTTCCTACTACATTTTATGCGGTGTTGGGTGGACACCCTGGATATCTCACAATTGTCTGGTGTATCACCTTTATTACATAAAATGACCTACAATGTTTGGCCAAAAGCTGACATATTTGGGAAACCAAAAATGCTTGCGTGAGTTAACCTCTGCTTTGAACCCTCGGATTCTTGTTCTCTTGCAGACGACAGTCTTCCAGCCTTTCTTTGTGCGTCTGAGCATGCCTTACTCGGTGGTGAGAGGAGAACAATTCGCTCTGAAAATCACTATCTTCAATTACTTGCCAAGTGGACAAGATGTAAGTATTGTGGTGTTTGAGCTACAGGTGCTTTTCCTACGAACAAAATACCATCAGCCACGATGGCCAATTTTGAGTTAAATGCATACGCATGCGGCTGATTTGTAAATTAAAATTTATAATAAAAACTAGAATTCCCTGTAGAAAGGGGAAAGCATAGAAGATTATAAAAAGGAAGCCCCTCCCCCCACCCACCTTCCTGTGCAAAGCATGGCAGAGAACAGAAATGTGGAGAAGCTCTTGTAACAATGAACCTGTTTTATATTATTGTCAATTTGATCCTTGCTTCTAGCCCAGAGAAAACATACGACAGCTACTACAACTACTACTACTATTAGTATGTGAATAGAGGCCTGTGTGGATAGCATCCATGAGTGGATAGCGTGTTAGAGGTGACAGATAGTTCTGTAAAGATAAAAAATCCCTAGAACTTATGAAACCATGAAGTGTGATGTATAGAATGGCAAAATCCATCAAGAATTGGCGATTTGCATAGAAAAACAAAACCTGAGCAAACAAGAAAAATTTAAGAAGATAGAACTTCCCATTAGACACATATATATTTCAGAGGAAATGGCAAATGAGGGCAAACGTTACAGTACTGGCGGGATGACATGTAAAAATGTGAGAAAAAATAGGAACAGCCTCCCCCACGGAATGGGTATGCGACGCGTGTATGGCATGAGAACGGGGAAAAAAGTAACCCCTCCCCCCATGACTGTCGAAGGCATGACAGAAAGGGTGGAGAGCAATGTGCAAAAGTTTGAAACTGTGGTGCATTTATTGATTTATTGATGGCTCCCTCTTTGGAGCCCAAGGAGAACAATGCACCACCACTACTGTACTGCAGCCACATGAATAGAGATGTGTGGATAGCAAACAGGTGTGGATAGGTTGTTAGAGGTAACAAACAGTTCTGCAGGGCTCCCAGCAGCCCTATAATTCCTACAAAATCCTATATTTTTTTTGCTCCCTATATTTCCTATATTTTCTTTTGCTCCCTATATTTTCCTATATTTTCAAGCTTTTTGCCCAAAATCCCTATATATCCCTATATTTTTTTGGCATTGAATTTAATAATGCCTCTTTTCATGTAAAATTAAAATTAGTAACTATTGTTAGGTGTTATAAGGAAGGATTTCAGAATTCCAGCTCATACCTTGGTCAACATGTCAATGTATCTTTTCTCGACACTGGTCAAGTCAGATCATGTTCATTCTCTGGACACGACAAATCGCCGATCGAGCACTCGACCAGTGAATTAACTGTTAATTTACTGTAATTGGAAGCCGAAAAGCCCTATATTTTCCCTATATTTGCACGTCCGAAACCCTGTAAAACCCTATAAATTTCCTTGAAAAATTCCTATAAAATCCCTATATATTTTATTGCGGCCGCTGGGAGGCCTGGTTCTGTGAAGAAAAAAATTTTAGAGCTTTTGAAAACATGAAGATTGATGTATAGCATGGCAAAATCCATGGAGAATTGGTGATGTGCATAAAGAAATGAGGTGCGGGCAAAACCTTCAAATTTAATATAGGATTATGCTCTGGTCTGCGCACTGGAGATTGGAAATTAGAAATAGAAAGTGCAGTAATTGTTACCGAAGACTTACATAAAGATCTAGACATTTTGAGGTTAACATTTTGGTAATGTATGTTAGGGTGATGCAAAAAAGTGAAGTTTTGAAATGTTAATGGGGCACCCCCTGAAGTTGTTCCAATATATGAAAAAAAAATTCAGTAAAAATTTGAGCTCAATCGGACAAAAATTAGAGGGTGCTACCGCATCATGAAAATTAACATTAGTATTCAATGCAAAAATATCCAATTATTTGGCATGTAGCGAGTTCAACTATACCTGGTGCACCAAATCAATGCGGCATGGTCATAATTTTTGGGTCTGGTTGTGAGAACAGCGGATCAAAGCAAATTTGGATTTTTTTTACTTGTCCATGCTGCTACCACCAGAATAACAAAGATAAAATGGACAAAATTTACCAAATTCGCGGTATTGAATAACTTCAACAGTTTAAATCTCACAGAAATGAAAGTAAGTTTAATAGATGGAGCATGAAAAGAGCTTTAATTTGAATACCAGCACTGCTATACTCTGACCATCTGACCCCGTTGAATTAGCTTATTTGTCATTCACAATTATTTGCGAAAATTCCCAATATTCAAAGCCCTGCTGTAATACTGTAGAATATAGCAACATAGTAATGTTGGTATTCAAATTAAAGCTCTTTTCCTGCTTAATAAGATGGTGTAACTTAAATTTGTGTACCTATATTCCTGGTTATGTTATTCAATACCGCGTCTAGCCTTAATGCGGTAAAAATCGGGCAAAATTTGTTGCTTTAGGAGTGCCCTGTGGCCTGAAATAACCGGATATTGGCAAAATATGTATGGATTTGTAATGAGAATAGTGGAAAGCTTAAGTTAAAAAAAAAATTACCATCACTCTAGTGGTAGGACAACTTCCTTCACCCATCCCCCATAAAACTGGGATTTCGCCCATTGCAATACAATGTTATATTTCAAATTGCGGTAGCACCCTCTAATATTTGTCCGATTTGGCTCAAATTTTTACTGAATTTTTTTTTATATATTGGAACATATTTGGGGGTGCCCCATTGAAAATTCAAAAGTTTATTTTTTTGTGTACAATCTGCATCACCCTAATGTATGTATATAACTGCCAATTATCATTAAGGTTCTTCTATTCCAGGTTTCTCTAGTTATTGATGAGTCTGACAAATTCAAAGTGGTGGTTGGAAATGCTACTCTCTCAAATTCAAGGGTCGAGAAAAGGAAAAAGGTAATATACAAATATTAACTGGTCACAAGGGCATTAGTGAAGTCTAATTACCAGAGGGTGTGTTTGTGACATATGTTTCTTTATCATTGTCTCTTCAGGTCCAGTCCCAGGGAACAGCCACAGAGGTCATTTGGGTCGTTCCACACGCCTTGGGTCAAATACCAATCCGTGTGTCCGCAACTTCTGGCCAAGCAGGAGATATTGTCATCAGGAAAATCTTAGTCAAGGTAAGCATTTTAAAAACAAGGGCTCAAGTCGGCCTGGGTCTATTATGTTGGACGGCTGTTTCAGTCATCTTTCGCCTCATTGCCATGTCCTCCTCCTATCCTAATTAAACGACCAAGTGGCAAGTGCATTATAAATACATGGTGATTTTAATATGTTCATGCCAATTAAGCGCCTGTTGAGGCCATGATTCATGAATTTACTAAAACCTCACCTAAGACATCAAAGTCTTCAAATGTTTTCAATATTGAGGATGCGTTCTGTACTATAAATGATTATAATTTAAACTTACTTTAGGCTGAAGGTGCCCCTAAGACGTACTCAGAGTCAGAGTTCATGGAGGTGCAAAGTGGTAGTCCTACCATCTTAAAATTCTTGCCTGATATCCCTGACAATGCTGTGCTGGGATCTGGCAGAGTTGTCATCAATGTTGTTGGTGGGTATTTAATACACATTTCAAATTTATGACTATCTTTGACCTAATGTGGTTTGCTGGAAGTGAAAAATGATCACAGGTCAAGTCACCATTGCTTTGCAAGTTTAGCGTAGTTATTTTTTCCATGCAATTTGACTGAAAAAAAAATAGTGCAGTGGTTTTCTTGTATGAGATATTTGTTAAAAATTCATAAATAAATGGTACTGCACTCTAGCAATCTGTGCTAGAAGAGGTGAGGTTGGAGATTTGAGCAAATTGATGGTCTGCAAAAATGACAAATCAGTATTTAAAAAGTCTTAAAAATGTTGGAACCCTGTTTTATAACAATGATTATAAAATGACATGCTTTTCCTTATTTTGCAGGAGATATCATGGGATCAGCTATGGAGAATCTGGAAGATTTGGTAAAGATGCCCTACGGATGCGGAGAACAGAATATGGTTAATTTTGCACCTAATATTTACGTTCTTCAATACTTGACAGTCACAGGGCAGGACAAGCAGGCCGTCAAGGACAAATCTATCAAATTCATGGATATTGGTAAGAATGTTGGTTCGCTATGCATGCAACCTATTCTGTTCTCATATTATGTTCTCCCAACAATGCTCAGAGATTTAGATAATATTTGGATAAAGGAATAAGGGTTTACCACTATCCTAGAAGATATCCTGGAAGATAGAATACATAACAGTTTAGTGAAGTTTATAAAATTGTGCTTAACTTTTAAAGGCATAGACCCAAACTAATTATTCCGCAAACATGCTGATATCTTCCGCGTAAGGAAATATTACTTAAGTTCCATATATAAGAATAAGTAGTTCCAGTGAGACTGTTTACTCCATGATATCATTGCATCAGTGCTATGTGGTACTTATATTGAACACCAAAATGATGGAGTTAAAATTAATTAATAATTGACAACCACTATATTTTTAGGCTACCAGCGTGAGATGACCTATAGAAGGATAGACCATTCGTTCAGTGCTTTTGGCAACAGCGATGAGGAAGGCAGCACCTGGTGAGAATTTATTTCATTTCAATTGATTTGTTAGCTCATCATTTTGGTCTGTTAAAAAGATTTAAAGATTTCAATTTGAGTGTTACTGACAATACTAATATCTCCTTCTCCATCTTTCTAATTCTACCATTCTATCTTTAGATTATTGATATATCTGTTCACTGTTCAGTCCTTCTCTACTTCAAACTGTCCACGTATCTGTCTGTCCATCTTGCTATCGAGCTCGGAGGATCCGGCTCTTTGACCATTTGAGTCAAATTCTAAAATAAGTTTTATTTTTTAGCATAATTACTCCGGCCCTGCAAAGCAGGGCTGAGTCTTGTGTTTGTTCCCATAGAGATCCTGTCCGCTTTCTTGTCGTATTCTGGCAGAATAAAATACAATGAATTCTACAGAGGCATTGCGGCGTGACCTGGCGTTTTGTAACTATACCTTGGCAGTGGATGAATCCTGCTTTAATGGACAGGTATATAAACTGTATATCGATGTCTCAATGACTTAAATTTGCCAAAAAATTGTGATTTCCGGTCTATTTTTGACAGACTGTACAGTGCTGCCCTCTTGTGCAATGTCCTATATTTTGACCTTCACTGCCACTGCTTCAGTACAAGTAGACTAATATAGTTTAGCGAACTATATGGGATTATAAAGAGTATAATTAACTTCAAGGGTGTTAGAACCGGGGGGGGGGGGCAATTGCCCCTCCTGCCCTTGGCTAGGAGGGGCAGGGGGGGGGCAAGGTTGCCCTTTTCATCTGAAAGATAAAAAATTAGGCTATCATTATATCCTTAATTTACAGTAAATTTGGCAAAATTTGTAAGTGTATATTCAAAATTATTATTGTGCTACATCAAACTTTTGTTGCGTGAATTGGATTTTCCCTTTCTCTACCGACCGCCCCTGCCGCCAAAGTTCCCTTCCGACAGGTTTATACTGTAGCATTTGAAGGCTTTAAATCATGTTTAAAGCCCATGGAAATTTAGCCCGGAGGGAGGCAACCCATGTTTTGGAACAGTCACCTCCAGTAAACAGGAGTCAAAATAGGATTATTACTCACTTATTAAAACATTTATACTTTCAACTATATTAGACAAGTCAAGTTGTGTAATACTATTGATTTGTGAAGGAAGAAGTGGGCGACAACTTGTTCAATTGTCACAAAATGATTTTTTACCTTCTTCGAACTTCGTTCGAAGAAGGTATTGTTATCACTTTGGTCAAAAGTTGTCCATCCGGGCGGTCGGGCGGATAGATAGTTTCCGGGCCAGAACTCAGCCCCTATTGCACCTATATGGATGAAATTTGGTACACATGTAGCCTGTATGGTCTAGTTGTGCCTTTTGATGGTTTGATTGATGGATATTTAGTACTTTTTGAAATATTGAGAAAAATATAAAAAATATTTTTGTTCGTTTCCGGGCCGAAACTCAGTAACCATTGCATGTGCAAGGATGGAATTTGGTACAGATCTGGCCTATATGGTCTAGTTGTGCCTTTTGATGGCCTCATTGATAGATAGTCTATAGTTTTTCTAAAAATGAGGAAAAATAGAAAAACATGTATTTTTTGGTTTTCGGGCTAAGACTCGGTCAATTTTGCATGTAAATGGATAAAGTTTGGTACACATATAGCCTGTATGGTCTAGTTGTGCCTTTTGATGGTCTGATTGATAGATATTCTATACTTTTCGATATAATTAAAAAAATATATAAGTTATTTTTGTTTCTTTCCGGGCCAAAACTTCAAGTCTATCTATCTATCTGTTGTGTGCAGGCCTGGGTCTGCCAGGTTGCTCACCCACTGTTAGTGGGGGGCAGCACTTAAGTGTTTTTTCATTATTTTCCAGAGTTTCCTGGCTGTTTTTTTTAGTTCCTTTGTTTCTTCTTGGAAGATGTCCTTGGTTTTTACCACAAGTTCCTTGTTGTTAGTGTGGATTACTTGGCATTTTTCTAGGATGTGTTCTTGTGTTTCCAATTCATTTCTGCAGTTTCTGCATTGTTGATCTGGGTACTTTTTCCTGTAGTTTTCTTTGATGTCCAGCATCTTCGTTCTTGCTTTGAATATTAGGCCCTAGGGATGCACGGATATCCGGCACAGTATCCGGTATCCGGCCGGATAGTGGAATTTGCAGGATATCCGGTATCCGGCAAAATGAGGGTATGAGAACCGGATAACAGAACCGGATATCTGGCATGTTCAAAACTTAACGAAAGGCTAAAATTTTGATAATAACCGAACGAAAATTACCACGACAGAGTCAAAAACATTATTTCACCATCCTAAAAATCAGAATTCAGTTACAGAACAAAACGAAAAACATTCCATCATAGGAACAGTCCTCCTGCCGGACCGATGTGTCTCAGCTCTCATAAAAAATATTCATAATCAACCACAAATGCCGAAAAACTTCCTTTTTCGCATGTTTACTATCCGGTTCCAACTATCCGGTTGCTATCCGGTATCCGGCAGTTGGTGTTACCGGATTATCCGGTATCCGGTATCCGGCTATTTCCACTATCCGTGCATCACTATTAGGCCCACTTCTGTTCGAGTGCACTCCAGCATGTATTTGGCGCAGTGGCCCAGTTTATCTTTTGCCTTGTTGTCTATGTAGAACTTCGTTTTTGTTTTCTCGGCTCCTTCTCTTTTTAGATTCTCGATCATCTTCTTTTTGATGGTCAGGTCAACCCGTCGCTTTCTTGTTTCTTTTCCTATGCACTCTAGGTTGACGTTCCCCAGGGCGACATCCTTCATTTTTTGCGTCGATTTCCACCATCCCTTTTCACTTTCTTCTTCTCTGATGGCCTCCAGGAGTATGTTGTTGCTGTTTTTCAACTTTTCCATGTACAGGATTTTGTTGCGAGCGACGAGGTAGCTGGTCTCCATTAGTCCTGTTTCCAGGTACAGTGGTTCCCGGGGGTCGATCTGGGTGTTGTTATACACATCTTTATCACGTTATCGACGATTTTCCTGAGGTCTTCTCTTTCCTTTTTTGTGCTGTTTACAGCCTCCCAGGCGTATGTGGCTATGGGAAGATGCATGACTTCACCAATTGCCATAATGTTCTCATCTCGACTCCTTTTAGGTCAGGGGCACCCGCTATGGTCATGGCTGTGTTGTATGCTGCTTGTACTTTCCTCTTGACCTCCTTTAGGTGTTCATCGAGTTTTCCACTTCTTGCCATCATTAGCCCCAGGTACTTGTACTTTTCGCATTCTTGGAGTCTCATGGGTCCTAAGGTGAATTCTGCTTTGGGGGTCTTCTTCCCAATCCTGAGGATTTTACTTTTTTCATCACCGAACTTGATTCTGTACTTTATGCTCATATTGTGTGCAATATTTAGCATTTCCTGTAGTTCTTCTTTACTTGACGATATAAATGCTACATCATCCATCCATAGGAGGCATCCAATTTTCTCGTTTCCCAAGTTGATCCCCAGGTCCTTAATTTTAACCTCCTTGGCGATTTCATCCATGAGTGTTGCATACATGATGACTGACAGTACTCCTCCTTGGCGGATGTTGTCTTTCATCGTGATCTTTCTTGTTGTTCCGTGGGTTGTTTCTATTTCAGCAGTCAGGTCTTCGTTTAGTTTCTTCACAATTTCCCACAGCCTGTCCTTTAGTCCTTCTTTGTGTAGGACATGGAGGATGCCTGCTGCCCACGCCTTGTCGTATGCCTTTGTCACATCCAGGAATGCAATATAGACATTTTTTCCCTTCCTGGCGAGTTCTAGGAGTGTTGTAATGTGGTCGACTGTTTAGGCACCCTTTCTTCCTCCGCCTTGCATGTCACTTATCTTTATGCTTCTTTTTGCTCTGTTGTTGATGATTCTTTCGAAGAATTTTCCCATATTGCTGCCGATGTTTATTCCTCTTTCGTTGGAGCATTTACCCCTCACTCCTTTTCCTTTATACAGGGTGATGATTCTTCCGTTTTTCCAGTCTAGCGGGATGTTGCCCTCTTCCAGTACCGTGTTCATGTTTCTTCTGATTTTTTCCATGTTGCCCTTGTTTGCATGGATCAGCGCTTCATTGGGAATCAGGTCTGGTCCACAACTTTTCTTCTTTTTCAATTTCTTCCTTATGGCCTCCATTTCCCAGTATCTTATACTTCTTGGTTTTTCCATTTTTTCCATTTCGCCCAGCCTCCTGATATTTTCTTGCAGTATTAGCGTTGTCCATATTTTTCCATCAGCTTCTTCATCTCTAGCCCTGTACAAATTCTCATAGTAGCTTGCAATGTGTTCTTTTGCTCGTTCTGGGTCTTCCAATTTCTCCCCATCTTCGTCCAGTGTGTCAAAATCTTCTCTCTTTTTCCCCAGGAGCTTCTTCCTTACTTCCCAGATTGTGTTTGGGTCCTTGCTTTGTACTATTCTTTCCAGGGTCTTCTTTATTCTTTCTTTTTCTTGTTTTTCTGCCTCTTTTCTAAGTTCTTGTTGGGCTTTGTAGTATTCCTCGAGCTTCTGCTTTTTCTTGTTTGGCGGTGCTGACTCTAGCTCTTTTTTCCTCAGTTTCTTCTCTTCTCTCAATTGTTTCAATTCTTTCGTCTCCTTCTTTCTTCCTCCAATTGTGATCGTTTTTTGGCCCACTGTATCTTTCAGTGACTTCCTTATCTTTTCTGTCATTTCTTCGTATGAGATGTCTTGGTTCGGTAACAACTCTTCTAGTTTCTTGTTGTATTTCTCCCAGTCCGTCTCTGCGTTAATGTTCCACTTGGTGATTTTTTTACTTTGGTGTTTCACCATGATTCGCACTTTGAAGGTGATAGTGTTGTGGTCCGTTTCCGTCTTTTGGTTTTTCAATCTCTTCGCTCCTGTCTCGTCAATTTCCACGTCCCATACCTTGGTTGCTCCGCTATTGTTGGCTGTTATGTAGTCTATAATTGACTTTTCATTGGGGTTGTGTCTGTTGACTCTAGTCCAGATCCCTGTTGTGGACATGTGATTCAAAGTGTGGAGACCGGATTCTTGCAGGAGTTGTTGAAGAATTTTCCCGTTCCTGGATATGTTCTGGGTTGCACCCATTTCATTAGTGGCAAGTTTTGCATTGAAGTCGCCTGCTACTATCACAGCTCCTTTACCACTCATGAGCGCTACTTGGGTTTTGACATCTTCATATATTGCTTCGACACTGTCCTTCTGGGCATTTTCTTGTGGTCCATAGAAGCAAGCTATGTAGATCTTCTCTCTTCGTTGCGAGGACAGTTCAATCCAGACTATTTCTGCTCCGCTTTCTGTTACTTGGGTTTCTACAAGGGTCACTTTAACCCCAATAGTGTCCTTAACTGCAATTGCAACGCCACCTCCTTTTTTCCCCGTTCTTTCCTTTGAGAATCATGAGAATCCTTCCAGGGCTGGGGGTTGGCTCTTGGTTTCCGTGATGAGGGCGATGTCTGTTTTCTCTGTTTCCAGCAGTGTTTTCAAGCTGGAGATTTTCCCTCTGATACCATTTATGTTGCAATATAGGATATTGATGTTTGTTTTTTTGTTTTTTGTTTTTTTTCCCCTTCTTGTTGGCTTCTTCTCTTTTCTCGGGGGTATGAGGCGGGTAGTTGCTATGTTGTTGTCATCAGGGAAGGTCACTTTCTTCTGTCTCGAATGTCCATCCTTTGTAATCTATTCATCGGATATGATGAACACTCTTCTTACTGGGCTCCGCGACCTATCTCGTATCTCCCTGCTTGTGTTTGCATCCCAATCTGATGTTCTTCCCTTCCACTCCCCTTCGCTGGCCTTCCTTCTTGAGTTGTCCCAGCTGCTTTCTCCTTCTTTTCTGGTCGTGCCGGTATCTGTTCTAGACCTTTCTGAGCTTCTACTGCTTCCTGTTCCGTCATCATTTCTGCCTCTTCCTGCGCTATGGCTTCTACCTTCTCGTGGGTCTTCGTGTTTGTAGGGACATTTTTCACCTTTGTTGCACGAGTTGCTGGGGTAGAATAAGCACGGGATTCTACTTCTTCCATCTCTTCTCCGTTTGGATTCTAATCCTCTCTTTTCCAGTTCAGCCAGTTTGTTAGTTATTTCTTGTTCCGCCTTCCTGACTTCTTCTGGCCATCCGTGCAAGTACAGGCCCATCGGGTCTGCCATGGTTGTCCAGATCCTTATGTTGTAGGCTTTGGTTTTGCCATTCTTCTGATCTTTTCCCATGAGTTCACGTATGTTTTCTGGGGCTCCGGTGATTCTGACTTCTGTTCTCTCATCCGTGTTGTCGTCTGGGCTGATGCCTCCGTTGACAGTATCCGAGATGGTCTCTGCCAGTTTCTTGGCATGCTCAGGGTTCAGGTGTAGGTCATCAGTCAGTGTTCTTATTATTTCTTCTCGTTCCGTCTCAACTGGGGTCTTGATGATATTGATGCCTGCCTCCGGGGCTGCCCTGTTAATTGTTGCGTTGAAAATTCTCCTTTCTACGATTGCTTCTCTTCGGTTGATTGGTGGGAGTTCGCAGACATAGATTTTCTTAGCATACTTTATCTTCTTTACAGCTCCTAGCAGTCCCTTTGCTTCCCGGTTTCCGTCTGATCCTTTTCGTTTGATGTGATTGGTACCTAGTAGGACCACACAATTGTCATACTGGTGTTCCGGGTTCACTCTGGGGATGTCGTCTATAAGGAATGTGTTTTGTGCGAAGCTCCATTTTTGATTTTTCTTCATGAAGGGCTCAATCCTCTTTGAGTTGGAGTCTCCGATTATGAGGGTTTTGGGTCTTTCTGCTTCCTTCTGTTTTTCTTTCCGGCTGTCTGCCATAGACCTCTCTTTTGTAATCGTTTCCACTAGGTCTTTGTTCAGGATTTCGCTTTCTTCTAACTTCTTCTCCAGTGAGTCTTTTTTCCTTCTGTAGGCTGCTGTCTCTTCCGAGTGTTCTTTCCTCAGTGAGTCTATTCGCTCCCAGAAGGCTTTCTTTTGTTCATCCAGCTCTTCTTGGTGGAGTCTGGTTGTTTCCTCGAGCTGGTGTTGGAAGTCCCCTTTGGAGTTATCAGCCGCATTCTTCATTTCCGCCTTCAGGTCTTTCGCGAGGTTCTTGTATTCTTCGACCTTATCTTCTAGTTCTCCTTTTTTTGCTGCAAGCTTCTCTTTTTCCTTTTTGGTTTTCTTCAGTTCATCCTTCAGCTTCTTAATTTCTTCATTCTTAGCGCTGAGCAGGTCATCTTTCTTCTTGGCAGTTCTTCGTGCTTTGATGTAGTCTTTGTTGGAGTCTTCTGCCTCTTTTTTGTAATTTTTGGCAGCTCTTTCCGCAGCAGCAATCTTTTTTTGAAGGTCAGTGTTTTCTTTTTTCAGTTTTTCAATTTTTTCATTTGACTCCTGGCTTCGCGTATGCCATTCTTCTAGTGACATTCTTGGGGTGTTATCTTCTTCGCTCTCGCTCAGGCTCAGGTCGTCATCAGCGTCATGCTGGTCTTCTTCCTCCATTTCATCTTCACTGCTGGTTTCAAGGCTTACGATGCTGTCATCGCTTTCGGGCAGGGGGGTGGGTCTGGGTTGTGGGAGTCTTCTGACCTTTTGTCTTCCTCCTCGTCTTCTTCATCCCCTTCTCCCTCCCTTCTATCTTCACTCTCCACTTGCTGGTGTACGGTTGCGGTGACCACTAAGTTGTTGGGGTCTTCGTGGTGTCCTGTACCGTGGTCAGGGGGTTGTGAGTCGTTA
The DNA here is from genome assembly GCA_026936325.1 of Platynereis dumerilii. Taxonomy (NCBI): domain Eukaryota; kingdom Metazoa; phylum Annelida; class Polychaeta; order Phyllodocida; family Nereididae; genus Platynereis; species Platynereis dumerilii. Next base: position 307,972 of record JAPTHN010000210.1, read on the forward strand.
ATTCCCCAATCTCCGAATAGGGTGACATCATGGATAATTCCATCCGGGTTCATGACCTCTTGCCTCGTTTCAGGGATTTCCTTGTTTTGAGTTAATTCTGGGGTTCTCTGGTGTTTCACCATTATTTCCCCTTTCTGGAGTTTCTCCATATTTAACTCAGGAGGTTTTCCTCCTTTTTTTCTCCCTTGGGTGTGTTGGTCCTTTTTTTGGACTTTCTTTCTGGCAGATTGGTCCTCTGGGACCTGGTTGTCTTTTCTTTTTTTTCCATTGGCCATGTCCTTGTAGTCTACAGTTGGTTTATTTCTGAGGATCGGTCCCTCTGGGTTGGTTCTTGCAGATCCACCGCCTGGTTGGCCTGGTTGGCCTGATCGGGTTACTCTTGTTGATGCATTGGTGTCATTCAATTGTTGGTCATCGTGAGCGTACTGTATTTCGGACTCATCATTTGTGGTCATAGTAACCGCGTCGGTGGTTGCCATGTCAACATGGGTTGCCGCCGTTTTTCCGTCCGCCATGTTGTTGATGCTGGGCTGTACCAGTCGTTGTCAATTTGGTAAATTTCCAGGTAAATACGTCCGAGATCGGGTCCTAAATCGTTGTCCGGGGGCAGTTCTTGTTGTTATCGTGTGGATCTAGAGGTTTGATGATGTGATAAGGTGAATTATGAGTAGATAATCAATGAAAATTGCAGGAGCGATCTCAAGCGTGTGTTTACAGTAGGCGGGTGTCATATGCTGACCATTGCATGTGCAAGGATGAAATTTGGTACAGATGTGGCCTATATGGTCTAGATGTACCTTTTAATGGTGCCATTGATAAATATTCTATACTTTTTCTAAAAATGAGGAAAAATAGAATAATATGTATTTTTTTGTTTTCAGGGTTGAGACTCTGTCAATATTGCATGTAAATGGATAAAGTTTGGTGCACATATGGCCCATATGGTCTAGTTGTGCCCTTTGATAGGTCTGTGGAAAATAAATGCTTTTTGAAAGATTGAAAAAAAAAAAAAACAACAGAAAAAAATGTTTTTTTGTTTCTGGCCCAAGATTCGGTCACTATTGCATGTACATGGATAAACTTTGGTACACATATGACTTATGTGGTCTAGTTGTGCCTTTTCATGGTCTGACTGATACATAGAAATACTTTTTGTAATATTGAGAAAAAATATTAAAAACAGTTTTTTTCTTATTGGACCCAAAACTTGCCCACTATTGCATATACAGCAATGAAATTTCCAACACTTATCACCTAAACAATGTAGCAGTGCTTTTTGATGTGTATTTAACACTTTTTGAATGATTGGAAAAGTTTGAGAAAAATTTGTACATGCATAAAACCGTACTATAATATCGGTAAATTAGTTTAATAAGGCCTTTCCCTGCTTTTACAAACCCTGGCAAGCAAACGAGCAGATGTCAGGGCAGCAGCCAAATAGAGATAATAGGCCATGACTCGACCACTACTGCATACCTATAATATATGCAATTTGGTCGATGCAACAATTTTATGGTGTAATTGTAATCTTCAAAAGGTGTTATTCGCTGAAGGTTTGCTGCTGCGCAGCCTATGTTTTCTTCAGGCCTTCATACTTCCAGACAGCCAAATTCAGCAGACTGTTTCACTGCTCATCCGCCAGGGGCAATCGTTGCGGTACATGCTCCTGGTACCAAAGTGTAGGACAGTTTTAACAGTCTACAAATTCATCTCAGGCCTGGCACCCTGGTCATTGAGGTGAAAACCTCATGCTTATCGAAATATGAATACAATTTTGGGCCTTATTATCTAAATCTGTGTGGTAGCCCTAGATCATGCTAGAATGATTGCCGTGACTATTGTAGGCCGGAGTTGCAATTTGTAATTGCTGTCTAGTTAAAATATGACTTTAGTCTACCAATCGCTGTCCGTACCAAAAAGAAAAGTTGATTTATTCAAGTAGGCTGATGTTACAGGCAATTTTATTACCATGCGATTCTTGTATTTCACACTTGGCTGTGAGGAATCAATGCTAAACCAGCACTTACTACGTTTGCTAAATCAAATGTGTGACGTTCTGTTGTTCCTGAACCAATCAGATTAACCAGAAATGCTATGTATTTGGTGGCCAAAGAACCTGAGAATCACGTACTAATGAAATTGCCTGTAAAGAAGTTTGTGCTCAGCTTTTGTCCGACTGTGTACCATATGTCCCTATCTATATATATATATGAAAATTAATTCTGCAGAAATTTGACATTTACAGGTTGACGGCATTTGTGATGAAGTGCTTCAGTCAGGCCAAGGACTTCATCAAGGTGGAAGAAAAAGTTTTGAAGCAGAGCTCAGAATTTCTGATGAAGGCCCAGAATAGTAATGGAGAATTCAGGAAGATCGGAATGGTCCACCAAAAGTCCCTCAAGGTATGTGGATTCACTTCACTCATATTCAGGCCAGACATAATTGGTCTTCAGCTTCTCAGCTGTCCTCGAAGCACTTAGGTTGGTTGGTGGGAAAAATATAAAGCTGAAGTCTCAAGTTTATAAAAATCATGGGCAAGCTCAATTTTGTTTTCTGTTGACAGAAAATCTGTTGGGTTAATCGTTCTGAGCGGCTAAAAATCAAATATGTCTGGCGGACTCTGGCCTAATGTTAAAGTTGCAAACAAAAGTTTGTAGTGTGACAACCCTGTGGCATTGCATGAAAAAATTGGGTCTTGCTTGTTGCATGCTCCATAATAAGTCTGTCTGAACCAAAGCCCCATAGTTTCAGACACTCTTTATAAGTTGCCAATTAACATCGAACATCTTCTTGGTCTTCTTGAGAAGTCAGTGGCGGATCCAGACACGACGGTCTAGGGGGGGCCCGGACGTGTTTCGGCATACGCGGGCCCGCGTTATCGCAATTTTTCTTGAAAATGCTACTATTAATCTTGATGGTCTAGGGGGGGCCCGGGCCCCCTGTCTCCGCCACTGGAAGTGTAGTTTCAAGAAAGATCATGAAAATATGTCTTTGAATTTCATGCTGTTCTTATGAGAAACATTTCAAAATACTACATTGTTATAATGTTGCTGTTACATTTATGATCATTTCTCTTCTCTGGAAATTGATGATGACTGACGTCATAAAATTCGACTCGCTCATACAATGAACATAGGCCTAAAGATAAAGGTGTTTGTCAGTATCCATATTAAATTAGAACAATGGGACTCCTCGACGGCAAAAAAATTGCTGCTGATGTGGACGGTTTCCCTACCGGACATAGAGAACAGCCGAACAGGAAAAACATGGAAAATGGTGAAAAAAAATTCCCTTCAGGGAAAAATCAGGGAATATGAAAATTCACCTCAAATGCAGGGAAAACACTGGGAATTTGGTTTTACATTGTGTTAATGCAGGAAACAAGGCCTCTATCTGAAGAAAAAATCTGTAAAATTAAGCTTTTGGTTTCCAATTAGCGGTGATAATACAATGATAAGCCCTAATAATCTCAGGAAAAACGTCCAGTGAAGCAGGAAAAACAGGGAAAATACAAGGAATTCGCTTGCCGAATTCCAGTGGTATCCTGTAATGCACCAGTCATTTGTAACCCCAACCCCCCCACCCCCGTGGATGGTGGGGGATTAGTGGGGACTTTCCCCGGGTTTACCTGGGGATTTCCAGACCTAAAATGCCTCCACCCCTCGGGGATTTCCGAAAATTTCCGAAACAAGTGTTCCCCCAGGGTCGGGGGTGGGGAATCACGTTGTGGAGCTGAAGCTGAATTGATATCAGCAAATTTATGTCAAGTGGGGAAGGAGATGTTGTTTTGAGGTGAAAAAGAGAGAGAGCTCATGCTATTGTTGTCAGATTGAGAAAAAAATATTTATTCCTTCTTTGATTTTTGCAATATCTTCAGGATTTGCAAGTTCGCCAATGGGGAATTACATTATAAACTTCAAGTGAATTCTGGTAAAGGTAGGTATTTATAGAATGGGCCAAAATTTTACATGTGGCTTCTATTATATAAACTGCAATACCAGACCAAGGTCAAGCTGGATCGGAATATATTGGGTGCACCTGAAACACCCTAATGTATGCAATAGGGCAGAGCTATGTGATCTCTGATTGCTCATTCTTATTTATATGGAGTTTCAGATTTAATCACTGTCAGTTTCTTGTTACTATAGATCACTTTAGTTTGAAGTATTTTATTTTTTCTTGATGACTTATAATTCAATTTATGAAAGAACATCATAACATTATAGTACACTTTCAAAGTTACCCCCTGTGCCCAATTCTGCCTGGAAGGGCAATGGACAATGGTAGATGTTTGTGAAAATGGGAATGTTCTAGAAACAGTATCAAATTCATATTTCTGAATACCATTGACAAACTTGAACAGCAGCAGGCTTACAGCTCTCGCAATTGCTCTGAAGAAATAAAATTTTTTCATAGTGTGGACCTATGATGTCAAAGCTGGAGACTCCATTGGAACCTATACAAATTTGGTGCAAGCTATGGCGTCATAGGTCAAACTGGCCAATAGCATTTCATGTCTACAGACAACTTCATCACAGCCTTGCAATTATGTCATGGCCAGATGAGCCAATGAATTGCAAAAACTCAGGTGTTAAGTGGGAGGGGGGATTGTTTATTATTTGGTGATATCAAAAGTGCCTGAAATTCAACCAAGCACGGTTAAGAGGATAACTGGAAATTAATCACAGTTGTTCACCAACATGCTACTGATCTAAATTGGATTAGATATGGAGCTGTCAAGTCAAGCATTTTGTTTACCGTTTGCAGTTTTGTTGGCGGCTCCTTTCAGTGTAAAACTACCAACAATTACTTTAATCCTATATTGTTTTATTGGTTACAATATTTCACAGGAGTTAATATGGAGACATAAGGATCAATTGACAGCTTTTGAGTCCCCCCTCCCTGGGCAGGAGTAGTCCAACCTTGCACCTGAGTTGTTGTGATATGATTGGCCGCTCTGGCAATGATGTAACAGCAAGGCTATGATGAAACTGTCCACAACAGATGCTATTGGCCAGTTTGACCTATGGCATCATTGATTGCACCAATTTTGCATATCCTCTGGTGCTTGGCAATGGAGTATCCACCTATGACATCATAGGTCCACTCTGGCACAGAGGAAAAAAAACTGATTTCTTCAGATCACTTGCTAGAGCTGTAATTAAGTAGTATAGCTCCTCAGAAATTGCATTCCACCATCAAGAAAAATGGCTTATTTGCAGCTGCAGCTGGTTTTTTTTTTTCAAAATCAGAATAATTTGTGTAGGGTAGACCGGGCCTAGTTGTGACAATTATTTTTACTTCAAGTTTGACTGTATCTGAGAGGTCTCCAGGTTCAGGTTGTCTGGAAACTTCCAACCCTGTAACATTTTTGTAAGTCTTGAGAAAGTTTTTATTCAGCTTTTGTCCTGATTTATCAACCATGTGTTTCCTTGTAGGTCATGTTGTAACTCAAAGTCATTTTTGTGAAAATGTGACAACTTGCCCCAAGCCCGGGGCAAGTTGTCACACTCATATATAGCTAATCTAACATCTCTTGACAGATTTTCTGTGATGAAAGCTTGCAATATATCGGATTCCTTTAAAAAAAAATACACTTCTTGTGAAGACTTTGGATGAATGCCACCATAAATCAGGGCCTATTTCTACCAGAAAATTGTCTCATGAATTGGAGGACAACAAAATGACTGTAAAATTTCTGTTGAAAAAGTCATTTTTAAGAAGTCCGCATATCACATGACAGATTATACTTTCTTGCAACTACATCATACAAAAAGCTTAACAAACAAACAGATCTTGAAATTTATTTAACAAAGACACAACTGCTGCCACCTATAGCCAAGTTATAAGCATTGTGACAACTTGCCTCTGTGAAAACTAGCCCCGGCCTATATCCTCGTCATGATCATTAAGTCAATCCGATATCTCACTAATCAGAAGAGAATATATTCTGGTTCCACTTCAAAAACACAGACACATTTTTCACCGAGACTTTGGGGTAATGCCATCATGAATCATCACTTTGATCTCCCAAAAATTGTCTCAAATTGAAATACGATAAAAAATATGAAAATGGTTAAAAAATATAGTTTAAACTGCAATTTTTAGACATCTTCAAATAGCGCATGACAGACTACACATTTTTGTGATATCATCACAAAAAAAATTCATGTTAAAAAATATCAGAATTGATTTCATTGCCTCGCAGCTGCTACCATCCACAGCTAAGTAATCAGCATTGTGACAACTTTCCCCTGTGACAACTAGGGCAGATTTCACGGAAATTTGCTCACAGAGTATCTTAAAGTGTCCCACCTTTTTTATTATCTATCTTTTGCTTCCTGAAGCACGTGAACCCATCATCAAGTAAATCAGTGAGCTAAAGAATCAATATCAATAAAAGAATCCACCAATATGCCACTTTTTCCTCTTAAAACATATTTTTTTGGTCTCTCATAAGGACAATAATGGACGGAAAAACTTGCTGGTCGTCTGACATGCCAACTTCGGCACTCTGTAGAATCAACAGAAAACACTTCAGCAAACATAATGATATGTGCTTGATAAAATACACTTAAAATAATTGTTTGGCACCATTTGTAATTACCTTCATAACTATAAACTATTTTTAAAAAGGAAAAATAAGAGAGACTGCTAATGTAACTCCATTCCGTCTCACTGGACTCTGATGTTACATTAGCAACTTTTACATTGTAATTTCTCAGTGTTCTTGCTATCTAGGCAAATCTAAAATATGAAATTCTGAAAGTTTATTGGAAAATGTGTATTATTTACCTATATAGATCACCGACATAATAAACAACTTGGAGTGATAGCTGTTTTTTTCATTGCTAATGTAACTGCTAATGTAAGTGCAAGATCAGCATTGTCGCCGTTGTGCTAATGTAACTTGTGGACCAAATTGTGGTAAGTCATTTTGCAGAATTTCGAGAAATCTGACCTAGCCCCGGTCTTCCCTACTCCAAATAACATTTGGAGTGGGATTTGAATGCCCCAGAAATTTAGGAACAGATTAACTGATCAAGGATGCCTAGCTATTGGTGTCAATGTTGATATCTAGAGGCTTTTGAAAACTTACAACATTGATATTAAATGAATGCATCATTGCCCCAGGGTGTAAGGGTGGGGGAGTTGGGATGGGGGCAGTTCCGGCATTTTCCGATTAAAATTTCTTCCAGGGGGTGGGGATTTCCAGATTTTTCCACCCCCACCCTTTGGAAATGCCCCCACCATCCCCGGGGGTGGGGGGGTCGGGGTTACAAATGACTAGTGCATAAGGTTCGAGCCCCAAAATTAATGATGTCATCTTATGTCACATCAGAACATGTGTACTTAAAGTGACAACAATTTGGCATGTCAAACCCCAGATACAATAAATGGATGTCGGACTCCGAGTATTTTACTATATGTGACGTCATCTATGTTGAATTGGGTCAGCGCCCCCACCGGTCATGGCGCAAAGTACAAGTTTTAATTTGTGACGTAACGTCACTAAACTGGCCTGAACCAAAGATTTGAGAGAGTTTCTGCAGTCAGTCACAGAAGTACACAAGTACACGCAGGCCTACTTCTGTGCATATAGAAAAGAATAGAATAGAATATGTTTATTTGTACAACTGCAGTTCTTACAAAAAACATGTACATCACTGTATAGAAACCCAGTATACGTCAGTGCGCGCAAAAACCGTCGGACAATCGGCTTTTGCCGACAAATTGTACTAATGTCCGACCATTCTTAAACCCAGGTCAGACAAAAAATCCGACAGAAATATGCCAGGTATAACAAGGGCACTGCTGGGCTATCAGCCAAATCCCGATGGCAATTTGCTGCTGTTTGAAGTCAGCCAAACTGTAGCCACTGAATTGCAATTCAGCCAACTTTGAGCATTCTTTGACACTCAAATTACTTAATTGCAATTCTGGACCAAAAGTAAACCCAACATGACGCAAAAGTGATAATGAAAAGTGTCAGAGCTAATTACAATCAACAATTCTAGCCTGTTCAGTGAAGTGTCATTTTGTAATTATTAATTTTTTTTAATGTTTGCATCTTGAACTTGATTTAGGCCTATTTGATCATCATTTTGAGAAATTCCTAACTTACCATAATTGTAGCCTATTGTATAGTGACCAATTTAGACAAGAACACCGAGAAGTTACCCTACTTCACAATACACAACAGCTTTTAAGTTAGCAGAAAGAGTTGACTGTTGACAAGAATCTGATGATTCAAAGTTCTCAGCCAGATTCGGTTGCAGATTAGCCCTATGCCTAGCTAGACAAGAGCTTAGAGATTATGTGAATATAAATCAAGTGACAGAAAATGGCCTATGGCAACTGGATTCACAAATTTGATTCCTTGAATTAAGAAATTATTTCAGCCAATGCATGTAGCAGAGTTCTGTCACCATAAGTTGGACAGTGTGTACGGTTGCATGGGCTTGCATCTCATCTGCACCTGTCTCAAAAAAAAAATTTACCGGAATGTCAATTCTGGCCCCTCTTTTATAATTATGCAAAACCTTGAGGTGGTATCCTGCAAGATGTTAAATGGCGCCAGCAGTGTTCAGCAAGTTGGTGTGCAGTGTAGTAATTAATTTATTAAAAATACCAAAAGAACAGACATTCTTGTCTGACAGAAACAAAAATTGTCTGACCAGAACTACTTTTCTGTCAGACAAAATGTCTGACCAAAATGAATTTGCTTTCGCGTGCACTGGTATACGTATAGACAAAAATCTATAGGCCCAGTGATAGCCTATATAATTAGGCCTATACCCTTTCCTTGTTAGCATTTCAATGATTATGATTCCGTATACATGATTTCCAGACCAAATGTAGAAATATAAAACATAGATTTCCAGACCTAAACACACTTTATGAGTGGGTGTTTAACGTTTTTAAATAGGCTCCTATACCTGTTAATCAAATATTGGCCTACCTGAATAAATCTTAAGTTCATTAGAAAAACAAAGACAAGTCAAATCTCTGCTTTTTATCCAGCTGGTTAAGTCGGGAGTCACAGAACTGATATGGGGGGGGGGGGCATTGGGATTTTGTACGGAAAAAAGTATGTTTCTGCATGCCAAGTGACAAAAACATATTGTCTCACAATTTTAGCACAAGGTACTGTAGCTTAACTGTCTTTCTTTTTATGTGTTTGCTGGCGTAAGAAACAACTAGATCAGGATATAATAGTTACTTTTATGATCCAAATTCTGACAAAATGGGGAAGAAGCATTCTCTTTTCATTGAAGGATGTAATAAGCCTAATTGTCCAGTTTTGGTGAAATAACCAAAATCCTTCTTCAAATGGATAATTACTGTGGGGGGACTAAAAGACTGTATTATAAAGTTTAGATTTCAGGCATGTCCAAGATATATTGGCCTAATTGCTTAAAAGATTGGCACTTCCATGAAATAATTTTCTGCTGAGCAAAACTTCAAGCCGCCTTCCCCAAAGGATCTAATGGTCGCCCCCAAAATAATTTGTGACCAAATTGTGGTGAAAAAAAAAGTTTCAAGGCTCATTCTCTTGATTCTTGAACGCATATATACATTTTCTTATCAAAATATTTTGTTGATGAACATTATCATCTCCACCCTGACAGCATGCCATCCTCACTCTCTGCCGATCATGCAGATGATTATGGAGGGGGGGGGGGTATATATATATATATGGAATTTACCCATGGGACGAAGGTTTGAAGCAAACTTTTTTTTTACATTATCTTGTGCGGAACTTTGTTCTTTTTCTAAGTAGTAGGCCTATGTGGGAATAAACCTTTTTTCTTATCACAAATCTTTGCCCCCCCCCCCCCACGAGTATCATCTGGTTGGCCCATACACTGACATTTCAAGGTTGGCTTTTTTTTAACGCTGTATTAAATACAGTGTATGTGCACTTAATACTTATTAAGGTAGGTTAAGAACAATGATTCTGTAAAGACTGAGGAAGGGATCTGGATAGATCCTGAAAGGCGTGAGTGAAAGCTCTTCAGCAATTTTTGTCATGTTGTGACTTCTGTGAGTAATCGTTTTTAAACAGTCTACAAAGTTTATGTTTATTTTTATAGGACAGCACTACAGGGTTGAAGCATGACTTCATGTGTTGCTGGAACCATTCCTTGATGCCAGTTGTGAAAAAGAGTGGTCACAAAAAACACGTTGTGACATTATGACTCATGAATGTAGGCTATATATGGAAACGAGGCTCTGTCTGTTCACGACGCCACCTGTATGATTGCTTGTCATGACGTCACAGATTGAAGTTAGTGCTCGCCATGCCCGGTGAGGTCGCATGATAAAACAACATAACGTCACGTAGGCCAGAGTCCGTCGTCAAGTCTATGGTCAAACAGATCAATTCATTAGTTGTGTAAACCAGAGATTCCTTTTGGAAATGCTAAAGCAACAGACTTCAAATCTAATTTTTAACCGGCCTAAGGCCCGGTTAATCCAGGAGCTGTAAACGAATCTGGTGAAACCATAACATTAATCACAAACCAGTAACCACGATCCAGTAACCACGAACCTGTAACCAGTAACCACATATGCTGGTTACTGAAGTTTTTCCGACATTTCGATGTTTTCGAGAAATGAGGGAAGGCGAAATATGGTTATCGAAGTGTCGTGTTGGTCAGATCGCGTATTTATGGTGTTATAAATGGATATTAACTGAAAGAAGTACTTGGAAATTTTATTTTGGGCCGTGGTCGTGTTTTCGTTTGACCGGAAGTTGTTCGCATGCGGCGCATGCGCGTAGAAAATTCGTCGTTTTTTCAATTAATTTCGCATAAAAAGGATAGAACCAAGCTGAATTGATGTATTTGTGACTTTATAATCGTTGTAAAATGCGAAAAAACTGCTTGGAAGTGTTATTTTTGCCGATTCCTCGAAAATCGGTCTGACCGGAAGTAGTTGCCACGCGGCGCATGCGCGTAGGAAATTCGTTGTTTTTTCAATTAATTTTGCCTTAATACGACAGAACTGAGTTAATTGATGTGTTAATGATGTTATAATCGTTGTAGAATGCAAAGAAACTGCTAGAAAATGTTGTTTTTGCCGATTCGTCGTATATTTCTATGACCGGAAGTGGTTCCCATGCGGCGCATGCGCGTAGAAATATTCGCTCGAGTGAAGAAGAAGGCCGCCATTGCTGAAATACGACATCGATGACATGAAAAAAAAGCGATTTGCAAGGTTGTAGACGATTGTACAAGTTGAACATTGTCAAGGTAGGCATTTGAAGTGCTACTGCGCTTGTCAAGTTAAAAAATTCCGCTCTAATTGTAAGTTTCTCTCCTTGCTGTTCAGTTGTTAAAATCTGACAGTGGTTTTGTTGTTTTAGTGCTTGGTAAAAAATTTGATTAATTTTATGCATGTGCGCGGTAATTAAGCGCTTTGACTTACTTAAGCGATTATACTGTACATGTTCATGTTGTCGATAATAGTTTGTGTGCATTTATTGTGTTACTAATTTTGCCTTTTTTGACAGTTGATTCACTTGCTTGACAGTTGCTGCCAGAACCATTTTCAACTATTAAATTGCATTGTTTCTTGTGTGATTGAGTATTTGAAGGCAAAACATTCATTTATATTGTTTGATTCATATTGTATATCATAGTTTTGGTAAAGTTATGTTGTGGCACAAAGTTATCAGTTTTTGACAGTTGCTTGACTGTTGCTGCCACAACCATTTCCGCACTGAAATTGCATTGCATCCTGTATGATTGAGTATTTGAAAGCTTAGCATTCATTTATATACATATTGATCCATATTGTGCTTGATAGTTTCGGTGAATTGACGTTGTGTCACAAATTTTGCTTTTTTTGACAGTTGGTGTCATAATTTTTTGTCGTTGATGTTTTGATTGTTAATTTGTTGTCACTTTATGTACTGTCAAAATTCAGGTTTCGGTACTCCTTTGTAAATTCTTTTGCACATTTTGTTCATTTAATTGAATCTGTTTGCTACGGTTATTTGTCACTTAAATTATTTGTAGATGTTAAAAGTTGCAGATAGAGTTCTTGCTGCGCCTTAGTCTATATATTGCGATATATTTGCATTGTAAGGAAATAGCTTCAAGTAAGTTAATCTATATGCTGTTGCTGTTCAGTTTTATACCACTGAGACAGTGCGTTTTTGCTTAGAAGTACGTTGAAAATATTGGATTAATTTAGTACCTGGCGCAGTAAATGAGCGCTTTGATTTACTTATGCTGAATGATATATTGATTGATGTTGTCTCTTGATCTTTGTAAATTTGTCTTGTGTCACTAAGTTTTCATTTTTTGACAGTTCCTTGATAGTTGTTGCCACAACCATTTCCAGCAGTTCTGTTGCATTCATTGCATCTTGTTATGAACTTGTACGATTGTGAAGTGTCACATTGAGCATTCATGAACATGTTGTAATATATATAGAAGTTGTGATTTGCACGTCCTGTTATTGTAATTGATTGAAAAGTACAAATTTACCTTCAAAGTGCGATTTCAGTAATAATTGAAAGGTGCAGAGTTGCCGCTTAAAGTATCGGTTTTTCTGTTGTATTTTCAGTTGTAAACCACTGACATTGTTGTTTTGGTTTTGACAGTTCGTCATTCGCTTTTAACTGTATGTAATAATTGGAAAGGTGTTCACATTGAATTGTTGTCCAACAATAGTGCATGTCTAGAACTTTATCATCAATTGATGCTTACCATACCTGTTGTTGTAAATGTGTATGTGCTACTTGTGATTTTTCTGTTTTTTTTAACTCAAATTGTACTTTTATCATCAATTCACGCTTGCATTACCTTGTTTACATATTGTTTCATTTGGCACTTGTGTCAGTCTTTGGCAATTGATTTCTTACAAATAGAAGCAGTCTTTTAATTTGGACATAGTCAGTGTGATTGTTGCCATTTGCCTTTGATGTCTGTTTATATTGTTATTTGTGTTTTAGTTTTGCGACTTGGCTTACAGCGAGGGTCTTTGTTTGCCTGGATTGTCACCTGTTCCAGTCAATTCTGAATATTTCTGGGTTTCAGATGAGAATGAGACGTTAATTTGAAATTGAAGTGGTGATTTATTTCTGTGTGCACTAATTTGCTGTTTCATTTGGTGTACAAAAGCAGTCTTTGAACTGGGACATTGTCAGTGTGATTGTCACTATTCTGTCAGTGTGATTGTTACTATTCTGCCTTTGAAGTCTGTTTATTCTTTGTCTATTCTTGATCATTTGGAAATACATGATGAAGTGGTGATTGCCTGTGTTGCTCTTGATCGAAAAGAACACATTTGCCTTTGAAGTGCACTTGAATTTAAATGAAAGGTGTGAACTTGCATTATTTAAGTAAATTGAAAGGTTTACGAGTTGGCTTTGAACTATTTAAAGGTTGCGGACTTGCCTTTGAAGTCCAAAGAGGTGCGGACTTGCCTTTGGAGTCCAAAGAGGTGCGGACTTGCCTTTGAAGTCCAAAAAAGGTGCGGACTTGCCTTTGAAGTCCAAAGAGGTGCGGACTTGCCTTTGAAGTCCAAAGAGGTGCGGACTTGCCTTTGAAGTCCAAAGAGGTGCGGACTTGCCTTTGAAGTCCAAAAAAGGTGCGGACTTGCCTTTGAAGTCCAAAGAGGTGCGGACTTGCCTTTGAAGTCCAAAAAAGGTGCGGACTTGCCTTTGAAGTCCAAAGAGGTGCGGACTTGCCTTTGAAGTCCAAAGAGGTGCGGACTTGCCTTTGAAGTCCAAAGAGGTGCGGACTTGCCTTTGAAGTCCAAAACGTTGAAAAGTAAAGTGGCGGTGGACTGCCCGGTAGTGTCCAAAATTCTGAAATATGAAGAGGTGGTGGACTGCCCAATAGTGTCCAAAACGTTGAAAAGTAACAAGGCGGTGGACTGCCCGATAGTGTCCAAAATTTTGAAACGTAAAGAAGTGGTGGACTGCCTGGTACTGTCAAAATTTATTGCAATTGAAATGTGCAACAATCTTTATTGATGAAGTTTGTCGGCCGACTGCCTTATAGTTGCGAAATTGAAGAACTAAATGGGTACTTCAAATGAACAATTACAAAAACGGAAATTTAACTTTAAATGAATGCTGGGTATTTGCTTAATTTGGACCTTCCAAGAACAATTGATGTATCATATGCCCCCTGGTTGTTATATTTAACTAAAGTGCGTCAATAGCCCATTCTCCAATGTCAGGATATTAAACCATGACCATGGCTGAAAGCAATGTTGATATAATGCCAGTCTACAGCACTCATGTTACATGTGGTACATTCCACCAAGGGGCACATCTCTTTGCAGACGTCAGTAAAGGCAAACAATGCACATGTAATGCTTTAGTTGCTCTTTGTTTGTTGCCGTATCATGCAGGCAATATCTCTTCAAATGACTTGGATAACATTTTATATGAAGGTAATCATGTTTACCTGCAGAATTTGCGGAAAGCTGATGAAAATGGCTACTTGTCATTCATTGATTTGCCTGATGAGCTCCAAATACAAGGTAACACATACAAGGTCACAAGTTCAGGTGAACCATATTATGGTTTTATGGATGCACAGACTGCAGAGGAAAATTGTTTTTTGAGTTTGGAAGAAAATTGTGTTGCAGCATTTAGCCAAAGTCGCACAGCTTTGTTTATGTTAGGCTCTTCTGCTATGTGTTTATTCAGGGATAGAAATGATGGTTTCTTTGCTTTTGATTCTCACAGTCGTGACAATATTGGCTACATGACCCCTAATGGAACAAGTGTTTTGTTACATTTTGCTTCTTTAACCAATCTTACATCATATCTTGGTGCCTTGTCACGCAGCGTTTCTCAATATGTTTTGGCATATGAATTGCAAAGTGTGTCTGTGACTGTATCAATTATTCAAGGAAACAGGCACAGTGAACACGATGTAGCACAATCACATTTTGCCAGTAAGTCTGCCGAATTGCTTGTGGGTTACTTCAATGACCAACATGAAAAGAATAGAGTACACAGTGCATCTTGCAAAGGCAGTGCAACTGCAAATGAGTCAATCCAGCCTAACAACAAGAAAGACAAATCAGGACAAAATAGAAGAAATGTGCCATTGAAGCATGACAATAATGTCTCTCAAATGCAAGACATTGAAGTTTCCAAGAATATGAAAAAGACAAGAAATCGCAAAGAGTACATGAGGCAATATCGAGAATTAAAGAAAAGACAGACGTTGCCGTCCACAAAAACAGCCGCCGTGCCACATCCTCCTCAGCTTGCCAAAGACATTGAAATTTCCAAGAATATGGAGAAGACAAGAAATCGCAAAGAGTACATGAGGCAGTATCGAGAATTGAAGAAAAAACAGAAGTTACAGTCCACACAGACAGCTGCTGTGCCACATCCTTCTCAGCTTGCCAAGGACATTGAAATTTCCAAGAATATGGAAAAGACAAGAAATCGCAAAGAGTACATGAGGCAGTATCGAGAATTGAAGAAAAAACAGAAGTTACAGTCCACAAAGACAGCCGCCGTGCCACATCCTCCTCAGCTTGCCGAAGACATTGAAATTTCCAAGAATATGGAAAAGACAAGAAATCGCAAAGAGTACATGAGGCAGTATCGAGAATTGAAGAAAAAACAGAAGTTACAGTCCACACAGACAGCCGCCGTGCCACATCCTCCTCAGGTTGCCAAAGAACCAAGAAATCGCAAAGAATACCAGAGGCAGTATCAAGCATTGAAGAAAAGACAGAAGTTACATGACATTAAAGTTTCCAAGAGTAAGGAAAAGACAACTCGCGAAGACTACCAGAGGCAGTACCAGAAGCAGTATCGAGAACTTTCCAAAAATAAGAAAAAGGCAAGAAATCGCAAAGACTACCTAAGGCAATATCGAGAATTGAAGAAAAGACAAAAGAATTTACAGTCCACACAAACAGCGTCTCAATCAAATATCGACAGTTGTGATATGGCTAGAAGTCAAGAGCCTCAGCTTACTCAGCAGCCCACAATTACTGAAATTGATAGTAACATAGACATTAATTCAAGTGCTCCTGAATTTGTTGATAACTTCAACAACAGTCACTCATATTGTGAAGAACATGTGATTGATAATCGCAATGATCATGTTGATTTGTCTGCTGCCATCAATAAGTTTTTGAGAAATACCAGTGAGGGCCCCAGGTATGTCTGTGCTTGCTGTCAACAAATGTGGTTTAAGACAAGTGTAGTGCCATTACAAACTCAAGTTATCTGTATTCCACAACACCTGCTGGAATTTTGCTTCACCGAAGACATGTTAAATGCAACTGACTCATGGTTATGCAACACTTGCAAGTCCAGTCTGAAGGACAACAAAGTGCCAAAATTGTCAACAGCAAATGGTATGTATTTTCCCGAAAAACCAGAAGTTCTAAATCTTCATCCTCTTGAAGAGCGTCTTGTTGCGCCAAGATTGCCATTCATGCAAATTCGTGAGCTCGGACGTGGTCGACAGTTTTCATTGCGTGGTGGTGTTGTGAATGTGCCCAATGTCATAGAAACAGCAGTATGCGCATTACCACGTTGCATGAATGAAACTGACACAATTGCTGTGAAGTTGAAGAGACGTTTGCAGTATTCACATGCTGTATATACGGAAAATGTACGACCTGTTGCTGTGATTTCTGCTCTTCATTGGTTAATGCAAAATAGTGCTTTGTGGCGAAATAGCGGCATCAACATAAACCCAACTGGCTCAATGAATGGCAACAGTCACTCAACAACTTTAATGCCGAAACATGTGATGATCTTACTTCAAATGAAGTTCCTGATGTTGGTACACATATGGAGGAAGTTTGTGACGCTTCTACAACCCAGACGAACAATGCAAATGAAAACAATGTCAATACAGATACATTTGACGAAATCGATCTTAGTAACATGCCTGGCACAAACAATACAATGCTTGAAGGCTTGTCTGACAGTGTTTTGAGTATAGCCCCTGGTGAAAATCAGCAACCACTGGGTTTGTTCTTAGACACTGATGCAGAATATCTGGCATTTCCTACTATCTATTGTGGTGACAAGCCTGTCAGCAATGATGTCAGACAAGTACGTGTGCATTACAGTGACATCTGTAAGTGGGAGTTACGTGCTGCAGATCGCAGAGTTGCAAACAGTGTGCCAAACATCTTTTTCAAAATGAAGAAAACATCGATAAAGCATGTAATAGACAAAGCTGGATTTGCCATTCGCAGATGCAAAACACAAGGCCAGACTTTCACCGCCCATGATTTACTGAATGACCAAGTGAGAGAAAATCTTGCCAGGCTTGATGATGGCTACAAAATATTCAATGCGTTACGCAATTCACCTACCTACATGCAGAAACGCAAGAAAGATCTTTTTGCAATGATACGACAATTAGGCCTGCCCACATGGTTCATTTCATTGTCTGCTGCAGATATGCACTGGCTGCCTTTGTTGAAGGTATTGTATGAGTTCAAACATGGCATAGTGTTATCAGATGAAGATGCCAAGAATTTGACTTGGACTGACAAATGCAACCTGGTGCAAAGTGATCCTGTAACATGTTCAAGATTCTTTGATTATCGCTTGCAGCAATTCATGTTAACAGTGCTAGGCAAATCTGGTAATGCTCTTGGCAAAATACGCGACACTTTCTACAGAACTGAATTTCAGTTTCGAGGCAGCCCACACTGTCATATGCTTGTATGGATTGAGGATGCACCAGTATATGGTACAGCAGATGAATCAGACATTGTCAAATTCATTGATGAACATGCATCAGTTTCACTGGCAGCAGGCGAAGATGTAGTAAATGTGCAAAAACATCAGCATTCACGAACATGTCGCAAAAATGGTCATCCTGTCTGTCGCTTTGGCTTTCCTCAATTCCCAATGAATGAAACTGTCATACTGTCTCCCTTTGACGATGGATGTGAAGATCTGACAATCCACAAAAGCAATTTGCAAAAAATCAAAAGTTACCTTGTTGACCTGGGTATGGGTGCAGAAATGCCACTGTCAGATATGTTGAATGAATTGCAATTGACACAAACCTGCTACATTGACGCGATACGCTCTTCCCTGAAAAGTCCACAAGTGTTCTTGAAGCGCACTTTGTCAGAAATAAGAGTAAATCCCTACATGGTGAAAGCAGCAGCAGCATGGAACGGAAATCAGGACATTCAGCTGTGCCTCGATAGCTGGGCCGTGGCCTCGTATGTGGTCGGTTACATAAATAAATCGGACAAGGGAATGAGTTCTCTGATGGATGAAGCTTGCAAAGAGGCACGACAGGGAAACAAAACCTTGCGTGAACAGGTCCGTCACATTGGCAATAAATTCATCAATGCAGTTGAAGTGTCTGCTCAAGAGGCAACATATTTACTTTTGCAAATGCCATTTACCAAAGCATCTCGAGAAGTTGTGTTCATAAACACTTCACCACCTGATGAAAGAGTGTTCATCCTGAAGAGCAAAGAACAACTTGAAAAAATGCCACCAAGTTCTGAAGATGTTGAGGCAAACACCATTCTGAAGTGTTACAGCAGGCGTCCAGCCGCACTCTCTTCCATGTGTCTTGCAGACTTTGCTTCCATGATAGCAGTTACCTTCCCAGCCGACATGCCACTTTCAGCCCGTTTTCAATGTTTGAATGATGATGATATCCAAGAAACCGTAAATTCAGACCTTGACGGACCAAAATGTGTCACTCTATCCAATGGAATTGTTTTCCGCTATCGCAAAAACCCGCGTGTTATCAGGTTTGTGCAATACAATGTCAATGTTGACCCAGACAATTTCTATCGTGAGCAAATCATGTTGTATATGCCTTGGCGCAAAGAAAACACTGATCTCTTGGCAGGGTATTCGTCATACATGGCACACTACCATGACAACCAAAATGCCATTCAAGAAGTCGCCAACAAATACCAACATCTGTCAGAGTCTGTTGAAGCTGCAATTGCTGCTGCTTGTGAATATGAACGCGATGATATTGCTCCAAATGCTCAACATATGGATGCTGAAGATATGGAAGTTGAAACCACAACAAGTGACACATACTCATTCTACGTTCCAAATGCAAATTCCCAACACAGTGAATATGACATCAGTGCAGACATTGGCTTGCCCTCAATGAGTAGTGAGCAGATTTTGTTGCCAAATCGCATTGCAAATTCTGAATTCTACGAAGAAATTCGAAATCTCAATCAAGAACAATTTCAATTCTTTTATCATGTCATTAATTGGATAAAAACTCGAACAGAGCCTTTACGTGTCTTCTTATCTGGTGGTGGAGGTGTTGGAAAAAGTGTGACAGTTAGAGTGTTGTATCAAGGTCTCATTAGATGGTACGGCAGAGAAGCAGGTACAGATCCAGAGGCCACAACTGTTCTAATATGTGCACCTACAGGCAAAGCTGCATTTTTGGTCAAAGGTTCCACCTTGCATTCCGCATTTCGTATTCCACCCAATCGCAATGGCTCCTACCAATCTCTTAGTGCAGACACCCTGAACACCTTACGTGTCAAATACAGTGATCTCCGTGTCTTAATGATAGATGAAATATCCATGGTAGGCTCCAGAATGCTCAATATTGTAAATTGTCGATTACAAGAAATCAAAAACAACAATGACTTGTTCGGTGGCATTCACGTTATCATGATAGGCGACCTCTACCAATTACAACCTGTGATGGATCATTGGATCTTCCAAGATGCCAATACCACCTATGGAAGTCTAGCAAGTAACATCTGGCGTGATAATTTCACAATGTTTGAACTAGTGACCATCATGCGGCAAAGAGACAACCGTACATTTGCAGAACTCCTGAATCGCCTGCGAGAAGCAAAACACACTCCACATGACATAGCAACCTTACAATCCAGAGTGCTTCCACCCAATTCAGTAACTGACCATGCAATTCCGCATCTCTACCCAACGAATGCCCTAGTCGATAGCTTCAACCACACAGTCTACCAAAATGCCACCACTGAAAAGGCCGTTATCCAAGCCAAAGATGTTGTACATGGCGACTTCAGCAATGCTGTCAAACAAGCTACATTAGCACGCCTACCAGATTGCTCATCAGCTACAGGCAACATTCCAAGGTATCTCCATATTGCAATTGGCCTCAGATATGATATCACTTCCAACATACTTTTAGAAGATGGTCTGGTGAATGGAACTTCATGCTTGGTCAAACATTTGACATACCTGACAACAACGCCATTACCAAGCATCATATGGGTTGCCTTTGATGTAGAACGCATTGGCCAATCAACAAGGAATAAATATCGCCACTATTACACAAACTCTATACAACACACTTGGACCCCAATATTCGCAACCACAATCCATTTCTCCTATGGCCGTGATGCAAAACGCATTTCCCGTACCCAATTTCCATTGCGAGCTGCAACAGCGAAAACCATACACAAAGCACAAGGAGCTACCATGGAACATGTAGTTGTACAATTCAGCGAACGCAAGAACAACCACTCTCATTACGTTGCACTCAGTCGTGTTACAAATATTAATAATCTGCAAATCCTGTCTCTCAATGCCCACAAAATCAGTGTAGATGAAAAAGTTGTAGAAGAAATGGAACGTATGCGGACATCAGCACAAGTACAATTTACATTTACACCTTTGTTCAACTTGCCATCAAACATTTTCTGTGTGACCTTTCACAATGTACGTTCCCTTCACAATCACATCCAGGATGTGAAGCATGATCATAATTTAACTTCATCTCAAGTTCTAGCACTTGCTGAATCTCGTCTCCAGCAAACAGATCACAATGATGCTTTTCATTTGCCTTCATATAACATCACAAGATGCGATGCTGAATCTCTGTCAGGACGCCCACATCATGGCCTTGTGACATATGTGAAAGACCATTTGCATGCCACTCCAATCACAAGTTACTCTACCACATCATTTGAAAGTATGTCTATGTGGCTACATGAAGTCAATGTTGCATTGTACATTTGCTACAAGAAACCATCAACACCTCTGTCAGCCCTCCAATTCCATTTCACTACTGCCATTCTTGATCACTTGTCAGACAGCCGTTTCATCATTGTTGGTGATTTCAACCTGCCAGTCGGAACAACACAGTATGAAACTTTCTCCTCATGGCTTGCTGCAAAGGTCCCATGTTCCCAACTAGTTTCTGGTGCCACAACAGACCACGGATCATGTCTTGACTTAGTTTACTCAAATATACCAAATATCAATGTCACAGTCCTTGAAAGCGCATGGTCCGACCACAAACCAATATCTGTACAACTACACACATGATGTGCAGAGCACATAAATCACACTGTCATTAAAATACCTCTTGCTCAACTGGGCCCTTCATTGTTCTGCATTGCAGAGAAAATTTATCACTTTTGTACGTTCCTTTGTTTGTTTCTTTATTTGTTTCTTTATTTCTTTGTTAAATCATTCCACTTCATTAATTTACAGCACATTGTTAATTGATTGCACTTTGTTAATTTATTGCACATTATTAATTTAGTGCACATTGTTTGTTTATTACACATTATTAATTTATTGCACATTGTTGATTTATTGCACATTGTTAATTTATTCCACACTTTGTTAGTATATTTCACACTTCCTGCATTTATTTCACACAGGACAACCCGACATAAGACAATGCAACATAACCAGTGCTGCTGCAACAGTCGTCTATTAAACAATAACCACTGTCACACATAAGTTACTAAATTTATGAAATTCCAATTCTAATTTCAGACAGCAGCACTTTCAACTGCCCATGCCACTACGCTCTACTCTCCGCTGTTTCCACACACCACAAACAACAACAGTGACAATTTCCCATGATTACTACAACCAAACGTCAACAACTTCCATCAACACAGTAAGTTTCAATGGGACACAGTAACACTTTCAAACTATATCTTGCAATCAACCTTAAGTGCCAACAAATCATTGTCAATTTTCATCATGGTAAACCATGTTTGCACAACTTCTAATCTCTATGTAACTATACCTTCAATTATACTCTAAAGATGTAATCTACTTCATTTGAAATACAGAGTTGTGTGTAAATAGATAATCATGAAAGTACTCCTTCAGAAATCCCCAATTGCCAATTGAATTCTTTCTCTTTACAGCAAAATCTAATACACACCTGTCAGGAGATTCATACGTCAAGCAATTCCAGAAATGCCTTTATCAAGAATCCGCACCCTCCATGCATGGACTGCACTAAAAGGCTCTGAACAAAGCTCAAACATGGGTAACTTCTCAAGGTAAGCTACAGGAAGCACTACACAAAGAACATGAACCCCATCCATATGTCTTTATGTTTCACATTCTCAACTGCCAAACATTTTGACTTCTATTTTGTTCTTTTTCCTCAGCTCCCTGTGCTAAAACATTTAAGAAAAATATATCTTGGAGCAGAGCCTCATCTTCTGATATTGTTAAATACTCTATGAAGCTTGAAGATTATTTGTCAAAAATTAAGTATGATATTGCTATGTTTAACTGTAAAGACATACATTGTACTATTCACCAGGATATGATACACAGTGTTTATAAACAAATGTTAGATGCATGTATAAAAGCTGCTGATTTGTGTATTCCTCATACTAAAGCCGGTAAAAGGTGTACTCCTGGATGGAGCGAGCATGTTGAAGCTCAAAAACAGGTGTCTTTGTATTGGCATAAAATGTGGAAGCAAGCTGGTTGCCCACAAAATGGCGAAATTGCAGAAAACAGGCGTACATCTAGGTCTGAGTATCATAAAGCTGTCAAACGCCTTAAGCGTAGTAATGATAACATTAGAATTGAAAAAATGGCAGAAGCACTTGTTAATAATAATCATCGCAATTTATGGAATGAAGTTAGAAAAATTAAGGGTAAAATAACTATCTGCCTTCCTGTATAGATGATGTTTCTGATGATGATGGTATTTGTAATGTGTTTGCTGGTAAATATAATAAGATCTATAACAGCGTGCCGTATGATTATGATGAAATGGATTGTTTAAAAACTGATATCCATAATTTGCTATCTAAAGATTTCAACTGTTATGTTATAAGTACAGATGATGTTATTAAAGCTGTCAAAAAGATTAAGTTAGGTAAAGATGATGGTTCAGAAGGTTTATATTCAGACCACATCATTCATGGTTGTCGTATGTTATATACTCTTTTGAGTTTAATTTATACTGCTATGTTAGTGCATGGCGTAGCACCCTGCTCTATGTTATTAGGAACAATGGTACCTATCCCTAAAAATAAGAGGAAGTCATTATCCGACTCTGATAACTATAGGTCTATTGCATTAAGTAGCATTCTTGGTAAGGTGTTTGATATTATTGTATTAGATAAAGAACATGACAAGTTATTAACGTCAAATCTTCAATTTGGTTTTAAGAGTAAGTCATCTACAACACAATGTACCTTTATACTAAATGAAACTATAAAACATTATAACTTTAATCACACTAATGTGTATGTTCTAATGCTGGATGCTACTAAAGCATTTGATAGAGTTCAATATTGTAAGCTCTTTAGAGCTCTTTTACACCGAAAGGTGCATCCACTTATTTTGCGTCTTTTAATTAATATGTATACTTGTCAGAAACTTCAAGTTAAGTGGGGTGCTAGTGTATCTGATGCTTTCCATGTTGTTAATGGCGTGAAACAAGGTGGAGTGATATCACCAATTTTGTTTTCTGTTTATGTTGATGACCTGCTTGTAAATCTGGAGAATCTTGGTATTGGTTGTTTTTTAGGGAGTAGGTACGTTGGAGCATTAGCATACGCTGATGACATTACACTCGTATGTCCGACTATCTCAGGTTTAAGGAAAATGATTCAGGTGTGTGAGTCATATGCTTATAATTATAATATCCTATTTAATGGCAGCAAAAGTCAACTACTACTGTTCAAAGGACGCAATTGTAAAGAAATTAAAAGTAATATATTTGTTAATGGTTCACTTGTAAATTTCATAAACTCTGCTGTCCATTTAGGTCATCATATTTCATGTATAGATAAAGATATTGCTATTAGTCATGCCATAGGTCAGTTCTGGAAGAGCTTCAATTTGTTAATGTCAGACTTTGGTCATGTTCACTCCTTTATTCTATGTAAATTATTTCGTCAGTACTGTTGTTCGTACTATGGTGCCCCTTGTGGGATTTAAGTAGCACTGCATTTAATAATCTATGTGTGGCTTGGAGGAAAGCCTTAAGAGTTTTATGGAAAGTTGATTATACTACTCATTGTAATATCATTGAATGGTTATCTGGAGGCATACCAATTCATGCACAGTTAGAAATGCGATTTATTAAATTTATTAAAACTTGTCTAACCTCAGAAAATAGTATTCTTAAAAGTGTAGCTGCTCTGTGTACTAGCAACCCTATGTCAATTGCAGGGAATAATTTAAAAAATGTTATATATGAGAATGGTGATGTCATGAATGATATAAATATTATACGTTCCAGACACAAGATGTCATATTGTGATGAAAATCTGATCTTTACCATCAGAGAACTAATTAATATACGTGATGGTAATTTTGTCTGTGATACTCTATCCTGTGATGATGTGAATGATATTTTAAAATGCCTATGTACAAATTGATTATGGTGCTAAAACTATGGTGCAGAGGCTGTTTGTATTTTTTACCTTTGTTACTGTATATATTTTTTAACTGTTTTTAAACCTGTAGATTGTCTCAATCTGAATAAAGATATTATATATTGTTCCATCACGCCATAGATAATCATCAAAGCCGTCCCCAGAAAAGATTAACATTACACTGCAAGGAACATGTACAACCAAACAGTCATCTTGTTGTCTTCAAAACTGCTGTGAGGGACACAACAATGAATGCGATATATCCCTTCATGGATAAGGATGTCACAATAATGAAGCCCTTCCATTACACGCGAAGCCAGTAAGTTTGAAAACTCCTGCTATGCTCAATTCCGTTGATGCTATGGTGTAGCCCATTATTTCAATTATGCATCATATCCACATGCTTCTTGTAGTATAGCTCAAATTTCCCACATCCTTTTTGTACCTCAACCTGTGTCTTTCTCACCCTTGCAATACAGCCACTCATGTTTCCCCATTCTGTCATTTCAGGCCTCTCACTTCGACATTACTACCAAATCGTCCATCGTCACTGCCAACAAATTAAACAGTCCATTCTTCATTTCAAGACCCCACCATGATTATAAGACTCCTCAAAAAATCTCAGGAATCTGCACAAGTTCATGGAACAACTGACAATTCCCTCAAACCCTGTTACAGTACAGTCACTGATATCATCCTTAAAGAACACTATAACATTATTCTTCCCAGAGCAGTTGCTCACATACCAATGACTGTTGACACCATGACCACACCAGTAAATACAATAAACCCTGAAACAATTCTGTAAAGTCATTCAAGACTCAACATTTTCCAATAAATTCTTATAAACAACATGTCCTCTGTTTGTGTCACTTGATTTCTCATGCACCATAAATACTGTAACTGTTACAAACAATATAACTTCCAGTCCAACGTCACCTATCAATCTATCACTTCTTCAAATATCAGTTGCTCAGTGGTTAAAGCAATGGCACCTAAAAATGTGTTAGGCCGGTTTTGAATCCGCGGATTCTTGTGTGTAAAACCATTCAACTCTTTAATTGTCTGAAAATTCTCAATTTTTCTAGCCCTGGAAATGCACGCGTCAAGAGCATCAGCGATCAGATTGATTGTTTTCAGTCATTTAATAACAGATGTTGAACAGTACTATGTATAGAAATATTACACTTTTCAACAATTTCACAGCATAATCAATAATGATTAGACCAATGTCATGAAATTCATTTAGTTTCCTTAATCATTGCAAGTAGTACATGAAGTATTACATGAAGTATAAAACTATATAAACATGATAAAGCACAGCAAATGTTTGATCAATCCTCTTCTAAAACCACAGCTAGTTTTAGACTCAAGTCCCTGTGAAAAGTGTTCATAAGTTCTCTTTTAGCTTCTGTGGATACTGTTTGTATCGTCTTTCCTTTGGGTCCTAGGGCGTACTTATAATCTCTCTTACGTTTGCATACAATGTCAAAAGCCGCACGCAAGTAACCCGATTCATCCTCCTCCCATATGATCAATCTCACTCCAATAGAATACGGGATTTCTTTGGGGAGATGATCGAGTAGTTTCTCTCGTACACAGTCTACGGCTATTCGTATCGGGTTCTGATCAGTGACGACTTCATCCGAATACTTCCATTCTCCCGGCTTAGCCACAGAACATAAGTAATCCCTTATGTCTTCTATCCCATCTCCGTTCAAAGCCGACACCATGAAGATTTGCTTGAAGTGCTCCCATCCTGACTTATCCCGAGTGGCGTACCTTGCGTCGTCTAACATTTTTCGATAAATCTTCCACCACTCCAACTTATCGTTTTCTACGGGAACTTGTAATAAATCTTGATTACTGACACCACTTTGATCGTTCTCTATTTCCTCTGGAGTATCTACACTAGCATTTTCTGAATTATTTCCATCGTCTTCAGGGTCGTCTTCACCTTCTATCAATTTATTGATGTCTAGCTTTTTGTCCTTGGTGATGTGTTTCCAGTTCTTAGTGTTATTAACCAGCCCGTCCGTTAGTCTTCTTGTTGCATTTAGTAGTTTTGTTTTAGGATTCACCAAATCCGCTTTATTGATGACTAAGATTGATGGTTTATGACGGAAGACATGTAGCACTTGGAGCACCATCGGATCGAGTCTCTCTCTTCCCCATATGGGGCTGCCGTCCACCACGACCATCAGTAAGTCTGCGTCCACCAGAGAAATATGAGGGTCAATCAGCAACGACTCTTCCAAGTTGTGTCTGAAAAGAAAGAGAAAATTTATATACATGAAAATATAGGGGAAGCTTGGGAGAGTTGGGCCGCAGGGAGGGTTGGGCCACCCTGATTTTTGAGGAAACTAAAATTTTTTTGAGAAAGCTGCAGCCACCAAAATTTTATGAAAATAAAAATCTTTCAATGGATGTAACATTTCTGGCTAATTTGCTTGTCACGATCTTTAGAGAGAAGAAAATTCAAATTTGGATGAAAAAAGGAAAAACTGAGCCATGTTACGAGTTTTTAATTGTCTGTCACACAACAAGGACTGAGAAAATTTTCTATGGTATGCTTGGCAGGCTTGACTATTCAGTTGTTATTAACATATTTTGGAAAAGTATCAGACAACCGGTTTTGTCATAATTCGGATTTAGGGGAAAATGGTGGAATGGGGGAGAGTTGGGACAGTGCCAATACTCTCCCCACATGTGTTGCATTTACCCAGATTTATTTTTATTAAGACAGAAGAACTTGTCTAGAGCAATTTTCAACATAGATTGAATGTTTTTAGGCCTTAATAATTATTCGTGGTCTAATAAAATTAGATATCAGGAAATCTAGATGGGGAGAGTTGGGCCATCCGGCCGAGGCTTAAGTCTGACAGCAAACTAGAGTTGCAAGAGGCCTCAATTCAGGATTAATGACTTCTATGACCACCATACTGCAGGTTAAAAATATTATGGCCTCAAGTACAGCTTTACCAAACCTGACATATTGCAATGGCCCAAGTCTCTCCCCTGAATGGCCCAAGTCTCCCACTTGATGGGAGAGCTGGGCCAAATGTTTTCCAATTTTCAAAGGACTGTAGCTCATATGTTCTTTGGCAAATATCAATGCAAACCTAAAGATATTTTTCTTAAATATTTCAAGATGCTATACATGCATTAAGCATGTTTTTATAATCATTACTGTTAGCAGGAGGTGCCAGAATGTAAAAAGTGGCCCAACTCTCCCAAGCTTCCCCTACTTTTATAATACCAGTCACTTTCACTGGGTGTAATATTCAGGAAGGGGCCTGGATGGTCCCTGCAACAGACAGACAGACAGACAGACAAACATTTTTATTTGGCCATTTGTACATACTACATAATAAGTTCATATCATATAGATTATCCAGTGGCCAAGGAGGCACTCACTAAGTCAGTTAGCCGACGCTATCGTGGGTGCCCCCTTGTCAAAGTTACAATGCAAATATTACTTAGTAAGTAGACATACATGAGATAAGAAATAAAGTTATTGTTACAAGAAGTATAAAAAGTAGTTGAGAGGAGATGAGGTTATGAAAGATGAGATGATATGATGAGAGAAAGACTAACACGCATATGATTAATGTCTAACTGTTTATGGAGTTTATTATATTAATTTACATGTACTACCCTACTAAAAAAAAAAAAAATGAAAAAAAATAATAAAAAAATAATAATAATAATAATAAAAAAAATAATAATAATAAATAAAATAAAATAGAAAGAAAATAAATAAAAAGAGGTTTTCTTTTTCTTTACGCTCGTCCACAAACATAGCAATTTGATATTGTACAATCAATTTTATAGTTATTTATCAGATATTTCTTTATATACAGTAAGAAGCCGAATTCAGAGTGTGTGAAAATTTTGTTTGTAATTTGCGATATTCCTTTATTAAGTAGAAGAGGCAGTTTATATCTCAGGCAATTTTCCCCAAATTTATGACGAAGTTGAGGCATTACAAAAAACCTATTTCTTGTCCCATATACATGCTCAAGCCTACTGATGAAACCAGTATTTGAGAAATATAAAGGCACTTGACCATGCTGAAGTCTAAAGTAGAATTTATACATTTTTCGAGTTATTATATCTTCAAGTTTCAAGGTAAATAGTGATTTGAATAAAGGATCAGTGTGTGAGTTGTATTTACTTTTCGTTATAATACGTATTGCCCTTTTTTGGAGGTTGAATATACTGGTAGTATTATATCCCCAACACAAAACACCATAGTTCAAATAGGAATGAATTAGGCTGTCATAAATTGTTTTTAGAATGTAAGGTGGTAGAGTATTTCTCAATTTCTTCATAATTCCGATAGTTTTACAAATTTTGTTTCGTACATGGTTTTTGTGGCTGCTCCAGGATAAACTGCTATCTAACACAATACCTAAGAAGTTGAATTGATCAACATATTGTACTTCTTCCCCGCAAATACTGATATTTGGATATATTACTTGCTTGTTTGGTTTATGAAATGCCATGCATTTAGTTTTCTTTACATTCAGCGAGAGTTTATTGAGCCTGAGCCACTTGGTAACATCATTCAGGTGTTCATTCAGCTGTTGTGTCATATCTTTCTGATCATAATTTCTAGCATTTATTGATACTAAGAGTGTTGCATCATCTGCATAGCTAATAAATTTGAAAAAATCTGTTGAGAATGGCAGATCATTGATATAGATAATAAATAGTAAGGGGCCTAAAATTGAGCCTTGAGGCACACCGGTTCGTATTGGTAGGGGGGTGGATACTTCACTGTCCATTTCGACATATTGCTCTCGATTTTCCAGATAGCTTTGAAAGAGAGAGAGGGCTTGCCTGTGATTCCATAATAGTTGAGTTTGTGAAGTAATATGCTATGGTCAATGGTATCGAAAGCTTTAGAGAGATCAATAAAAATGCTTATCGGGAGATTACCTTTATCCATTTCAAGTATGATTTTATCAGTTAATTCGAGGGCAGCAAATTCACAGGAATGTTTTTCTCGAAAGCCGTATTGGCTGGAGAAGTACAAGTTGTTGATAGTGAAGTAGGAATGAAGTTGAAGAAAAATGGCTTTCTCAAAAACTTTGGAAATAGAGGGCAGGAGAGATATTGGTCGATAATTGGTAAGTAAAGTTTCATCACTATTCTTGTATATTGGAAGGACTTTCGCCATTTTCAATTTGTTAGGGAAGACACCCTTTTCAAAGGACTGGTTTATGATTACAGTTAAAGGTTTGTAGAGTTCCATCTTAAGGTATTTCAGTAATTTGGTTGATATTCTGTCAAATCCATGCGAGGTCTTGCTCTTTAGATTACTTATGATCTTTAAAGTGTCCTGCTCACTTAGAGGAGTGAATCTAAAGTTGTTAGTATCGTTGGGAGTTTTCAGGTACTGTTGAAAAGTATTATTAGTCATTTCAGGAATATTTGATGCCAGGTTTGGACCAATGTCAGTGAAGAACTTATTAAATTCACTTGCAATCTCTTTTGGATTGTTGATTATTTTGTTTCCAGTGGTGAAACTTCTGGGAAAATTATTATTACTTTTTGTTGATGATATGATTTCCTTGATCGTTTTCCAAGTATTCTTAATATCATTTTTGAATTTGGTAAATATCCTGTCGTAATGCATTTTTTTTGCTTGTCTAATAACACTCTTCAGTATCTTTTTATAGGTATTTAGGTTTGCTGCTATTTGGTTGTATGATGGGTCGTCACAGGTCATACGTTTCAATTTCTGGTAAAGTTTATCTCTAAATTTCATTGATCGCATAATTGCAGGCGTAATCCAATTAGAGTTCTTATGTTTGTATTTATTGTATTTCTTCGTTTTTACTGGCATATGTTTATTCAGACCAACCTGGAGTATATCATGAAGTATGTTGTAATTGGTTTCAGGATCAGCATTTACGTCAGTGCATATATTTTGAATAATTGATTGTTCTATTAAATGGTTCTTGAGGTTCTGAAAAGCTTTGTCATTACTAACAGTGTAAGTTACGTATTTAGTAGGTTCTTGTTTTCTTTGTTGGAATTCGAGACAAGTGAAATATGGGAGATGGTCTGAAATGTTCGAGATAATGATTCCAGATGAGGTTTTAGAAGTATTACAGGATAATTTACAAAACTGGTTATCTATTAAAGTTCCTTTACCATTAGCCAGTCGAGTTGGCATTGTTATTTTTGGTAGGTACCCATTAGTTACAAATTGCTCGAAGAATTCATTAAATACTGGCTTATCGTTGATCTTAAGTAAATCTATATTGAAATCTCCTGATATAATAGTATCCCCATTTAACTCTTGTAGTGTTGTACCTATTTCAGTAATGAAAGTGTCAAGACTGTCCATTAAATTTCTTGGCGGACGATAGATATTTCCAAGTATAAGACTTTTTTTATCTAAAAAAATTTGAATGAATTGACCCTCCCACATGTTACTTTCGCTTTTACTTACTTCCAAAATGCTGTAATTGAAATTCTTAGATAGATAAATTGCTAGACCAGCATGGCTGGAGCATGTATATGGTTGAGAAATTAGGTTATAATCATCCAGATGCAGG
Organism: Platynereis dumerilii; assembly: GCA_026936325.1. Taxonomy (NCBI): domain Eukaryota; kingdom Metazoa; phylum Annelida; class Polychaeta; order Phyllodocida; family Nereididae; genus Platynereis; species Platynereis dumerilii. The sequence goes on from JAPTHN010000210.1 coordinate 339,156, forward strand.
AGACTAGTATCCGCACTGGTATTAATCCACGTCTCCTGAATGCATATGGCATCAAAGTGGCAATTATCTTTTTTAAGTGAGTGTAAATATATTTTCAATTGGTCAAACTTCGCATTTAGACTTTGAATATTGAGACTGAGGCATTTAAAAAAGTTTGATTTTCCGTTAAGGTTTTCGATTAGAGTCTTTTCATCTAAATAAGGAGAATTCTGGATAACCTGGGGCTCTTCCTCCGCTAATAGTTCGGTACTTTCAATAATTTCTGAGAGACAGTGCAGGCCCGAGTCCGCAATGTTACATTGTGAGTTTTTATCTATTGCTATATTTGTGATATTCAGTTGCATACAACGTAATGGTAGTACATGCATGTGTCTGTAGAGCGTGTTGACATGAGGTGAACAAGGATGATATGGTACATGAGGGAATCAAGGGTATTTGAAATATGTTTAACATGGCTACATCTGAAAGTGGTGGGGTGGACGGTGATTGTCAGGGTGATGACATGAGAGGTGATACAGCCATTCAGATATTGGTGTAAACCCTCAAGAAAATCACTGAATGCAGTAACAGCATTTACAAATTTCTAAGCTAGATATAGCTACCCTTTTTGCAAATATCACACCGGATGTACTCATAAGCTTGACAAAGGACCAAGATTCATCACTTTTTGAATGTCTATAACGTTTCAGTTTCAAGTGTTATATAAAATATTTTTAATGATGCAGTACTTTGTATCAGTGAGAAGTGAAGAAAAAAAATGCACTCAGAACTTATATGAGCACACTAAATATAGCAAGGAAGAAGTAAACCGTGAAAAAAATATCAGTAAGAAAACCTAATGTTAATACACTTGGAGAATTTTAGTACTTTTGGCGCTGCATATTTGAATTTCATGAAGTCTATTTATTCATGGAGATTTGAATTGGTCTCACTGATACATTTTCATCACCACAAATAACAATTGAGTAATTATGTTTTGGAAATGTGGCTTATTACCAAAAATGTGGCTTAATACTAATTTTATGATGACATATTTACTTAAAAATAATAATATGCCCAAATTTGGTCCAGCATTCAAGATCATGCCAACATCTTGGTATTTGTCAAGTGGTGTAGCTTCGTGATCATGAAAAATATGAAAAATATGAACGTAACATCAAACATGAATAATTACTGAAAAACGTTTTTAATGACATACAGATTTCATGATGTGGATGGAGTATTAGGCCTATAGTATATTTTTGTCTCATGGTTCAGCATATATATATATCGGTGAGTTCAGACTAAGACCCATATTGAGTCTTAATAACCAATTTAGGTTATTTCATGTCCGGGTTATATATGGCATAACAAAGGAAAGTAAAGCAGGAAGTTGCACCTTCATAATTTAGCAGCATTCAAGATAATGTCACTGCAATGATGTTATTAGTCATAATATGGAAAAATGCACGTAACTCACGCAAGCATTAACAAGACCCAATATTAATTATACTGCTCTGGACACATCTGCATACTTGGACTGTTAACATTATATCCAAAGAAAGTGATGTATATACATTAATATATTGAATTTTAGTAAAAATCATTTATTTAATATGAGTCATACATGACTTCAAAAAACATGAATGAATGAACCAGCCTTTTACAGCAGCTGATCTGATACTTTCAGTCTAGCTGACAAACTGAAACTGGTTGTCAAACTAGCTGTCAGTTGAGCTGTCAAACTAGCTGTCAGTTGAGCTGTCAAACTAGCTGTCAGTTGAGCTGTCAAACTAGCTGTCGGTTGAGCTGTCAGATAACAACGGCAGAGGATAGATACTCCATCTAGTCTAGCTGTTGAGCTGTCAAACTGGCTGTTGCGTGTCAGTCTAGCTGTCAGTCTAGCTGTCAGTCTAGCTGTCAGTCTAGCTGTCAGTCTAGCTGTCAGTCTAGCTGTCAGTCTAGCTGTCAGTCTAGCTGTAAGTCTAGCTGAACAATTTGTCACAAATGACACTTGCCTTTTCTTGATCAGTGAGTTGATGAGCCCAGGGGTGTCAAGGAAAGCCACCTGGACATTTTCTTGAGTGAACACACCAAGTGTTTTCTGCCTGGTTGTGTGAACTTTGGCACTGACAGAAGAGAACCTGTGCCCCAAAATCCTGTTGGCTAGAGTGGATTTCCCTGCATTTGGTGCTCCAATGATTGACACATTCAGTGAGTGAGGGTTGTCAGGTTGCTGGGGTTTTTCATGCAGACGAATTTTCATCTCTTTTTGGGTCAGTGGAATTTGTTGGAGTGTCAGCAAAGGTTGGGTCCATTTTGAGAACGATTTTTGCTCCATAAACTGTCCTGATGGTATATTAATACTCCCGCATACCTTACATAAGTTCTTATTTGGCAAAAGTCGTCTTAAAGTCCAAATAGCCATGTCAATCCTCATTCCTGTCAAATTTTGACAACCACATGTTCCCAGCTTTTACAACATGCTGCAAATCAGTTTGTTTACAACCACCAGCACCCCTGGTGGCAGAGATCGACACTTCAGTTTCCCGCCAAAAGTATGCCACATGCTCTACTTGTTAGCAGCATCTTTTGGGGACCTTGGCAGCTTGGCTGTGTAATCTCTAGGAATCAATTGAGTCCAAATAATGGAATGATGAAGCCACAACAGTTTGCAATATTCTTATCAAAATAAACAATTATCTAGGATAGAAAATAACTAGAACCTTTCGGTTTTAATGATCTCATAAAACAGCAGTTGAATGGACAACTTGGGTTCGGCGAAAATACACTGTATTCACAGTACACACCTGCACACTTGCGAGTGCAAAATGTTGCATAGTGGAGAATGGGCAGGCCGGTGGGACATCAAGAATAATAAACTGAAGGGAATATAATTGATCAATTGTTAATAAAGCCTATACTTTTGGGCAACATGCACAATGAAAGGAAGAATTTGCCTCTGAGGAAAATGCAAGCCTTCCCCCGAAGTCTAATGGTTGCATCCTTAGTCGATTGGTAGGGCGGAGAGCACAGTAAACTGGTGGGAGCATGGACTCATCCTGTCTCAAATGATGTGAAAATCAAGGAAGGACAGACATGTACTTCCAATTTTCACCTGTGGGAACGAACTGATGTTTGGCCTGATTGCTCATAATGTAAAAGTTGTTAGTCATTTGTAATTTGATAATCACACTTATTGACATCATATTCAATGACCGAGTATGACAAAGTGATATTCACAGCAGCTTTGATAAGCATGAGTTTTTGGGCTGCTGACTACATATGGATATTAACACTGATTCAACGGTTCAGTTGAAGCTAAAGTTGTCGCCCACTTGGCAAGTGAGTGAAGTGACTCAGAAACTGAAGCTTATTCAATTGCTGTGAAAATTGGGTGCTAGGGGTCTTTTTAAAGCATCAAATTTGATTCTGATGAAATTCACGTGCCACAGGTATTTTGTATTTAAGCACAACACAGGTGAAGACATGGGAGAGGAGGGCGGAATATAGAATAATCACTTCAATTTCTTTATCTGTAATTACACATCCCCTTGCTAAGGACCCCCTTGTGGGCAGTGTCAAAAAGCTGCTTGTAAGTTTTTATAACAGAATAATCAGTAGTTTGGCTGGAGTAGCGTGAGAAGTCCATGAATTAATAGTACTAGCATAACACCCGTAAGATGTGGAGGGGGAGGCAGGAAAGAGAAATCATCAATTCAGTTTCTGTGACAGTAATTACAAACGCCGAACCCGGCTGATGACATAATGGGTAGTGTAGGAAAGGTGCTTGCAAGTCTTCATAACTGAACAATCAGTAGGCCTAGTTTTGGTGGAGTAGCCTGCATGAGGGGTCGACCCATGAATTAATAGTATGATGATGATAACCCGTTGATTTCCCAACAGATTATTATTTCCTCATACCGAAAAACAGGAAGCAACCAACTCACTATGAAAAGTTAATATGTCAATTTCAGCCATTGCAACACCTTGTGACATTTTTTGAGTCAATTTCCTAACTGCTTTCTGTCAGAATAACCATCAGTATCACTTTTTGATGTGTTACCGACATTGGTGACAATTATTCTCAATACCACCAAAAAATCAGCAAAACAATTTTAACATTTTGATACCAGTCACTATCAAGACCAATTTCAGTAACAAAAAGTACTATTGTCACCAATTTTAATATTTCCTTAGTGCGACTGAAAAGCAGACGGCACAAAAATATATGTCTCTACATTGATCAGTAGCTTGATGAGCCTGAAGATTCACTCACAGACATGCTGACATGAAACTGAAAAGTGAATTCACAGTCATGCACAGACATTTTGTATTTGTACACACATTTGCATTGCTGCAATAACAACATTGTCGCGGTCCAATGCTCTGGTGACCTACTTAGGAATGAGAGCCCTATATGTTAGACAAGTGTTGCAAAATGACTGAAGTGTTGCAAAATAGCACTCAAAACTTGTAAAACTAAAATTTCCGGTTTTTGTTTAGTGATGCTGTCATGGTCCTCTGTTAATCCAACTAAGAGAAACTCTCATCCCACTTGCCTCCGTTCCAGAATAAGAATTGAGTGGATAGCTTTTCCACACTCCTTTGCAATATCTAGGTCACAGTGACCTCATTGACAACTAGACACAGATTAGCACAGAGAACTTCAGAAATGTAATAAATCTCATAAAGCTTTGCTTTATGAGATCTAAAAATTAATTGTTTCATGTACCTGAAATCTATATTCCCCACTTTGCCTGCCTATGTATATCAGGTGGTTGTTTCAATCTAATTTGTTTAAAGTTCATGTATTCTGATACAGTATTCATAGAAAACCTTTTGAAATTAAAATAAAGTAGATTTTTAAAGAGTATGAATAATTGTGGAAAAAAATAGCTATGGGGCTGCTAGGGCATTTTAAAGCAAATTGGTAATATTGTCAACTGCTTGTTGTAAATCAAATTAAAAAAATCTAGCTGTTTATAGTGATGCATTTATTTCTTGTACTGTATTAATTTGTCAAATATTTTTTGTTTAGGGTGGAGCTGGTAAAGGTGTGAGCCTCACGGCATATACAGCAATTGCTCTATTGGAATTGCAGCAGGTTATCCCATCTGATGAGGTGAGTGCTTTAAGACAGGTATATATTCCTGGAATTGTGTTTTCATTAGTCAGAGAAGATCTTAATTAAATCAATTCTGTAACATCTTTTTAACTAAAAAAAATGTTCAGACTTTAGTTATTCCTAACAAAATGGGGGTTACGCCCTGGGAAGGTTAGCTCATAGTCCGCGGGCCACCGTAACCCCCCCTCCCCCCCTTGGGAATTTTGAAGACACATACCATCGGAAAGCTAATATTCCAGAGAACACATTTTTGCTTGTTGGTCATTATATAACCTCAACGACTGGCGGCCATGATGGATAATTCCAAGATGGCCGCCAATTAACCATTTCGCCCGTATCTCTGGATCTAATTGGGCTAGAACAATGATTTTTGGGTCTAAATATATGTTTTCATGGGTCAGGAATTCATTAAGACAGGTTTTGATACTCTCCTGGGAAGTTAAGTGCAGTTTTACCCCGTTTTTCAAAATGGCGGCCATTTATTTTGCCTCAATCATCGATATAATAATACCAAGGATCTATCGTGTTATACTATCTATTTTAATACACTAAACTATTACTATATATTACTTAGTATTTTTTTTTAAATAAAGGACATGGAAAGGGTATTGTTTCATTTTGGACCGAGGGTCTGGACATCCAAGCCATAGCCAGTTCATAGTTTGGAGTTGTTGAAATTTAGCAAAAATCTACGATTGTCCAAATTTTACGAAGCTTGACTAGAGTGTCCAGAACCTTGGTCCAAAATGAAACTATCTGTGCCAGATAGCCTGACAAATAAGCTAAATTACCATATAGAATTCAATATGCCTGGCCATTTTTATGACCACTTTTAAGCCAGCTCATAGTTAGGAAGTTGTTGAAATCTGGCAAAAATCTGTGATAGTCCTTATTTTACAAAGTGTGGCTGGTGTGCCCAGACCCTTGGTCCAAAATAGAACTATATGTGCCAGATAGCCTGGTAAATATACTAAATTGCCATATAAATTTCAATATGCCTATTGCCTAGCCATTTTTATGACCACTTTTAAGCCAGTTCATAGTTAAGGAGTTGTTGCATTTTAGCAAAAATCTGCGCTAGCCCAAATTTTACGAAGTGTGGCTTGAGTGTCTAGACCCTTGGTCCAAAATGAAACTATATGTGCCAGATAGCCTGGCAAATAAGCTAAATTACCATATAAAATTCAATATAATTAGCCATTTTTATGACCACTTTTAAGCCAGTTCATAGTTTTGAAGTTGTTGAAATTTAGCAAAAATCTATGATTGTCCAAATTTTACGAAGCTTGACTAGAGTGTCCAGAACCTTGGTCCAAAATGAAACTATCTGTACCATATAGCCTGGCAAATAAGCTAAATTACCATATAGAATTCATTATGCCTGGCCATTTTTATGACCACTTTTAAGCCAGCTCATTTTTTTTTTTTTGAGTTTATTAAAAGTTTATAAAAAAAAAATATATATATATATATATAATCAGAGACATTACATAGTTTATGACGAATATATACAGATTGATACCACTACAGTTATATTTAATCTGTATTTACAAATAAAATGTTACACTATTGCATATATATAGTCGCAAAAAAAGAGAGTCAGTCCTATTAAATTCCACCAAATTATTAAGTATGACACAGTATGAATATACAATGTATTTATGTACAATGTACATCAGTAAAATATTCTTCAGTCTGGGTTACAGTACTACTGATTTGATACTGAGCATAGTATTAATTGTTTAGTGTGAAATGTAGGGCACAATATATTACCTATCTCAAAGAATTAGTTAATAGATGACATTTCAGAAGTTTCTTAAAAGAAAAAAGTGAGCATCTACATGTTATCTCATTTCGTAGCACATTATTCCAAATAGACACTCCTTGAAAGCGTATGGTTTTCTGAATATTTTGGAAATAGTTTGGAAGTTGTTGAAATTTAACAAAAATCTGCGATAGTCCAAATTTTACGAAGCTTGACTAGTATGTCCAGAACCTTGGTCCAAAATGAAACTATCTGTGCCAGAAAGCATGGTAAATATACTAAATTACCATATAAAATTAAATATGCCTAGTCATTTTTATATCCACTTTTAAGTCAGTTCATAGTTGAGGAGCTGTTGAATTTTAGCAAAAATCTGCGATCGCCCAAATTTTACAAAGTGTGGATGGAGTGTCCAGAACCTTGGTCCAAAATCAAACTTTTAATGCCAGATAGCCTGGTAAATAACCTAAATTACCATATAAAATTAAACATGCCTAGCCATTTTTATGACCACTTTTAAGCCAGTTCATATTTTGGAAGTTGTCGAATTTTAGCAAAATTCTGCGATAGTCCAAATTTTACGAAGCTTACTAGAGTGTCCAGACCCTTTGTCCAAAATGAAACTATTTGTGCCAGATAGCCTTGGAAATATACTATATTACCATATAAAATTCAATACGCCTAGTCATTTTAATGACCACTTTTAAGCCAGTTTATAGTTTAGGAGATGTTGAATTTTAGCAAAAATCTGCGATAGTCCCAAAATTTACGAAGCTTGACTAGAGTGTCCAGAACCTTGGTCCAAAATCAAACTACATGTGCAAGATAGCCTAGGAAATATACTAAATTGCCATATAAGATTAAATATGCCTAGTCATTTTCATAACCACTTTTAACCCAGTTCTCAGTTTAGGAGATGTTGAATTTTAGCAAAAATCTGCGATAGTCCAAATTTTACAAAGCTTGACTAGAGTGTCCAGACCCTTTGTCCAAAATGAAACTATATGTGCCAGATAGCCTGGTAAATATATTAAATTACCATATAAAATTCAATATGCCTAGTCATTTTTATAACCACTTTTAAGCCAGTTCATAGTTTAGGAGTTGTTGAATTTTAGGTAAAATCTGCGATAGTCCAAATTTTACAAAGTGTAGCTGGAGTGTCCAGAATCTTGGTACAAAATCAAACTAAAAGTGCTAGATAGCCTGGTAAATAAGCAAAATAAATTACCATATAAAATTCAATATGCCTAGCCATTTTTATGACCACTTTTAAGCTTTTTCATTGTTTGGAAGTTGTTGAATTTTAGTAAAATTCAGCGATAGTCCAAATTTTACAAAGCTTGACTACAGTGTCCAGAACCTTGGTCCAAAATGAAACTATATGTGCCAGATAGCCTGGTAAATATACAAAATGACCATATAAAATTCAATATGCCTAATCATTTTTATAAACCACTTCTAAGCCATTTCATAGTTTAGGAGTTGTTGAATTTTACCAAAAATCTGCAATAGTCCAAATTTTACAAAGTGTGGCTAGAAAGTCCGGACCCTTGGTCCAAAATGAAACTATATGTGCCAGGTAGCCTGATAAATATATTAAAAATTACCATATAATACTCAATATTATCTTTAAAATAATAATGGTTTGTACTTAAAATAATAAAAAATTAATTTAACATCTTTGTTACCATTTCTGTGCCAAAATAATATTTGGCAAAAGAAAAACTGGGTAAGGGAAGAAAAAGGGCCTCTCTTGTTATGAGCATTCCTGTTATAAATGAGAAATATTTTAATAAATAACCAATTTCTTCTTTTATTAACCATGGCTGAATTCATGACTTTTGTATAGAATTTACCTTCGATTACAGTGATTGTATGTGTGTGGAAATCTTCTTTTGTTTTAAGTAAAATGTTTGGGTAAGATAAAGAAAATGGCCTCCTGTCAAATTTCAGTCCCTCCTCTTTTGTAAATCAACATAGCATCATGTACCCTACTAATTTGTGGTTTCAATGATACCTACATTTCGTTATATGAATGACTATTGAGGCAGTTTTTGCCAATTTTGTGGCATAAAGCATTTCTTGTTAAAAATAATGAAATTTGGTACCCGATATTCCAGGGTTGGAAAAAACCCGGGTAAAATTAATTTTTCCCGGCCCGGTGGGTATAACCTGGGTTTAACCCGGGTTTAATAGGTTAAACCCGGGTAAAAGTGGGTTTTATTGGGTAAAATCGATTTATCAGTATCAACAGCCTTATTCAAGATCACAATTTTACCAAAGTTACTGACAAGGTAATTTCCAAGTATTGGCAATTGGATTTAGCTAGTACCTACATTGGTTGGCAAGGCGGGTGCATCCCTCTAGGCAATTTCTTGGCACTAACTAGGGCTATATCAGCAGTCAGCATGTTCAGCTAATTGTTCCGATTTATTTGTAAAATCGTCTACAAAACTAACTGAAGCAACGCAAATCCGGTCCTTAAACAGAGCAGGTAGAAAATCTAATCTACTCAACAACCCTGAGTGCAATTCGGATTTGGTCAGTTAGGAAGATCTGATCATGCCGATCTCACCTCTGGAGTTCTGTTCTTTACTCCTGACCAATTCACCAAGGAGAGAACATCTCACTTTATTCTTGTTTATGAAATGCATGCTGCAAATATATACAGTAGTTCCTTATCAGGATACAGGAGCATACTTTTAGTGGCATGAATTACCAATTTTCTTTTGAGTCTTGTCTCCCAAGTTCTTGAGATAGATGCGTCACTTTATATTTCACCTCTTCGCAGAGGCCATATACATTTTTTAATTGTTGGATAAGACTGGGTTTCATTGGATCTCTCAGCAGCTACTAAATGTGCTTCCTTATACTGATAAAATCAATGCTGATCATGTAAATTTCTTAAAATGTAATGAACATTGCTGCTCCCTTTTACATGTACCGGTATCTAAATAGCAACTGAAAGATCCCACACATTTTATCCATCAATCCTCATAATTGACAAGAACTACCCTGAGGGCTGCACTGACATTACCTACCTACTTACCAGACTGTGACCACCATGCCAGTTCAGGTTTTAACATGATTGATCTCTCTAATTCTGACATTTTAAACTACTTTTGATAGGCAAATTACTAGTTTTACCCAGGTTTTACCCATTTCGGGGAAAAAGGTCAATTTTGCCCAGGCCGGGTTTAATACGGGTTTAACCCGGGTTAAACCCGGGGGGTGGGTTTTATTTGCCAACCCTGCGATATTCAGAAAAAATGTATTTTTTCTGGGATTGAGGCTGCCATTTTGAATAAACAAGGGGTAAATGCACTATCTTCCTTTCAGAAAAGGAAAACCAGTTGTGATTAAGTTCTTATTTCAGGAAAAATTATGTTTATCCTGAAAACCATCAATGTAGGTCACCCGGACATGTTTGTAAGAAAATATGTTTGGTTGCCAATATGCAATATGGCTGCCATAACCAAGTTAAAAACATGAAAATACCTGTTTTAAAACCCCTGAAAACATAGTTAACAGAATATAGACTATTACAAATATCTACAATTGTTTTCATAAAGATACACAGAATCCTGGAAGATATATTCACAGCAGAATCTATGTCGTTCATCCCCTATATCGGAAAATTTGACTTAATTGTACATAAATGCAATAATGAATAATTGACTGCAGGTAAGCTATTGTTGCAGTTACATGGTTGTGTTATATATCATTTTAAAGCTATGAATATACAGAATGATGTGAAAGAAACTTCAGGATGCTTCTGACCCCTAGTGACCCGTACAGGGAACTTTCGTGAAATAAAATGAAATTTTCTTTTTAATTTCGAGTTATGGCCGCATGTTTTCCATTCTGTTGACCAAAATAGATATCCTAATCAATCAATTTTTGCACTAAATAGATAGAGGAATTAAATACCTTCAAAATGGTACCATTTAAGCATCTATACATGGATTAGTTTATGAATAACAGTATATTTTCTGAAAATAGCGGCACTCGGTTTGGCGAAAATTTATTTTCAACCTTCCCGCACTCATATAGCTCCTGCTGGTTATCGTTGAGGTCTAAGATTGACCAACAAGCAAATTTTGTAACTTAAGATATATATCTTTCAAAATATATGGGTCTCCGAAATTCCCAAGGGGGGGGAGGGTTTCGATATCTGGCCCACGGACTATCAGTGGTATATATGTAGTGTGCTGGGCTGCCAATCACTGAGTCCTGGGTTCAAATCCAGCTGTTGCCGGGTCACCTGGACCCATGCTGGATTGCAGTTTCCATCATCCTTCGCGGCTTCCCCTCATTTCTGTGTCCTCCTCCTGTCCTAATTAGCCTTCCCAGTGCATAAATACAGGACGTAAAGCCCCAATCATCAATCCGCCCTCCTTACAAAACACTAAGATTTTAGTAGCACCTCTCCACATTACCCTTTCTTGAGCTTCGTAGAAATATATATATATATAAAACTTTAGGTGATCCAAATTTAATTCTGGGATGCCTCTCTATTCTCCTGCGATCTATTTTTGGCTTTCCTCCCAAAGTGTATTTCCAGTTGGCTATTGGTCTTACACTATTGTAAACTGGCACATCATACTATAATTCACAAACCCCTTACACTACTCCAACCAAACTGCTCATTGCCCAGTTATGAAGAATTGCAAGCTGATTTTCTGTGTATTCTCTATAATGTCCTTAGCTGGGTTCGATGTTCAAATAGGCCGTGATAGTGGAACTCTCCTGTTTCCAGCTCTCCTGTGTTGACGAACAGAATAAAACTATTTCCAGGAACAAGCTACCATGTTGTACCATTGCTGAGTCAGTGGAGCTGGCATTCCAGGCCCCAGGGCACTTTTAATCAATTGAAAACATTACGGATTTGCATTGCATAGTCTTAAATGGAATGTTTAGCATGGATTGCCACCATATTCCAGTACTGTCAGGCTGATTAAGACTTTGTTACGGACCTTAGAAACCCCGGCTCCATTGTAAATTCCCAGGCTGATGTTTCCGGAAATAGTTTTATTCTGCTCGTCAACACAGGAGAGCTGGAAAAAGGAGAGTTCCACTAACGCCCGCTATTACAGTCACAGAATTTGAGGTGGTGTTTTCTCATAATCTAACTTTAGGCCATTACGAAGCACCCTTTATTTTGCCCCTTCTCACATATATCTTCACCCCGGGGGGGGGGGGGTACTCACTCTATAAGGGTGTATATAGAAGCGCCGCTGGATGGTTTAGGTTTTTCGGCCTTCTTGGATTAAAATGGTTTTGGTTTTTGGACAATTCTGATTAATTTGGTTCTGGTTTTCGCAACCCCAACCTGTTTGGTACCGTTAGAATCGGCTTCAAAAGAGGATTAAAATAGTTTAAAAACCATGAAGATTAAATTGGTTGCCGAAAAATTTAGTGAAGATTAAAATGGTTTGTGGTTTTGGCGCAGTCTCCGGATTAAAATGGTTCTGGTTTCAAAATTGCCGTGGCGCATCCGTATGCAAAATTCCGCGAAGTACCCCCCCCGGGATCTTCACAGGTGATATGCTAGTGTATTTAAAATTTTGAAACATTCTCAGTTTGCATTTGAATTTGCTTGCAGCTGGAGCAGTCAATCAAGAAGGCTGTGACATACTTGGAAGGTTCCATTGAAAGCATAAAAGACGATGCGTACACCTTATCCATAGTGGCCTATGCTCTTGCTTTTGCTAAGAGTTCCCAAGCCAGCTATGCCCTCAACCAGCTCAATGCCTTGTCTACAGATATAAGTAAGGGCTATTCCATTATTTAAAAACCTGGGGGTGGGGTGGTCAGGTTACATTTTTATCCCCCCCCATGCATCTAAAGTGTATTATTTTCGACCCCCCCATCATGCATTAAATGAAAATATTTTACCCACCTGACATGCATCAAATAAAACTTTTATTATTACAATGCGTAAACCTTCATGAAGCGATAATGCCCCCCATACATCTGAAGCAATTTCTTTTGCATCCCACCGTACATCTGAAGCGAATTTCCGCCGATCCCTACATCCATCTTATGAAAAATAAATCAACCTGACCAGCCCCCCCCCCCTCAGGTTTTTAAATGGAATAGCCCTAAGTGCGACATTAGATTTTGTATATTTCTTGAAACTTAAATATTTCATGCATGAAAATAACTCTTGCCTTCCATGTTGTCTCGTGTTATATGCATGGAAAACAACACCTTATGAATATTCTAAGGTCACCATCTAACCTTTAGATTTTGTTATAAATAAGTTTATTTTGATCGTTTACATTTAACTTATAAATGCTAATGCAGAAAAATGATTCAAAATGTATTGCCTACAATCCTGAAGAATCGTTCAAAACATTTTGATTAGAATGTGTTTTCTGAAAGAGTCCTTTTGTTGGTGTTTTCTTTGCAACGTTCTGTATTCCTATGATATAAAATATGAATGTCATTACATGACAGACAAACTGCCGAAACCATGCTGTAGGGTGCTCACATTGGACTGTTCTGGAAGTGCATTAGCTTGGTCTGCATTGCCAGGGGCATATCTAGAAATGGCCTGAGGGGGGGGGACATGGCCCAATGCCCCCCCCCCTCAATGTTAAACTACACAATATGTCATAGACTCATTGGGTGCAATCTATATTCTACCACAATTTCTTTATTCCAGAGGGTATGAAGTTCTGGTCGGACCCCAATGGCCAGAGTTATGCTGACATCAAACCCTGGGAAAGGTATTACGCCACTCCACCCCTGGATGTTGAGACGGCCTCTTATGCATTGATGGCCACTTTGGTGCAAGATGGCGATGGCGTGCCAATTGTCAGGTGGTTGACCTCTAGGATGAACCCCCAGGGCGGCTTCTACAGCACTCAGGTAAGGGTTTATTCCTCTATTGTCCTGGTTGCTTGAAAACGAGAGGAGGGGGCGGTTATCTCCCTGAAAATTTTCCCATGTTAAAATTTGTTTGGTATTGGAGAGACCTCTAAGAGGTACGATCACAGCATGTTGATGGTTGGCGCAGTGGTTAGCACATCTGCCTTGTGCACATTGAATGAGGGTTCAAATCTCACTCTGATCCTTGGTTATCTCTAAAATGATTGGTATGGCGAGCAGATTTATCTGGAATATGAATTACATAAAATCATGCTATATTTTGTAATTTTGCAGCTCATCTCCTGCTAGATATGAGTCACATATATTGCAATTGAGTGTGATTATTTTGCTGCTATTGTTAGTTTACTAACTGTAGTATTACGGCTATTTTCAGGACACTGTGATGGGTCTGGAGGCTCTTGGCAAGTTTGCAGAAAAGATTTATTCATCAGTGGATAGCCAGAACGTGAACGTGGAAGCCTTGGCCATGAATGACGCCCACACGTTTGACACGGTCACCAAAAGGAACTCTGCCCTTGTTCAAGTCTATGAGGTATGTCCTGCATTAAATCAATTGTGCTTTTTGTCGTTTATTGTTTAATTAATCATTACTACAGCATTGAATACTGCACTTGATCACTTCATAATTCTACTTCGATATTTCTTTAATTAAGACGTAAGAAAGTTTTTTCGCTATAAATTTCGTTAATGACTCTACTGATTTTGCAGTACTCTACTGATTTTGCAGATGTGTATATTTTGTTTTTAAAAATATAAACATTCTTAATTCTTTTGATATAGGCTCCAGCTGAAGCTACGGAGATAACAGTGACTGCTACTGGACAGGGAGCCGTGGTTGTTCAGGTTAGTTTTACTCTTAAAATTAAAGTCATTACGCCTACCGTAGTTCAAAATACAGTGGGGTTAAGAGTAAAGGAGTCCAAGGATTTTTGGAGGGATCAAATTACAAGTGAGCTTTCAGTAGGGAGTCAGAATAAGAGATAGAAAATATGATTGTGACTCCCGACTTCTCAGAATGATTGTATGATCTTGTGTATTTCAAAAGTTATTGAAAACAAATTTGGATTTGATATGATGTAAGAATGATACAAGGTTTTGGAGTAGGAGTTTAGAGTTGGAAGTCAGAGGTTTTTGAGATGTTACAGTTGGTAGTCAAAATTTGGTCAGTAACTGGGGGACTTGGGAGTCAGAGTAACATCTTACTGACCCGACTCATGACTGCAAAGCTCTGAAATTTATTTCTATACCAGAGGTGCTTGGAGGGATTAGTTTGTTTGGATGGGTTATTTAAGTGCCAATTTCACTGTATGAGAGTTAAACACAGAGAGGTTAATGCTTGGGAGGATGTTACCCTGGCTGAACTGAAGTGACAATTTGTATTAGTAGTGAGAGAAGAGAGAAATGCCTTTGACACATTCCAGATTTCAGTAACATTTTAATGGACATAATATTATATAGATTAAATGTCTGTTGTCAATAGAACATAACATGTAGAACAGTCCTAAATTATCACCATTAAGTCATGCATTCATTGCCTTCTAGCCCTTCTTATCATGCTTATTGCAGATGACAGTTTCCTACAACATGATGGACGAAAAGAAATCGAAAGAATTTGTCCTTGACGTCAAGAGTAGTTACGACAGCAATTCTGTGACTGTGTCCGTGTGCATGTCGTAAGTACAACTCGTGATTTTATTGCTGCCTTAGCATTTAATGTCTGAAGTTCAAGACATCAAATGTTCTAAATGTCAACGCTTAACTGTGTTAACTACTTCTGAATCACTAACAAACGAGCCAGTCTGCTGTTGAAGCAAAGGAAAATAGCGAGGCTGCGGAGTGGGGACTGGCGAAATTAAATTTGAATTGGGTATCGAATTGGTATCTAGGGCACTGGGACAGCTGCCCGTCAGGTCTACACTCAACATAACTCAGTAAACTCAGCAGAGCTATGCAGCAATAAGTGTCATGTTGTAGCCTGCTCTGTTGGTCTAATGGTAGCGTGCTATGCCGCCTATCACTAGGTACAGGGTTCAAATCAAGCTATTGCCGTGTCACCTGGGCCTATGTTGGACTCCTGTTTCAATCGTCCTTCGCCTCATTGCCGTGTCCTCCTCCTGTTCTAATTAGCCTACCAAGTGCATAAATACAGGATGTAAAGCCCCAATCATCCATCCATCCATCAATTGTAGCCAGCTCCCTCATGGTTACATGTAGAGCAGGCAGCTTTATTATTTGATGACCCCAGTTTATGAAAAGATTTCTTTATATCCTAACAGCTACAACGGAGAGGAGGACAGTGGGATGAGCATCATGCAGGTTGAATCACTGTCCGGTTTCTACCCCGATGGACGCGAGGAACTTGAAGCAAAATACAAAGACACAGGAATGAAGATAGCCGAGGTGGACGGTGCCAAAATGATCACATATTGGGACGAGGTAGGTGCCATAATTGTGACTTGCTATGATGAGCTTATCTATTGGCAAATACAAATCATATGATATTGTGATTCATATGACTGGCTCTGATGAATGGGAGATATAAAAAATAATTCAAATCTTCATGGTGTCCACTTTGGAACGAGACGGGATTGAGGATGTGAGGGATTAATAATTCTACTATAAATGAAGACCTACTGGGACAATTCCCTTTTGACTTATTTGGTTATAGTGTTAATACGATTGTTGATTGCTTGTATTTTAGGTCACAACTGATAAGAAATGCATAGAAGTCGTCCAGAAGAGAGCGGACAGTGTGATGAATCTACAGCAGCAGCAGGTCACGGTCTACAGATATTATGCACCAGGTATTGACAAGACGCATAATATACATTGCATCGTTGTATGCCATGCACTCATAATGACGTGATCTAAAAAAACTTAAAAAAGATTAAGATAATGTCTGAGTCAGTGAGCTTTTAACTTTTAATTGAAAACCCATTTGATTCTGGTCAAAAAACTTGATTTCTCTTTTTTCTAAAACCGTGACCCAATAATTTCATGAATACTTTGAAGTAGGGCTGCACGATTAATCGCAAATTTATTGTTATCGCGATATCAAGTAGGGCGATAATGTTATCGCACAAAGGGGCGATAAATAAATCATTAAAAATGTCTGCATTTCTGCCCAAGAATGGGAATTTATTTTCATGAAACTCAAGCTTTTTGCTAAAATTTTGGAGTTTTTAGGTAAATCTCTTGCTTGTGAATGTATCGCATAATTTATCGTCATCGCGATATGAAACATATTTATCGCTTATCGCATCTCAGCCTATTATCGAGCAGCTCTACTTTGAAGTATTAAGATATTGTAGCTCCTGTTTTGAGCCTATAAAATTGGAATAACATTTCTGTCAACGCAGCTTTGGAAGCCGCTTTGTATTTATCCTGAATATGCACACACAGAAGAATGACCTTCATTACAGATTGTTTCATAAGCCACAATTTACCGACTTTAATAATTATACAAAAATTAAATGGGCAATTCCGTAAAGTCGGACGTACAGATCAGACACTTTAACAGCTTGTATAGCCCTAGCATTACATGTTTGCCATTCCATTGTAAAGTAAGTATGAGGCCCTGTGGCAGGGCTTTAAAACAAGCCATCAACCAAAGCTGAAAGTGCAATAGGAGCTGAGCCACAGGACAAATTGCATCTCGTCGGACGTACACAGAGAAATGGCACTTTTCTGACTTGATGGCTCGTCTCTCAAAACTCTGTGATTTATATGGAGAAAAATTAATCAACTGACCTGTATTATCAAGAAAACTATTTAAGGCATCAGCCAGGTTAATTTCCATGGCGATGTTGTCATTTTTCATAAAGCTGTAGTCATTTATATTCCGTGTCGGACGTACACATTTTTCGTGTCGGACGTACGCGTGTGAATTGCTAGTGTAGAGGATGCCAGCAGTGCATTGATGATCCACAATTTTCATTTTTTCTTCAAAGTTGAGTTCTTTCCAATAATTATCATCCATGAAATGGCTTCAGCATTGCATATTTGTGCCAAATGGGATGTCTCAAACATTAAGTTATTTTCACTATTTTCACCCTTAAATTTACAGCATTTTTAGCACAGAAAAGTCACAAAAATCACTAGTTGTACCTGCAATTTTCACCGTAATTGCACATATTACAGTAATACATATTGAGAGAATGCTTGACAAATAAAATTTTTAAGGTATTTTGCACAAATATGCAAACAAATGAAGAATTTCTGCCATTTTCGGACAATTTCTGTGTATGCTTTTTTTTATTATCACAGCATCATATACTGGGCCAAAACTGGTAGATATCATTTTATCTTTCATTTTGTATGAGTATGACACCTGTCTTAGCTTGTGACACAATTGCGTGCCAATTACACATGCTATGAACTAGCTTTCACTTAATTTTATGGCTGAAAACAGAGTTAAAAATGACCGAACTTCAATGACACCATATATTTCCTGTTTTTTGGCCTATACTACTTTAAGATTCACCCAAATACACTGGCCTAAGGTTTTCTTATGAGCCCAAGCCTGTGTACCAACATATGTATCATTTCCTTAATTCCAGATGGACTTTCATAATATTGTGTCGGACGTACATTCCCATTTTCGTGTCGGACGTACATCCTTAAAATGTTCTCCTTGGCAATTGTATTACGTTTAAATAATTAAAGCGACCACCATGCTATTCATGGACATAAATTTGCTTTGCATTAGACGTTTCATGAAATTAACATCAGTCGCCTGGGAGCAGGAAAATTATTTAGTAATTTTTGTGTCGGACGTACATTAGAATCTTATTAGGTCAAATTTCACTGCCTGACAGAATTCGCAAGGATTGCTGAAAGAATTTGCAATGCAAAATGAAAGTGTAATCCCTCAGGTAGTAAATGACAGCAAAATGAAACCAGCTAACCTATTTCTATACTGGCACTGACAACTTAAATTAGTAGTGTCGAAAATGCAATAATTGCAGTCACCAAACATGGCATTACTTAAATGCAAATATATCAAAAACCAAATTAGATAATCAATTGTTTTTTTATGTACCTGAAAAAAGACTTATTTTGGCACATTATCGCACCCATAACACATACCAATGTTAATTTTGCAATTTTGACTGATTGGTTGATGACTTTACGGAATTGCCCAAATATGTATTTCATTGTTCCTCTAATTCCAGAAAGCCAGCAAGCAGCCTTCTACCAGGTTCCCGCCGAACTGCAGAGTTTAGATGTTTGCCTTTCATGTCCCGACTGTGAAGGGTGCGAATCGTATAATTCCGCCAGTAAAATTCAAAATGTAATAGCCGCAATGTTACTGTGCTTAATCAGTGCCTTTGTATTGACTGTTTAGTTCAATTTGAGGCATTGATATTATTTTGGTTATTCTGTTATTGTTAGGGCCAAATAAGGAGATTTTCAGAATCCTTGATCCTTACTTATCATATACTTATGGCAGACTGAAGGTATGAGTAGGTAACTTGCTTAAAGAATGATGTTTTCTACTGTGATTATGTTCTGCATTCAGAATTCAATGAGTTCCAGGTAAAATTGAGTTGTGGAAGTCTAGCGCTCTTAGCGCCTGGTCTTGCTAAAGTTTGGCTATAAATAAATTCAAAGGTACCATATTCTGACTGTGCCTGCTAACTTCATCTGGACGAAAATAGGTCACTCTCGAACTCAACCAATCAGAGTGGTTCTAACAAATCTTACCTTTCCAAGAACTTCTCTGATTGGCTGATTCCAAGAGTGACCTATTTTACCCTTCAAAGAACTTCCCTGATTGGCTGATTCCAGAAGTGACCTATTTTTTTCCAGATGAAGTTGACAGGCCCAGTAAGAGCATGATTCCTTTTAAGTTGCTAGTGACAAATGAAAACAAGACTTTATTTAGGCCTTGGCCTATGATATAAGCTGCTGTCTAGAAACTATCTTTGTAATTTGATATAAAAAGAGGGGGGAAGGATTCTATGCTCTCTTTTTTGGCTCTAACAAAAATCACGCACCCCTATTTGTAGCCAGCGAATCTGTACATATATTGAGTACGGTTATGCACGTCGTGTAAATCCTATCATAGGCTATGTCGCAGTTAGTCTTGACTGTTTAATACCCGTTTGTTCTTGTGAATTTGTAGACAGTCGTTGTACCAGAAGTCAAAATTAGTTCAAATTAGGAATTTTCGTTTCGTAGTGGTTTTATGTACATCAGTAACTCTTTAAGATATCATTAACAGAAAAGTATTACAGAAAGATTTTATATATAATGTGTACATACCTAGCCAGGGGGAGAGAAATCCAGATTTGACATGGCGATTTTGAAGAAAATGTAACAATAAGATATTTAGGATTTCCGTTTTTTACATGAAATCTATATGAAATATATATCCTGATGTTTGTCCTTGCAAGAGGTGTAATAGGTGGGTTTTAATCCCTAAACTAACCCCCACTACTGAAAACAATGTGTCTCCAAAGTTTTGTAGTATAACATCTTGGATGTTATTGTGGAAGTATGCCAAAATACAGATAATTGGTTAGATTATCAGTTGCCCGGATGATGGTAGTAAGAACTGATTATATCGTGTTGTTCAACATATTCGTATAAGTTCCAGGGTTGCCACTGGTCAGGGAAAAGTCAGGGAAATTCCAGGTCAGGGAAAAGTCAGGGAGCTTTGAAATTAGTCAGGGAAATTTGGGATTTTGCAGAAAGTCAGGGAAATCTCAGTGATTATCTCACCTTGGTCAGGGAAATTTTGCATAAAAACTTATTCACGACTCAAAAGCCGATGGTCTCGTGATAAGAACGATAGAGAAATGTATGACATTTGCCAGTCTATAACCTGTTTGATGGTTATGAAGTGGCCTTAAAATCAGGAATCAGTGGTTTGAGGCGTCTTTGATTGAGCAACCTGGCATTATCCATTTTCTTTCTGTTTCAAATCGAAACATAAATTCACGATGCCAGCGAATTGCGATCCAAATTTTGTGTGATTATCCATTTTCTTTCTGTTTCAAATCGAAACATAAATTCACTAGGCCCGCGAATTGCGATCCAAATTTTGTGTGAGAGCCTTTTTTGTGGTCAGGGAGAACTTATTCAAGACAGTGAAAGTCAGGGAATTTCGAAATGCAACTCGAGTGGCAACCCTGAGTTCCATTTGTTTCTTTGCTGCTAAAGTTTTTTATTCTTAATATTTCTAAATTGCGAGTCAAATAGTAATTTGACATTTAAAGTTAAAGTGAAAGATATTTGTTTCAATTATGGTCCGAATCTCTCAGGTCTGAAAGATGAACTTTTCTAATTCCAACTTTTTATTTTTCTATTACTAGATAATATTATTATAATTTATATGTTTTAAATTCTATGGATATTCTCATTTATATCAATTTGTAGATTTTACGCATGTTGACGTTTGAGCAATGTTTGAGAAAATTGTGACAGGGTGCTTTTTATATATTGGGCAGTTCTTTTGTTATTTGTTATAATTATAGATGTAACAGTTTCGCATTTAGTACCCCCGGTAGCTATTTGTTCTACATACAGTTGATAACAAAATTAGCATTCTCCTAAAGAAAATTGATTTATTATGTTCTTAAGTGCAAGCAGAAATTTTTTAAGTGTTTGTGCTTTGGGAAGATTGATTTAATTAACCATACTTGAACTTGGAAATATTGTATTGTATTTGAAGATTTTCTCAGGCTGGCATTTGGGTATTTGTGAAATGACTTTTGATTTTCGGCTGTGGAGTAACTTTTAAGTTCACGGAATCATCATATATTTATGATGTAAAACTTTTACATTAACATCTCTATGTAATACATTTATACATCAAATTACACATATTATATCTATACCACCACAAGGAACACAATCAAGTCTATTTACAGTATCTTTTGGTATCTTTGGAAATGAAGAAGTGGATTAATTTGATAACATTTCAGATATGATGTACACATTGTTTTAGATCAAGTTTATCATTTATAACATTTCCAGAGCTGTTTCATACATTTATACATTATTATATAATATACACTTTTACATTAATATATCATATATATATACACTGTGTATTCCACCAAAAGGTACACAATCACGTCTTTACTATCTGTATCCGATATTCAAACTTTATGAATTTGTGGTTAATGGTCATACTTTAAGCTTTACAGTTATTTAGTCTGTTTGATGATCTGAATCTATTTGAAATATTTTATGTGGCTCGTTTGCTTTACATGTATGTCATTAAAATAACTTGCACATTTTTATGCAAGATCTATACTGATTAAATGTCATTTTCAACAAAAAAAGTTTTGTTTTTGTTATGGAAGTATTTCTCAGACTTATATAAATCTTATTATTATTGGCTGGGACTTTAATTTTTCTAGTGACAAATGAAGACTAATGGGACTTACATCTGTATTTTAACCAGAAGCCATGATGAATTCTGAATGCCTGTCCATTAGCATTGGTGGGGAGATGTTGGGTTGATGGAAGAGAAAGAGAGAGCGAGAGTCCTGAATGTTATACATTTAGTGATATAGGCTACCCCATGTGAGGGATCTTTTAATTGCCCAGCATGGACACTGGTACAAGGTGCAGCCAATCTGATGTCGCATCCATGGGGCATCCAGCTGGGATTTTGCTCATGAAGGTCCCCTGAAAATTTTGGGTTCCCAAAGGGGTGCGAACCAATGCAGGCAAAGACCCTCCTTATGCAAATTGTGCCTAAGTTAAAGCACACACTTTTAGTTCAGCAAGTAACCCCCCCCCCCCCTCCCAGAGAATTGCGTCCAATTTGGTGTTCCCATGGTCAGGGCTATGTACTGTTATGTATTTTCTGTTACCCTGGTCATCAGTCATAGGCTCCAATTTTGTCCGTGGTATCTTCAAGAAAGTCTATTTTACAAGGATACTCCCACAGATATATGTCTGCATTAGCTGTTTCCCAGTCGGGCCTCTTTACAATATATCGACTGCTCTGGCATAGAATCCTGTCTCCGGGAGTGTGCTCCTGATTATATGTTCCGCCTCATTTGCCCATGGATAACCAATAGAGCTCAATAGCTACCAATGTTCCTGCATACATACGAAGTCAGACCCACAGAGATGGGGGGCGTTTTCGGAAAGGTTACACGAGTAACTCGAGTGACACGAGTCACGAGAGTTTGTTTCCGAACACACAAAACTCGACCCTCGTGTTTCCTGGAAGTGCCAACGTCATCTCTTTACTCCCCGATATGTGGGGAGTACTAGGGTCTCGAGAGTTGTACCACGTGACAGAAACTGGTTCCTGCTCGAGTGATGCTCTCCTGTTCTGGTTCCGGGAAACACGAGGGTCGAGTCTGGAGTGTTCTTAAACAAATCCTCATCACCCGTGTCACCCGAGTTACTAGTGTAACCTTTCCGAAAACGCCCATACTCTGTGGTCAGACCCAAAGATTATGTACCCAAGATGTGACGCCACCATTTGGCTCCTTGGGAATCCTCATATTGAGACGTCACCTGGGGAGTGGCACACCAACTAATTTCATGGGAGATGCATGACTTTCTGTGCAAAATCGGACCTACAGACCTTAATAGTAGTCCGAATTACACAATTAAAAAAGCTTAATGCAGGGAACAAAATTCCACACTGCTTAGGCTAGATAAAAAGTGTTGCCAAAACAAAGCTATTGCTTCTTTCAGCAAGTGAATTAGACTAGCAGGGCTAGTCTTTAGGGATACTAGGTGTCGTCCAGTTCCGAGTCTACCATCTCCATGGCAACCACAGTAGTAGTACTGTCTATTTACACAAGGTAGCTACACTTTCTTCTTCTTCTTATTGGGAGTTCTATCCTGTGTTTTGGAGCTCCCTATTGATAGTTGTGATATGGTCAATGATGTCAATCAATGTTAGTCAGCGATGTCAGCCGGGATATCAACCAGTGATATCAACCAGTGATGTCAGCCACTGATGTCAGACGGTGATGTCAGCCACTGATGTCAGCCGGTGATGTCAACAAGTGATGTCAGCCACTGATGTCAGCCACTGATGTCAGCTGGTGATGTCAGCTGGTGATGTCAGCCACTGATGTCAGCCACTGATGTCAGCCGGTGATGTCAGCCACTGATGTCAACCGGTGATGTCAGCCACTGATGTCAGCACTGATGTCAGCCACTGATGTCAACCAGTGATGTCAGCCACTGATGTCAGCCATTGCTGTCAGCCACTGATGTCAGCCACTGATGTCAGCCACTGATGTCAGCCACCAATGTCAACCAGTGATGTCAGCCACTGATGTCAGCCGGTGATGTCAGCCACTGATGTCAGCGGTGATGTATGTAAGCTGTTTATGTCAGCCACTGATGTCAGCCGGTGGTCAGCCACTGATGTCAGCCGGTGATGTCAGCCACTGATGTCAGCCGGTGATGTCAGCCGGTGATGTCAGCCACTGATGTCAGCTGGTGATGTCAGCTGGTGATGTCAGCCACTGATGTCAGCCACTGATGTCAGCCGGTGGTCAGCCACTGATGTCAGCCAGTGATGTCAGCCACTGATGTCAGCCAGTGATGTCAGCCGGTGGTCAGCCATTGATGTCAGCCACTGACGTCAGCTGGTGATGTCAGCCGGTGATGTGAGCCAGTGATGTCAGCCAGTGATGTCAGCCACTGATGTCAGCCACTGATGTCAGCCACTGATGTCAGCCACTGATGTCAGCCACTGATGTCAGCCACTGATGTCAGCCACTGAAGCCGGTTATAGGATGATGTCAGCTGATGAAGTCAGCCAATGATGTCAGCCGGTGATGTCAGCCGATGATGTCAGCCAGTAATGTCAGTCAGTGATGAGCTGAACAAACTGCTGATCGACCCCCTGCTAGTCTTGCATATGGAAATATGCTCCCATCTAGTTTTGATAAAGCATATTTTGACTTTAGTTGCAAATCCATTGCTCTGAAAATATTAAAGTTAGAAAGACGGTGCTGATGTCAAATGATGGGTATTTCAAAAGACTCCTTTGGGAAATCATTTCATGCTCCTACCATTATCAGTTTCTTCTAGATTAATCATTAAATTGCCAAAAAATTGACATTTTGGACACTTTTTGGAGACTTTTTTGCATTCAGAGGTTTAAAGTCTGCTATAAAGTTGGCAAAAAAAATTCAAAAACAAATCCACATTCAAGCACAATACTCACAGATTCTAGAAATGTAAAAATTAATTTTGTGAGCCAATAATTAATGACTAATGATGAGATACGCATCAACATGCACAAACTGAGTTACTACGTCAGAATGCCGATTTTTTGAGAAATCCTTTCATTCAGAGGTTTAAAGTCTGCTATATTGCGAAAGAAATTAAAAAACAAATCCACATTCAAGCACAATACTGGCAGATTCTAGAAACGTAAAAATTAATTTTGTGAGCCAATAATTAATGACTTATGATGAGATACATATCAACATGCATAAACTGAGTTATTACGTCAGAATGCCAATTTTTTACAATCTTTTTAGAAATCCCTTCCCTCATAGGTTCAAAATCTGCTATAGAGTTTGGGAAAAATATTTAACCAAACTACAAGGACAACACACGCAGATTCCAAAAATGAAAAAATTGTTCAATAGTTGCCGATTTATGATAAGATGGGTTTCAATGTACATGTATAAACTGAGTCATTGGTCATGGCGAAGCTAGCCGATTTTAGACATCTTTTTGACACATTCTCTTGCTCTAAGGCTTAGTCTGCTATTGATTTTGAGAAAAAAAAATTTCAAACCAAATTCATCATCAAAAGCAAGTGTTTAACAAAATATTTTGCAACTTTCATAATTTTCTGATTTTGAGAACCTAGGCTATTTATTACAGCTCTTGCAATTGATCTGAAGAAATCACTTTTTTTTCTCAGTGCCAGAGTGGACCTATGATGTCATAGGTGGATACTCCATTGCCAAGCACTAGAGGATATGCAAAATTGGTGCTATCAATGATGCCATAGGTCAAACTGGCCAATAGCATCTGTTGTGGACAGTTTCATCATAGCCTTGCAGTTGCATCATTGCCGGAGCGGCCAATAATATCACAACAACAACTCAGGTGCAAGGTTGGACTACTCCTGAGGAGGGGGCACTCTGCTCAAAGCTGTCAATTGATCCTTGTGAACAGTGGTAACCAATAAACAATATAGGATTAAAGTAATTGTTGGTAGTTTTACACTGAAAGGAGCCACCAACAGAACTGCAAACTGTAAACACAATGCTTGACTTGGCAGCTCCATATCAAATCCAATTTAGATCAGAAGCATGTTGGTGAACAACTGTGATGAATTTCCAGTTATCCTATTAACCATGCTTGGTTGAATTTCAGGCACTTTTGGTATCACCAAATAACAAACAATCCCCCCTCCCACTTACACCTGAGTTTTTGCAGTGGTATCATTGGCTCATCTGGCCATGACATAATTGCTAGGCTATGATGAAGTTGTCTACATGAAATGCTATTGGCCAGTTTGACCTATGACACCATAGCTTGCATCAAAGTTGTATAGGTTCCAATGGAGTCTCCAGCTTTGACATCATAGGTCCACACTATGAAAAAAATGTATTTCTTCAGAGCAATTGCGAGAGCTGTAACTTAGCATGTTTCGCAAAAGAGAAAAAACTCACTGGAAATTTGTGATTTTTTGGTGTTTAAATGAACCGCATTTTCGAGCATAACAAAAAAAAAAATTAGACAAATTCTGAAGAGCGGGTAATAAAATTCAAGTATTAAATGAATTCTTCCTTAAATTTTATAATTTTCCTATTGATAATCATTGAGTTTCGGGACTATGAACACCAGGATCTTTCATGTGCAAACAAACAACATTTTTGGTTGCTACAGAAATGCTTGACAAATTCTGAGAAGCAGGTAATAAACTTCAATAGTTAACTGAAATGCTCTCCAAATTTCAGGATGATATTACGGATACTTTGTGAGTTTCAGAACTCTGAACATGGAATGTTCAAGCCATGAAAAGACCAGCAACTCAACAGTGCACAGTTTCTTGACGTCATCAAGTGCATGTGCACCCAGCCAGAGTTCTCCATGGCGACAAAGTCGACAGAATAACAAAGAGGATACATAAATTATTTTGACTTAACTATTATTTATTCTCATGTAGAAACATCCCCATTTATTGTGGATAGTTCTAATATTCGCGTAGCGACGGGCGGCGAAGCCGCCCGTCGCGTCAGCGAACTTAGCTTAACAACAGGTCATAGTAAATTTTGAATCTGTCAGTGGAGTGAGAATGAAGGACTGCCTGTACCTGCCATGGAGTTGGTCCCTGATTAAACAGTTAGTTTCGGTAAAAGTAAACATCCCTGAATTTCTCTTGCAATACTGCAGTAGTGTCTGAAAAATTCCATTTGGTTCTTAACTATCCTATTCTGTTTTGAAAATTTCATTTTTATGCTCATTTATGTCGTCTGCATGAAAAAAGCTTATTTTGCTAACAGATGTCGCCACCGGTGTAACATCATGCTTGCAGTGCCACACCCAGGGAAAATGACTGAACTATCAGCAGCCTGCTTGTGAGCAGTGATGTGTGAAGTTTATTTGAGGTGTGAAGTTTAAAAGCTGATTGCTATTACTGTACTTAAATAGCATCAATTAATTCAGGCCCAACTGATTGTGTTCTTGTTTATCATTATTATACCTGGACCATGAAAGCAGGGCTGTCATTGGCTGAGAGCTGGTCACACATCAGTCATTATTTTAGTATATTGACCAGGACTATTGCCCTCCAAAATTTGTTTTCCGAAAAAAAAAAATTTTCAGAATTTTTTTTTTTTCGAATTTTTTTTTTTTTTAGAAAATTTTTTTTTTCGAAATTTTTTTTTTTCCGAAATTTTTTTTCCGATTTTTTTTTTTTTTCCGAATTTTTTTTTTTTCCAATTTTTTTTGTCCCAATTTTTTTCAAAATTTTTTTTCCCGAAATTTGTTTTTTCTAAAATGTTCTTTCCCTAAATTTTTTTTTTCAACATTTTTCTTTCAAAATTTTCCATACATTTGCAATAGTGCAGGAAAATAATGAAATTAGGGCATTAATTAGTAAAGACCAAAAAAAACTCATCAAAACTAGTAATAATAGTGCAATGTAGGCTATGCGTCTGCTTATCTACCCTCCTGTGTGAAAGGAAAACTATTTCCCTCGGCCTTCGGCCTCGTGAAATAGTTTTCACTTACACACCCTCGAGGGATTTGACTAATGCCCTCGAAATCAGTCAATATTTGTATACTATAATACGGTTTCAAAATAAGAACAGTTAATTTGAGCTCCGCGAATCTATGGCATTGCCATCTACATATTATTTTTCATGTTAAACAAAAAGTAAACAAAATCAGTGGTGCCATCTGAGTTTTGGCAGGGAACTAAGTTGATTCCCAAAACCAGCTTGGCGTCACCCATGTTATCCTCAGCGAGATTCCGCGAGACTGGAATGACGTCACTCTCTTCTCGTATGCAGCCGGGAAGACGCGTCTGGTGAAACGCGAATTTTAATCTTTCATAATCGAGTTTTAAAACCGGCAACTGAGGCTGAGATTTTGTTATTTTGTTTGTTCAAATGTTGTTTGGGCGTCTGAGGCCCTTAATAATTATGGATGAAGGCGTCTGAGGCCGATTTTGGTGTTTTAAGTTTGATGGCATCTGAGGCCATGTTGGAAGTCTGCAGCCATTTTGGCTATAGGGTGAGGGCAATTTCTTATGCCTTGATCTCGCCCTGGAACGAATGCTGATGGAGATATTTTAGCCAAAATTACACAAATTTGGTATCTGAGACCATGAGAGATCCATTTTGTGGTATTTGAGGCTGGATGAGCCATCAATTCTGTTGGTCCATAGGCTGGTTGTCTGGCTGTGGTTTGCAGTGGTAGCACATGCGTAGTCATGGTGTTTTCCAATATTCACCCCAATGATCTGACAGGGGATGGTTGTCATGACCGTAAAAACTTGTCAGGGGTATTTTGATGCTCTTTGACGCTTGGACTGTTTCAAGTACTATTGTACTCCAGACAGTTGGCAATTTCTTATGCCTTTGGCTGTACTGGACTCTTGTTGTTTCTATGAAGGTGGCAAAATTATGTAATACGGGGTGTTGCGAGTGCCTATTTATATTGCGATGGTGCAATTTTTTAGTTGAGGGGCAATTTATTTGGTTTGGTTCTGCAAATCATGTTGAGACGTGATGTGTTACATTATATTATTAACATATAATGTGGTACCTTTGATTTGCCAGAGAGAGGGTGACGGTCTTGCCATTTTAGCATATATATAGATCTGGCTAAGAATTTCAAGTTGTGCAATTGGACAACTCTCTAACTTGTGGACAGATGACACAACATGGAAGCAACAATTTTCAATTCACACTGAAATTGTGTGTGCCAATGAACTCCAAAGATTCAATGAAATGTGCAAAATAAATACTGTAAGGATTCGTCAACCAGTAAAAAAGTTATTACTCAAAACACACTTGCTGCGTGTAACATTTTAGGGCGACAAATAAAAGTCAAAATTTTTGAGTTTACATCCACATTCAGGGCAAAAATGCATTTAGTATCAGAATTCTGGAGAGTTTCTCTCTTTGTTCTACACAAAAATAGCTATTCGCTGGTGTATGCACTTTGGTGGATCATCATTATTTTTGCCACTACAACTGTTTGAAATTAAACAATATTTTTAATTGCAAAATGTTACGTACAGCATGTGGACTGACGACAGTAGCCAGCCAGAGCACATAATGAGATATGAAGGGAATTTTAATTTAATTTTATTCACTTTTTATGGTAGATTTTGCGAATTTCTACTTTTATTGTTATTGCATATATTAATAGAATTATTTGAATTTTCATAAATAGTTGTCCACGTTACACGCAACATTTCAAAATGTTAAAACAGAAAACCTAATATCCTAATAATCCTATTTGTTTAAATATTCATATATAGCTCTGGAACAAAAAATCAAATAATCAAAAATTATTGGATTTGGTGCATTTCTTCGTCAATGACAAGCATTTTACCTGAAAAATAGTCCACAATTTGAGACCATGTTGTCCACAATATGGAAAATTTCTGTGTTTCAGCCAGTCAAAAAACTTTGAAATAATAGCTTTGCAGTGGAGTGAATGAGGGGACCTCAGAAAATAGCACTGATGCATATAATTAAACATTACGGAGCACATTTATTGTCAAAGTTACAAGACAACTGTTTTCTTCTCTTTTTTAGTTGTCAACACTATCAAAAAGTGCATTTACCTGCCTATGCTAATACAGGTGTTTTAGGTTTGATTGTTAAATGAAAGGTTCAATCAAACAGAATTAGAATCTTCATTCAGGAGGGTTGCATGTCATTCTGCTGGCATTTTAGGACTAAATCATGATTTTTTGTGGACAATGTTTTTCTAATATTTTTCATTGTCAACATTGTTGTATTTTGAGCCTAATCATGGTAAATATACCATATACAGTAATCAAATGAACAACAGTTGCTGGTGTAGCATAAGTATCAATTGAGTTACGTACAGCATGTGGACTGACGACAGTAGCCAGCCAGAGCACATAATGAGATATGAAGGGAATTTTAATTTAATTTTATTCACTTTTTATGGTAGATTTTGCGAATTTCTACTTTTATTGTTATTGCATATATTAATAGAATTATTTGAATTTTCATAAATAGTTGTCCACGTTACACGCAACATTTCAAAATGTTAAAACAGAAAACCTAATATCCTAATAATCCTATTTGTTTAAATATTCATATATAGCTCTGGAACAAAAAATCAAATAATCAAAAATTATTGGATTTGGTGCATTTCTTCGTCAATGACAAGCATTTTACCTGAAAAATAGTCCACAATTTGAGACCATGTTGTCCACAATATGGAAAATTTCTGTGTTTCAGCCAGTCAAAAAACTTTGAAATAATAGCTTTGCAGTGGAGTGAATGAGGGGACCTCAGAAAATAGCACTGATGCATATAATTAAACATTACGGAGCACATTTATTGTCAAAGTTACAAGACAACTGTTTTCTTCTCTTTTTTAGTTGTCAACACTATCAAAAAGTGCATTTACCTGCCTATGCTAATACAGGTGTTTTAGGTTTGATTGTTAAATGAAAGGTTCAATCAAACAGAATTAGAATCTTCATTCAGGAGGGTTGCATGTCATTCTGCTGGCATTTTAGGACTAAATCATGATTTTTTGTGGACAATGTTTTTCTAATATTTTTCATTGTCAACATTGTTGTATTTTGAGCCTAATCATGGTAAATATACCATATACAGTAATCAAATGAACAACAGTTGCTGGTGTAGCATAAGTATCAATTGAGGAGTTCTTTACTAAATATTTACTCGCATAATTCCCTGTATTTGTGGACAACTTGTGGACAACTGTGGCACATAGACATGTGTAACCAGGGATCTAATGCTATAGACCAGGCAAATTCACTGCAAACTGTTTGATTTGATATTAATTCCCTTTTCTCTGCATTTTGGTTTTCTTTCATAAGCTGTCTTCCCATAAAATGGAATATAATGTAGATTGTGGACAACTGTGTTGACAACTGTTACGTGCAGGCATGGGCGAGTGGGGATGCCACCTGATAGACCCCCGTAATCCACTCCAAAAATTCCTACATTTATATCCATTAATCTTTCAAAAGTTGCTGGATGGCTATCTCATACCTTTTTCTAATAATAGTAAAAATACCGAAAATAGTTGTCCACGTTACACGCAACATGTCGACGGACTACACAGCTTTATTCATTGGGTGTAATGGAAATGTTTTTTGAGCATTTGAAAGCTATACACTACAGACTAGTGCAAAACAAAATTTACTTGAATTGGTGTTGTTTTTGCTGTACAAGCAGGAATGAAAAAGTGCTTGTGGACAACTGTTATGTGCAGATCAGGGAAGTTCAAATGCCTATTCTGTAAGAACTACACACCAATATTAGGCAAATTACTGCGCACTACAAGCCAGACCATTCATTCTACATGAATCAACCAAAAAAGTGTCAAAAATCTATGCTCCCTTTTTTGGGTAGAGCTTGCGCAGCTTGAAATTCTTAGCCATCTATATGATGAGCCTTATCTAAAGTTCGATGGTTCGGATTCCATTCAATCTTAATATGTTATTCGGCCCTGCGGCTCTGGATTTCAGTGCCTTAATTTGCCGAAATTTCTCTAAGGACGGTTTTGTGTCATATCTGTAATTCCACCTACATATGGTTGATGGTTAGGAATTGTGCATCTCACTTTTCAATTGGTTCTGTAATCTGTATGGTCTTGGAAATTTATCCAGTTTTTCCTTTTGTCTGGAAAGTTTATGTGATATTGCTTGATATTCCATGTCTCTGGATACCAGTGACTCACTTCGTACCAATCGACTGTCTCTTATGCCTCAAATTTGTGGTGGCTATGTATTTATGAAATACATTCCATATTTCAATATATCATCTGTGTGGAGGTTATGTTATTATGTTATATATTATGTCTGGTAATTTTGGATATCACCCAGAGTACCTTTCGACAGTCATTATTGAGATGTTTATATTCGACTGTCATTAAGGTGTTTATATTCGACTGTCATTATTGGGATGTTTATATTTGGATTGCATTGAATACATGTTGTAAATTTGTAATTTTGCCATTTGTTTCGCCATTTTGTGAGGTTTGGAGGAGATTGATTTTAGATTATTATTGTAAATGATGGATTGGCCTAAACTTAGAAAATATACGTAAGGCAGGGGCCAACTCCATATCTTAATGACAGTCGAAAGGTACTCTGGGTGAGGATATTGGTATATCCTCAGCGAGATTCCGCGAGACTGGAATGACGTCACTCTCTTCTCGTAGGCGTGACAAGGAGGTTAAGTCTTGGGTTAGCGGGTGCTTTGCCTGTGATGGTAACACAGATGCGCTGGGTGTGTTAGTTTTTTATTTCCCCCCCTGTTGCCAGTGGCGGAGCTATGGGGGGGCCTGGGGGGGCCAAGGCCCCCCCAAATGGATTACTGGCCCCCCCCACTGGCCCCCCCATTTCAGATTTGAGAAATTTGAAAAATTATTTGAGCAGAGCACGTCCGTCTTTGTGACCTGAGCACGCGCTCACTTATAATGGATTCTCGACAGAATGACAGTTGCCCTTTGAAAAGTTCTAAGGCATCTGACAATTTTTTATTTTCTTTGAAATTATCTGGCAATAGGAATACCTGCATCTAAACTTTTTAGTGCGGCCTTGTGACATTTGGCAAAATTTTCCAGATCCCGATCTCAAAAGAAATCTTGTGGATACAATTAGTTTTTAAATATGTTTATTTAATAATCTACCTAAATTGTTTGACTTTTTGCCTAGAATCTTATTGTTTCCCAAATTCTAAGTTTCTAACCTCCCGCCTCCCTACGGTATGCCTAAGTATCTATTGCAGTTCCTTGCAAATTCAAAAATATTGTGATTTGAGGAAATCTTTCCTTTGCCATTGTTGAGCCAAATAAAATATTGCGCCTTTGGAATATTTCTGGAGAGGACTGATTACAGTGATGCGACTAACGCGTTAGTAACGGATCGCGTTATGTAATATTATTACTAGAGTCAGTAACTAAGTAATATAACGCGTTACATGCACAATCAAAGTAATAAGATTACAGTTACTTGCTCGATTAAGCTCCGTTACTTTCACGTTACTTGATTGCCTGGTCAACAGCATATTTATAGATCTCCCACATGTTCATTTGTAGTCAGATTATGTCCACAATTCAGTTAACTGCTTCTATCTCAAATTTGTTGATATTCACCCTTTGTCGAGGTATTTGGCACTCTCGTGAAATAGACTATGTGTTCATTTTAATATGGTTGTAATATTCATAAGTAAAGATAGTAAAAACATAGTTAGAGTGAGGTAGCAGCTACCCTCAGCTATTTATGCTGATTGCAGTACTTGTGCCTCCACCTATACATGACAGTTACCAGACATCTGGTAACTGTCATGACCTATCAAATGAGATATTGGATTTGACCATTTCCTAAGTATTGACCCGGCTCATATGTTCCATGTAGGGGTTAAGATATGGCGAAATAGAGCTTTTCCTTTGGGATCTAGTAGCGCTTCCGTCTTGTATATTGGATTGTTGCTTGTACCAAGGAGGTAGGGGTGGGGAGGTAGAGTACAAGGGGTGGAATAGGATCAAACTACATCTGGCATTTAAATACTAAAATCAAAAACATTTAAGTGTCAGTCTAATGTCTGGTAGGTCTACAACTAGGCCTATCATTTTGTGCAGGGGATTCTAAGGTGTTTTTACAACTATCTTCTTGGACCTGTTCTCATCATTTGGCCAATATTACTAACTAAATGCGACAAAATAAGCCAATGTAATAATTAATATATAATATGTAATATTATTACTTTTTTTCAATTTTCAAAGTAATATGTAACAGATCATATTACATTTTATAAAAGTAACATGTAATATGTAACTAGTTACTATGACTGAGTAACTAGCACAACACTGACTGATTATCCAGAGTGATTTTTAGTAAAAAACTGTTGCATGGAATTTCCTGATCATTTCCAGCAATCGCCTTCAGCTTTTAGACCTATTTGAGCAGATAAGAAAAAATTATTTTCATGAGACCATTCAAGTCTGTGTTAAACTTGTATCATGGCAATGATTGTAACATCACATTATTGTGTGCACCCTTGAGGTTTTCTCTATGTACAAGCATGGTCATTGATGTCGTATCAGGGAATTTTCAACCAGATACAGGCCGTGCTCTTTAAAAGTAGGAGCAACCCCACCCCAAGATGATCTTGAGGGTCATCAGCATCATGAATCAGTAAGTGATCTTTTCAGAACAAACTTTCCTCTCATTCCAGTGGCATCAGTGTAGGTGGGGCTGGTGGGACATTTGCAGCACCACTTTTTGGCCAAAAAAGGGGTATTATTTAAGGAAAAATTTTGAGCGTTGGCCCAAAATGCAACACCACTTTAAAATGAAACTAATGCCTCTGCCTCATTCCCTGTGCATAACAAATTGTACAGCTGAAATCAAAATTCTGCACTTTGTCCAACTGGTTTTATGAAAAGTCATTTCTCTATAAAAAAGTAATTGAAAAATAATATTTAGTAATTTGTATTACCTAAATTGAATAATAAATGCAGTACACTCTTAAATGATTCGGCAAAAAACTGTTTTTTTTGAAAAACCAAACTTTCATGCAAAAACCAACATGGTTTTTTCAAAAAACCATTTAGGATTTCAGAAAACCAGTTTTGTCTCGAAATGTTTTAGAGCGTAAGTGCCAGAAGCAAAGAGCGTCAACGTTCCTATGTCACTTGTAAAGACGGCTTGTGTCGCGGCGTTAATTTTTACCTGGTATTGCCCCAAAAATGCCGCGAAAAGTGGGCCCCCCCAGCTCAGACCCTGGCCCCCCTTGGCCCCCCCACTCCTGGATTTCTAGCTACGCCACTGCCTGTTGCCCTCCCTAGTCCTTTTGGCTGTCACACTTGCCTCTGCCCTTCAGGCAGGGGCCAACTCCATATCTTAATGACAGTCGAAAGGTACTCTGGGTGAGGATATTGGTACCATCTGAGTTTTGGCAGGGAACTAAGTTGATTCCCAAAACCAGCTTGGCGTCACCCATGTGGTCAGACTTCTTCAGTATCTGTGAGGGCGAGTTTGCTGGCTCTCCGCTAGGGCGAGTATGGAAAAAATCGCGAAAAATGATATCAGCTCCCTCTTGTGAGTTTTTGTTGCAACACGATATAATTTGGTGGATTTTGTTGGAGTTGGCAGTTCTGTTCTGGATTTTGGCATGAGGAATTAACTCTCTGGAAAAGGTTAGTATTGAAAATCTTGTTTTTGTTAGCTACATAAGTTCTTCAAGCATGCCTTTAAATAGCTGACAATTCATGGCAAGGCCTTGATTGGCTTAAAACCTTTTAAACCTCAACTTGGCTCAAGACCTCAAGTTGCATGTTTTGGAAAAGATAACTTGTAAGCTTTCCACATAATTCCAGGCCAGCTGATCAAGCCTCAGGCTATTATTGGTAACTAGCCTGCATCTACTACCCTATAACACTTTTTTTATAAGCCCAAGTCAAGTTCTGTCTGGGCTTTAATTTGATGATAATCTACTGATTCCTCTTCACTGTCTTCAGTCATGTCTGTCACTTTTTTCAAGTTGTGTCCAGAGGCAGAGACTACAGAGGAAGAGAAAATTTAATGCACTCTGGTTGTATGTTCAACTAGTAGCACTACCCAACTGCCCACTGGCACTGAGTAGTAGGTCAGAGGTTGTGTCCTCCCCAGTGCCTACTTTACTTTTCCTGACCGGGTGACCACTACTTTTCAATTTCGCAAGATTAAACATAGAAAATTGCTACCTGTAGTCTAATACGTTGTGTCATTACTGTCTCCCAGAATAACATCGCGGGGTAATATTACTGTTGAGAGCCTGAAGTCATTCCATTCTGTTCAGTGGCGTAACTGGGAGGTCTCGAGCGGGGGGGCACCTGGGGGGCACGCGATCCTCTGGGGGGCACCCTCCATACTGACTGTATATTTTAGCCAGAGTTGGAAAGTTCATATGGGGGGGCACCTGGGGGGGCACAGGTCCAATAGGGGGGGCACGTGCCCCCCCCCCCCCCGTGCCCCCCCCATAGGGACGCCACTGATTCCGTTGCATGAAAATGTAAAAGAATTAAAAGTCATTTTAAAAGATCATTTCTAAAAATTCAGGCCCACTCAATTGAAAATCTGGACTTTATTTATTACTAGTAACTATAATTATTGTCGCTGCACCTGTATATGTTACTACACAATTTCTGTCTAAGCACACTCCCCTGTAGTGCACATTTTTTGAAGCTCGCCATGTTCACCAAATGGACCACAGTGGAAATAAGCTTCATAGCTTTCCTGTGCAATCCATGGTGAGGGCGTATTTTATGCTCTTACTGAATAAATCAAATCAAATCAAAAGAGACTTTTAGAGTTTATGTCAGTGGTGAGGGCTGACTTTATAATTTACATCTTTGGCATACCTGATCAAGCTTGAATCTTTCTCAGCTCCCTGTGGAGACTGGAGTATACACCAATGACAGTGTGTAGCGAGTTTTACAAGTTCCTTAGTCATGAATTCCACAATTACCATCTCTGCCTGTTGCCAAACAAATAGGCCTATGATGACTTCAGGCACCTCACAATTACAAATCTAAAAGTATCACAGCAAAAATTAAGGACAACAGAGCTCTCTAACAAGAGTCTAAATAGTGAAAAGCTGCAATAGGCATTTTGGTCACAAAAATCCAATGCTCCTGACAGCACTATATATAGGTACAGTGACCTGACTATCCACATCCCTTACTATCATACTCCTGGCAGCATGTCAAGATGCTTACTATTGCTTAGTCTAACTTGGCCTTCGGACCTTCGCTGATAGAGGAATAAAAGCTTGAGACGTTAATGATCTCCCGTTAATTTGGCTAAAGCAGGTATCCAATTCGCGGCCGCCTAGAGCCTCACCAGTTCACTACAAGAGTAACTTGCCATTTACAGGTGTCAAATAAATTTTTGTCATGACGTCTTTCAATCACATTAACCTTGTAACCGATGAATTTGAGATTATTAGATGCGCAGAAAATTGAGAAACTGCTGAGGTCACCTGCTTATATACATTACATTGCTGTCTGTATGAATGTTTTTTTTATAGATGTCCAATTTTGTACAGAATAAAGCCAGCTTTGGTTTCTCTATGTATATAATACATGTCTTATAATATATAGATGGTATTATGTTTCAGTATTCAATGCCATACTCATGTTTGTGAAGGCTCTCAATAATGACCCATTATCAAATGGTCTTTGAGTGCATTGCTTTGGATCAGATATCAGGTTTCCCAGAAAGTATGATCTGCTCATAGAGCTCTGCTCATTTAGCATGGAGGTCTTCTTGTGTAGATCTAATTAGCTTTTCTTTCAATTTATGCTCACCTGGCCCTGAATATTATGAAGTTCTAATTTTTTATGTACATTTTATGTTTAAAAAATCTTGATTACGTGCTACTGGGCAAGTAAAAGATCCCTCATTTGAGGTAAAGGTGTAACATGTTGAGGAATCATGCTCTCCCTTCCATCTGGGGGGAGAGCTGGTCTAGTAGTAGTGTGCTGGGTGCCAATTGCTGGGTCCAGGGATCAAATCCAGCTCTTGTGGGACAGTGGGGTCACCTGGGTCTATGTTGGACGCCTGTTTCAATCACCCATCGCCTCATGGTGGTGTCCTCCTCCTGTCCTAATTAGCCTACCTAGTGCTTAAGTACAGGACGTAAAGCCCCTATCATCCATCCATCAATGCTATAATGGACACTGAAGAAAATGTCGAAATTAATGTCAATTGCGCTGAATCTAGATTCTAGAAACAGAAAATAGGAAATCTGTATTTTGTAAAGATGCTTAATAGAACGACCTTGACAGGCTAATTTAATTGAGCAGGATACAGTATGTTAATTTGTGTAGTTAAAGCTTTCGGGAATCAATAATGAGTGAGGTCTAGAAATAATTTGATCATGAAGTGAAATTGACACCTCAGGAATATTGTCAGTGGGAGGAATCATATTGACGTATTGAAGGGAATAATTCTGGTTGCCATCATGATTTGTTAAATTTAGCTCCTGTTTCATGACGGAATTATGGTTTTGTGCGAATATATATATACAATGGTAAACATGGTAAATGACGTACCACTGAAACAAGTCTATCACAAGGCATGCTCGTTGCAGGTTTTTGTAAACCTAGTTTGTGCATATTATTTGTAATTTTGAAGTTTAGATATTATCTCTAATATAAATTAGTTGGTTTACAAGTCTCAAAACGTGGTTATTGATGACTAAACTACACCTATTGTGGTCCATATTTGTGATATATATATCTATTTTTTTCACCAAACAGCTTTTTCTTATCACGCTTATAAGCTATAAGCTACATTTGACTAATTTCTTTCATCACGCTGAGAGATGGGCAGAACAGTCCAGGAAATAACCGTCACATGAGGACAATTGCAATTCCAGCTGAGTCCTGGCCCTGACAGGATGATTGAATGTGTGGGGTTGATCAGTTGGGTATCAGAAGAAAGTCTGATCTTTGTGCAGCCTTCCTCACCACGCAGCAGCATGACAGTAGTGGGACTTATTCTATCCCGTTTGGCGAAATATGGCAAAGTCATCAGCGATTGATGAAAAATCCCTAGTTTATCTGGAGCCTTCGATTCTTTTCCTCAAATGTTATGCAATGGGGGGAGGGTTGGTCTGGCGATACTGTGCTGGACTGCCAATCGCTGGGTCCAGGGTTCGAATCCAGCTCTTGCCAGATCACCTGGGCCTATGTTGGACGGCTGTTTCAATCGTCTTTCGCCTCATTACCGTGTCCTCCTCCTGTTCTTATTAGCCTACCAAGTGCAATAGTACTGTAAGTAAAACCCCAATCATCCATCCATCCTCATTATGCAATGGATAGGCCAGCCAAAAACTATGGCAACAAATTGTGAAATATGGTGAATTGTGAGTACTTGTCTCCTATTATGCTTCTAGTGTAGTATAGTGACAACTAATCACCAATTAATCAGCTGATGCATTTTGCTAATTGTCTCTATGAACTAAGTATATTTATTATTCACTCCGCTGCAGAGCAGCTGAGAGGCAGTGATTGGTTGCACTTGCGTCACACACATTTCTCTTGATACTATTGCCTAATTGATAAACAATTAATCATTACGTAAATGATAAAGATATCAGCATTTAAGCTGGTTGACAAACATACAGTGACTTAAAGCCAAATTTATAGTCTTGCGTGTTTGTGGTGCTTGGGATTATTGATAAGCTGATAAAGCTTCAGCTCTAATCAGCTGGTAATCCTTTTGTGCCTGTAGCTGTGACAGACAAGTGTTTTATCTGTGTTAAAATATAATGGAGACAATAAGGTATAGTATTCCATTCTAGGCTGCTGTGTAACAGAGTGGTTAAGATTCCTTCCTGCTCCACTGAAGATCTTTTTGCCTGTATTGGGTTTGAACTTAAAAGTTGAACCCCGGTTGGGGAACCAAACATTTCCAGTGGATCTTCATAATTAAAATCCAAGCTGGATGTTGGTCGGAGGAGACGTTGAATTGGTGGCCCCTTGTATCAGTGTCTGTGCTGGGCAGTGCACTGTGGGCAGTGGTGCTAGACTGCAAGTAAAAGATCCCTCACATTGGGTAAATGTGTAACATCAATCAACCCAAGTTGTGAGTGCCCAGGACTAGGCTTAGAGGGCTGCATTAACCATATCTATACATAATTTTCACCGATCTATATTGTTAATTTCAGAGCACATTTTACGTAAGCTCCGGAGGATATACTCATAACTTGGAAGGAAGAATTAAAGGAAAGAGCATCAACCATGATGCTCCTGTGTGTTATCGCACTATTGCTGCCTGTAGCCAATGCAGATGGGTAAGTCATATATTTTATTTCATTTGGAAATCATTTTGAAGTCAGTTTATCTATTGAACTACATGTATATATTGGTTATATTGCGACCTGTATGCTAAATTTCATATGCTGACATTGATGGTCTTGAATTTGACAAATTGGATAGATTTCACTGCGTTCAATATGGATTTTATTGAGATTGGAGATATTTATATTAAAAATTAATCAATATATCAATCCATGTAATAGCAAAGGCTCTTTGCGCTCTCAAGTTGCGATAAAAAAGCTGTTACATGTATGAATTTATAATATAATACGATGGTAATCAGTAATTGGAGTATCGGGCTGTCGGGTCTGGTGGTATTTAATGTTACGAAATGCATGACTGAATTGCTGCTTGAGTTCAGTACAAGTTTGAATAAATATTTTGTACATTTAAAATAGGCCAGACAGTGATCTACATGATCTACTTCAACTCATGTGTTGAACTTGGTGACTTAAATATACATATATTATGTTAAATGTTACAGAATGATACTGATCTGTGCTGCTATATTTAAGTTGATTATATTGATTCATTCAATTTAGTGCGGGCTCCTTGAACATGTAATGAGAGAGCCCAACCTCCCTAAAACATGTAAAACTGCCCTTCCAAAAGAAATGTCACAAAATGAAATGGTTGTGAATTATGTTAAT
This sequence comes from Platynereis dumerilii, assembly GCA_026936325.1. NCBI lineage: Eukaryota > Metazoa > Annelida > Polychaeta > Phyllodocida > Nereididae > Platynereis > Platynereis dumerilii. The sequence continues at coordinate 380,101 of JAPTHN010000210.1, forward strand.
CAGTCATGAGGTAACTGGTTCATTCACAATTCATTATGAAACAGTCACCATTTGCTTCATTGCCGTGTCCTCCCCCTGTTCTAAGTAGCCTACTAAGTCAGAAATTGTATAAATACGGGACGTGAAGCCCCAATCATCCCTCTTCATTGTAATGTACTCCTGTACCAATCAGCAAAATTAGCTAATTGTATGAAAATTAATGAACAAGAGTGAATCTATTGATATTTAATACTGGATGTAAAGCCCCAATTGACATCATCCATCAATCTATTATATTCATTATTGTACATGTTAGAAAATCACTGCTGTTTTGAAACTTTTCTGGTTTACCCTAAATAGTGCTCTTTGGAATTGGATGAGATGTTTTGAGTGTTCTCAATGGTGCCATGTTGTGGTCCCCTTTTGGCCCTCTGGTATTTTAGATCAACAAGTCTCGACCTATTTGCATTTATTCGTTTATATTTGCCCCACTTCATGGTTCATGTTTATTTCCGAGTTAAAAACTAGGCATGAGGAAAAACTGGCCTCACAGACTCGCAGAAAATCCATTTTTGACCTACATGTGCTTGTCAAATTCAGTCAAAATATTGTACGTATCTAGACACTTCATGGGTCTGTACATATCTGGAGACTTATGCATGTATATCACGCATATATCATGTTTATGCAACATTTTGCATGTTTTGTGTGTAAGTGATTAAATCTTCACTTAAAAAAAAACAAAAATTGCTAATGAACTCCATCTGCAGGAAAACAACATTATTTCTAGACGTTTGTGTCAATGCCCGATTGCCCGTGGTCCAGTGGGTATGGCGCTGGACTCGCATAAGCAAAGTTTTGAGTTCAAACCTAGCTGGGGGCATGGGGGAAATGACTTCGAATGAGCAGTTCCACTTTGAGTCGCCGCCCAGTGTAAATGGGGAGGTTGGCTGCAGGCAGAGAAAGGTACAGGATTGATCAGTAATGATGCCTTGTGTCGGAGTGAGACTGATCAAGAATGATCGTTGAGCCTGCCAGCCGAAGCCCGAAGGTACTGTGTAAAGTCAGCTGAGCATGCAGTTGTATTTTGCACTTGCATAATTGTACTGTTTATGGAGAAATAAAAAAAATATAAAGAAAAAAGCCTTGATCGGCCGTGAATCATAATCCAATTTTTGGCACATGAACCTTTCTTGTGGTGAGGGAAAATCTGTCTAGATTCATGAAAAAGTTTGGGAATTTTGAAATCCTACATCAGTGGGCTGGCAACCCTGATACACACCCGGCAGGAGGGACTGAGGAGGGTGGATCACTGCCAAAGCAGTGGCTACCCTCCCAGGGTCTGGCTGCTACTACCTTCAACTCACTCCAATGTAGTTCAAGGGATGGGATTCGGAACCATGTCCTGTCAGCTCAGACCAGTGGATTTACCAGTTTACTAACATTTTACTCGATTCGTGCTCTGCCTACAGCCTGGCTACAGGTCTTTGACTGCACGTTTCGTGTGGGTGCCTGGGTGGGAGTTTTACCAGCTCATTTAAGACTGATATACAAGAGACATTGAATCATCTTCAAGCTGTAATTTTGCATGAATGTCCACAAATATGGCTTTGTTGATAATAATAGGCATTGAATTTAATGCCTTTTTAAAAGCCGTAATCAAACTTATTCTGCAAATTTAAATATGGATGTCTCCTCCCTTTTTCTTGGCAATGAAAATGGAACTGCGACATTTGTCAGCAATTTTTTTGTCTCTCTTTGCTATGTCAAGGTCGTTCAACTGTTTAAGTACACCTTTGAGAGATTTCATGCTGTCCTGGCCCTCAGGTGACAATTTACGTGAGTTGCTTGTCTCTTGACAACTATGACATTCGACATGTTACAGGTCCAAGTCCCAGAGCAGCGCCCTGCGGAACTCCATACTCCATAGTCTCTGTAGCCTTGGCGACAAGTGGGTGTGATGGTATGGGCAGTTCTAGCCTGTGTGACGGATGACTCCTACACCTGTGCTGTAGCTCCACTCCACCCATGAGTAAATGAGTATTTGTAGTAAGCCATTTGCAGCTGTCAGGCAAATGCATGAGCTGTTGAACAATTGAACTGTCGGGACTATTCGTGTAGCTGTGGTTTGACATTCAGCTGCCTTGACTTGTGAGCTGCTGTACTAGTGATCTACCAGACTAGTGAGCTGTTGCTCTAGTGAGCTGTTGCTCTAGTTAGCTGTCAAACTAGTGAGCTGTCAAACTAGTGAGCTGTGGCACTCAGTGATTCGACTGGTGAACTGGTGTACTTATGCTCCATTGCATTAGTGATCTACCGGACAAGTGAGCTCTCAAACAAGTGAGCTGTCCGACAAGTTATACTATTAGCTGTGAAACTCAGCTTGACTAGTGAGCTGCTTTTCTTGTGGGCTGCCAGCCCAGTGGTGACACATTAGTGAGGTATAAGTTGCATTCCCAGCTATCCAACTACTAGCTGTGAAACTATTGAGCTGTCAGACTAGTTTAACTTAGACCGAATCATCAGTCTCTTTCGCTTCGTGCATTTCCTTGAGGGGGCGGGGCTTGTGAGCGAGGCACTCCCCCCAGACCATGAAGTTAGATAGACTTGTCGATCTAAGTTTAACTGTGTGCTGCAGCTTTTTTGGCTGGCACACTACTAGTGATGTATCAGGCTGTCGAGCTGTCTAACTACTGAGCTGCCAAACTAATTTAAGCTACTGTACTGGTACTTGTGTGCTATTGCACTAGTGAGCTGTCTGACTAGTGAGCTATAAGCTGTCAGACCAGTGAGATGTCAGACCAGTGAGCTGTGTCAGACATATAAGCTGTAAGCTTTCTGACTAGTGAGCTGTCTGACTAGTGAACTACTTGACGAATAGCGTTTAGAACTGAAGCCAAGAAGATTTATTGCATTTATGTCAATACCGGTTTTGACCATAGGCCTGACCGACTGATGGGCTCGGATCTTTGTTCTTCACCCAGAGTCACCCAGCACCCAGAAGGAACCCCACTTCGGCCCGATGTAGAAATTGCTCCCCAGGATTGGAACTTGCAGGACATTAGGCTTGAACCCTCACTCCAAAATTGGCTACATGAATGTTAGCCATGCTTCAGCTTGTTGTCAACATGTTGAACCTTCATCATGTACTACATATGTTCAAAAAGTCAATATTCTGGCATTTCCTATTAGTGTAGAAAACATGCTTTGAGCCTGATAGTACATCTGTTTAGGAATTTGAAACTCTTTCATTTCAACATGTTCAATGCCAAACTGACCTGAAACGTGTAAAATCCTTATTTGGGACCTATGTGGCATACATACAATACTGTTCAATGTCAGACTCGTCTGATAAATGTTAATTCAAATGCAAACATACAAATTCCAATATCATGTCAATAACCCACAAAAATGCATTGGAATCCATATTGATATTAAACATTTATGCCCCTATCACACGGAGACGTAACAGAGGGTTCTTGTCGCGGCGCTTCTTTGTTTTCCAGGAAAGTGGGAGGTTCTTAAGCTAGATTCAACAATTCGGCGACGATATTTTCGTCTACGGCGCTTCTTAAACTTCCTCGCCAAAAGTTCCTAGAAATCACGTGACCTTATGGTGAAGCAAGAACTTGCTTCACGAAAGATTCAACGGTTGAATCTTTACGAAGGAAGAAACCACGATGCAAGAGACCAGAAAGACCCCCAAAATGATTGGGCGAAGTTAGAGACAGCTTGGGCGAAGTTAGAGACAGGTTGGGCGAAGTTAGAGGCAGGTTGGGCGAGGCTACTTATCATTGAGTCAATGGAACTTCGGCGAAAAAAGAGAACAACTCGCCGACACAAACAGGCTGTTGAAACGCCGAAACAGCTACTTGCTTGGCCGTAACAGGTATTTGCTTGGCCGTAATTGAAGATTAGGACGAAGTAAGAGGATGCTAGGGCGAAGCAAGAGCATGCTAGGGCGAAGAAAGAGACTCCTTGGGCGAATCTAGTTTAACATTGAAGCAATGGAACTGCGACGAGGCTCCTCACAACTCGCCGACACAAGTCTCTTCTTGTTTCTTCCGAAATTACGAGCGTTTCGGCGTAGAAAACGAGAGCCTCGTCGTAATAGGAACCATCAACGACGATTTATAATCTTTAATTGATTATATAATTGTCCAAAAATGACTTGAAACGCCGAAAGTTGGCGAAACTTGAGTTCCTGGCACCTCTACAACTTCGCCGTCACTTAACCACTCTCGTGTGATCTAGGCATATTGTCAATTTACTGATGAACATAAATGTTGTGAGCACGAAAAATGTTGTACATGTGTTAAAATCAATGCAAACCTATGCTTGCTGTGTGTTGATATTTTGTAAAATTGAAAAAAATTCAGTATCACCTTTTGACCATGATAACTGATAATAGTGTAATGGGCGACCACATTCTGGCCTAATTAGGTGTATTTTTAACATTGTTTAAGGTTAATTGCACATAAATCTCGAAATGGACTATTTTTTTAAAGAAAACTTTATGTATGAGTTAAAAAATTGTTTTCATGTTGACAACTTCTGTGGGACATGGAGAAATTTGACATTTTTGTATTAGTTAATTTGGAAATTTCTTCTTTTTTTTTTGTGTGTGACACAATGTGTGTGTGTTTTTGTCTTCCAGATGTACATGTTCTCTTTAATGCAAAATGACAGTATTAAAATAGATGTTTACAAAGATACACACTGATCAGCTAATCTGCAATACATGCATCTACAATAATAATATTTCAATCCTCCTTGGTCATCATGACATTCACTTCTGACCTGATATTCCCTTTCTCCACTGAAACTCCTTCAATATAATAGAAAGTTCTGTCCTCTGCATATATAATATTACATTGTATCAAATTAATATTCTACATTGTCGGGAGTTGAATGATATTAAAACGTGCAGACATTTCACCCATTGTACAATAGCATCAATTTGAGAATTGTTGTGCATTCACTGTGCATTTATATGATTTTCTGGGCATTTGCAATTGCTGTACATTTGTGAAACTCATGCATCCACCGTGCAGCTGCGCAAAGCATTTGCTGGACATTTGCAGCACCATTAGCTGTAATTGCAAACAAGCGCTTCTGAGCAGTTTACTGGAAGAGGCGCTATATAAATTACTATTATTATTATTATTATTATTATTAATTGTGCATTTGATGTGCATTTACTGTGTATTTGTCATTTGATGTAAATTTTTGTGCATTTTATGTGCACTTCTGTGCATTTTTTCTGTGCATTTCTGAGCACTTTTTATGCATTTGTCATTTGATGTACATTTTTGTGCATTTTATGTGCATTTGATGTGCATTTCTGTGCATCTTTTGTACATTTGCTGTGCATTTGCCGTACTGTCATAAATTCAAGGTTTGTTAATGAGCTGTCTCAGAGAAAATCATGCAGAGCCTGATTGATGACCGACTCGGAATTGGCTGAAACTTTCCACACATCAAGGTTCAGGTCTTCAAACATGCAAGTGATGGTCAAAAGTCCAAATTTCATTTTTTAAGGTTGTGCCACAGCATCTTGAAAAAAAGATGTTTTTCACTTAAAATTGACTAAAAATTCACTCCGAGCGCCCATGCAATTGCATGTTTTTAAAGCCTCATTAAATCTGATAAACTGCAAATATAGTCATGTAAGTTTAAAAAGTTTGTCATTTGGAACCTTAAAAATGCAAAAAATTCTTTAAATAAATTTTGACATCATTCATCTGTTTTTGGCAGCTTGCCAAAAATGTGTCTTCGATGGATTTTTGAAAATTGTGAAAAACACCCTATGTTTAAGGGGGCTGTTCTCAATGCGCGACGCCTTTAGAAACCTGATTTAAAAAAAATAGGAATGCAGAACACTTGAATTTTACTAAATGGGTGTCCGTTCCGTGGGATATTTTGTTGTAAAGTTGCAATAGGTGGCGCTAATTTTTGAATTTTTCATTAAAATGTGAAAAACTACGAAGTTCAACAGCATCTACTCAAAAGCCAGATATGAAAATTTTTGGTTTAAACCACATTTTTTGGGTGAGAGAATTGCAATATGTCATTTTCTATGACACTTCAACCCAATCCAAGATGGCAGTTGAGCTGGAATTCAAAATGGCCGCCAAAAAGTAAATTGTATGCAACTTTGCTCCAAATTGGGATAGAGCGGCACTATTTTGGCTTCAAAGATGGGTTTAGGGATCTGAGAAAGTCAGTTATGATATCAATTTTCATTTTACATCCAGCCGATCCAAGTTGGCATCCAAAAAGGAATTCAAAATGGCTGCCGAAAGGTAAATATTACCTCTTTTCACTCATTCATGGGATTGATCGCCACTGTTTAGGCCCAAACATGGGTTTTTGGGGTCTGAGAATTCCATTATGATATCCAGTATAGTCCATTTACATTTTCCTACCAAGATGGTGTCCAAGCTGCAATTCAAAATGGCCGCCAAAGGTGTATTTCACATATTTTTACTCCTAATTGGGATTGATCACCACTATTTTTGACCAAACATTGGGTTTCGGGGGTCTTAGAATTCAATTATGATATCCAGTATAGTCCGTTTACATTTTCCTAACAACACAGTGTCCAAGCTGCAATTCAAAATGGCCGCCAAAGGTGTATTTCACCTATTTTAGCTCCTAATTGGGATTATTCACCACAGTTTTGGCCCAAACATGGGTTTTGGGGGCCTGAGAATTCCATTATGATATCCAGTAGAGTCCATTTACATTTTCCTACCAAGACAGTGTAAAAGCTGCAATTCGAAATGGCCGCCAAATGTGTATTTCACCTATTTTCTCTCCTTTTCGAGACTGATCCCAACTGTTTTGGCCCAAACATGGGTTTTTGGGGTCTCTGAGAATTTGATTATGATATCCATTTTCATTCCATTTAATCCAAGTTGACGTTCAAATCTGGAATTCAAAATGTCCACCACAGGTATGTTTCGCTTATTTTTGCCTTTTGTCATGATGCAGCTTTGTCAAGTGTTAACAATTAAAGCATGAAAGTTTTATGGTCCATAAAACATTTCACAGGCGAAATGACAACTCAAAGTATTACTTTCCAGTGGTTACACTAGTCATAATAACACCCTACCTGGAATTTCATGTCCCCAGACCACCCACCGACCCTCTAAAATAGGGTTTTCCCCATTTTTTAGCCTGAAACCCTCTGACCCTCTTTTGATGCAAAAACCCTATTTATTGACAATTTAAAAACCCTCTAAAAAATTACTAATAAATGGTTATTTCATTACTTTCTGTCCTCCGCAAGTGTTGAGCTGGTATGACAACCTGGTCAAAACTGCCCAGAATAAAGCTTAAGGAGGATGCTCCTACTGTTACTGATCAGATTATGTAATTTAGCCTTGAATTTAAAAACTACAGGAAGTGCATTGTAGAATCGTTTCAACTGGAAGTTTTGGCTATAATTGCGTTTTTCTCAATACAGAAATTTTGTTTATTAGGACCCCGATTCTTTTGTGAAAACCCTCTAAAAAGTAATGCGGAACCCAGGAACCGACATTCCTGAGGTTGGGAGGTCTGTGTCCCTCCTCTTGAATTTAAGATTGTAATTGGCCAAAATCATCTCAGATTGCATGCAGCTTTTGACATCCAAAACACATTTGTTTTGCAAAAACCAGATAGTGGCGTTTTGCAAAAACCGGATGGTGGGATGGTAGGTAGTAGTAGTAGTAGTTTGGTTCTCCCTGGACTGCAAAAAGGGAGGAGTTGGACATAAACAAACTCAAGACTGCCCTGCCACCTACCAGGCAGAGGAACAAATTGATCAAATTAAGGCCCGAGGACACGGTACATGCATCGCATGCTATTTTTTATTTTAATCTCAGCCGACCAAGCATTCCTTCTAAGCTGGAATTCAAAATGGCCATCAAAATGGAAATTCTAATTTCCTTTGCTTTAGTCTTGAATCTTCAAAAAAATTAGTCTTGAATCTTGGTAGGGATACAGCTGAATTGTTTTTTGTGCAAAGATGCATTTTTAGATTCTAAGAATTCAATTTTGATATAAATTACCATTTAATCATTACCTGATCCAAAATTGTTCAAAAAAAATTTGAATTATGGGTGCCAAAAAGTAATTTCTATGTAGTTTACCTCCTTAATGAGACAGAACTGCACTTTTGAGGAATATCCTTGCATTTTGCGGGAATTAGAAATGAAGTTTTATTTTACCTCTTACTTTCATCCAATACAAAACGGCATCCATGACGTAATTGAAAATTATTGCCAAAAAGTGAAGTCTACCTTTGCTCCTAATTGAGATATATTGATGAATTGTTCTGTACTTATGGGTCCAAATGACCAAATCTGAAGTATTGTGCAACTTAGAATTCCCAAAGTGGTAGCTGAAAATGGAGTTTTATCTATATTTGGATAGAGCATACCTTTCTAAATATAAAAGTAGAATTTAGCATCAGTGAATTGAATCCAAATTTAGCATATCTGTGCTGACTTTTTTTTAGGTAGATCCCAAAAAAAGCTAAAGAAAAATATATTTACCATTAATGGGGCTAGAGCTCCTATTTTGGAGTCAAACAGAGCATTCTGTTCCAACTTTACTGAAACCCAAGTCCAACATGGTTTTTGGACAGGGCCTGGAATGTTACAATTTTAAACCAAAAGTACAAACTGATTAACTAATTAGGCATGCTATACAGGTGCCAGAAATGGTCACAAATTGAATTTCCATACCTCAAACTTCCGGAAGCAAGATAAGTTACATCCGAAGTAGGTCAAATTTACTACATGTATAAGTGGCAATTCTGGATTCTACATTAGCACTATCTTTGATCAGGTATAGGGAAAAGAGCAAGATTGTCAAAATTAAATAGTAAGACCAAAAAAATCCATGTTAGGCACGCAAAATAATGCAACTACATCTCAATTAGGAGCAAACTGATAGACATAATTATTATTCTGCAGCAGCTTTTTCACATTTGAATTCTGTTGTGGATGATAACTTAGATTGGGGTGATTGGGAGTAGTCAAAGAAACAAGAACCCAGGGGTTCAAAATGGAGGTGGTTAGTTATTAATAGACTGTGTGCTAACTTTCAGAATTTCACAAATAACCCATCTTCAAGCCTCAAAACAGCCAATTGTGGTATATATATATATATGTGATATGGAAAAATAAGTACATTCCACTAAGGAAGTTTAAAATGATGCATGGAAATGTGTGTGATTAGCCCTGTAGCTCAACCTCCTTTTTGTGGAAGGAGCTGCACATTCATTTCGGTGACTATCGTATGATAATGAGATGAGAAGACTGATGCTGACTTATGCTCCGGAAACGAAAAAAAAGTATTTTTTTAATTTCCAATATTTTACAAAAACCGCAGCTATTGCTTAAATATGAACACCAAAAGGCTCATATATGCTATAAGACCCATTCATGTGCCAAATATCATATATACAAGTGCAATAGTTTAGGCACAGTGGCCAATACACAATGTGTGATGCCGCCTGTAGTGGATCCAAGCACGATTGAAACGAAGTCACATCCAAAATACAACATGCAGACTATTCATTCCTATGCCAGATGCTTGCTCTATAATCAAGTTAGTGTGCTTTTTTGACCCCAAAAATCTCCAAACAAAATGGCCAATTTAGGGCCAAAAAGACATTTTAACTTGCTCAAATTTCAAATTTCCCACCAAAACTTCCATTCTGTCATTGTGACTGCATAAATGGAGATGTGTACACACCTCCATTAAAAATGGACTGCATAATTGACTTCTCAGACCCCCCCCCCCCCATGTTTGGACCTGAACAGCGCAGATCGATCCCAATTAGGAGCAAAAATAGGAGAACCATTTTGGTTTCAGCTTGGACACCATCTTGGATCGGATGGAAGAAAATGAATATTGATAACATAATTCAAATTCTCAGACCACAAAAACCCCTGTTTCTAC